>PYHX02000413.1:74173110-74493027 GCA_004302925.2 Cochliomyia hominivorax | reverse complement strand
GCTGGTTTTAAATAGGAAACTTTTCAGGATTGTAGCAAATACGGACAGACAGATGGACATACAGATGGACATAGCTAAATCAACTCAATTTTTGATTTGATGCAAGAATAAATATACTTTGTAGAGTCTTATATTATTCCTTCTTGGCATTACATACGGAATGACAAAGTTAAATATCCATTTCACTACTTCTGATTTTTGCATACTAAAGTGATTTTCAGAGTTTGAAATATATGTATTAGAAGTGGATTTGTGGATAAGGACTTGCACCAAATTTGTATAAGAGTCATTTCAAATATTAAATCATAAAAATTTTCCCTTGAAATAATTCTCGATATTCTATAAAATCGTCTAAATTTCATTTATAATTCAACTAAAAGAAAATAATTTAAAGAAGTTCTTCTCTGCAAAGGCATATCAGATCGTAATAGTCGCGTGATCGACTATTACGATCTGATATGTCTTTCGAACTGTAACAACGGAAAATTTATATTTCTTTAATTTTATTCTCAAGATTTATATTAGTAATAAAATTGATTTGAAATCTACAAAAAATCTTCTGCGTGTAGTATTGGAATAACACGAAAATATGGACCTACCTGCGCAAAAAACTTCGAAAATTGAATTTTGCTTAAATTTATCTTAATTAAACTAATTATTATTAGACCAATGAATATGTGGGATTTAAGCTCTTCAAAGTGATATTTCAAAGTAGGTTTGCATGGGGCCCTAAAAAATAATGGATCGATGGAGTCACCGTCACCAAATTCAATAGGCATAATCTTGAGCAGCAATAATGGTTTAAGCGACAGTGATCTGTGTTATGATTCACAAAGTTTGTGTGGTCAGTCAGCCAGCCACCCAAACGGACAGACAAGCTTTGTTAAATCGAACTAGGATGAGATATTGAGTCGATCGCTTTAATTAAGGGTAGTGCCAATTTTTAAAATTTTGAAAATAAAAACCCCCTACGATACACGTTGTTGCTTTCGCTTATAACTATCTCTTTAGAATACAATTGGAGCGATAAAGGTTTCGTATGCATTTTTAAGTTTTTTTTAACTTTCTCCCCACGATACACTTGGTGGCGATAAAGTGGTGCAACAGTATGCAAAGGGAATTTTGATGCCTTTTTAGGGTCTGTTGTCCTCAAAAAAAGTAGGGTTATATAAAGTACTAACACACACTCAATTATTGTAAACAAGTCATCCACTTTTTATCTATAGAATGAAAAAAAGTTTACCAACAAACTCCTTGAGTAACCCTCGTATTTTGCAATTAAAATAAATCATTTGATAATCATTGTGGCTGGCACATCTACTTTTGTAGCATAATTAAAATTTATTAAAAGTATTATAGAGATTCTAACTCTTAGTGGACATTTTTGACTTGACACACCAAAAAGCAGCAGCAACAACAACAACAAATCCCACATAATTGTCAATTAAAGTTTATATAAAACTTTATATTTTACGGTGTGTCTGATTGTTTAAAATTAAAAATCTCCACCTCCCCACCCCCCAAAAAAGTGCACACTAGAACAGAACTTCCACAAAAAACTACAACGAAAAAAAACATTAAACAGCCACCTCAGAACTCAGTATTCGGTACTTACAACAAGTACTCGTACTCATACATAAAGTACTCATACTTCAAAAACAACACTTTTTCAAAAAAAAAAAAATCCTGGAAAAAAACGAAAAACTTTTGCAATGTTTCGAAGAAGAAAAAGAAAAACAAGTCAACGACGACAACGATAAAATAAAGAGAAACCGAAAATAAATGAATGAATGAGTGAGTGTTAGTTAAGAGGGCGTGTGGAATGATGAGGGCAGAAGTGATGGAGTATCAGGAGAAGGCAAAAAAATAAAACGAGTTACAATTTGATTCATGTAAATTGTATGAATGTGTCATCTACATACATTATTTTATTTGAAATTAATTACAAAACTTTTATATGTGGTAGAAACTGAACACACACACACACACACTGATATATACAATTACACAGGCATACAATAATGGGGCAAAATTAAAGTTTCAATTTTGGATGTTAAAAAATATGATGAAGCCGAGAAGTGTTTAGTTAAAAGTTCACAAGGAACTTGAAAAGCCTGGAGCGTCCTTTAGAAGGATTATCCTTACAAAACAGTGTCGCTGTAACTGAAAGAACTTCAATTTATTCGTAAAACTTTTATATTTCTCTTGCAAACTTGAGTCGCTAGAAACAAAATAAACGGTTTGCGAAAAAATCAACAGACATGATCACTTTTTCGAACCAAAACCGCTCCAACCATAAGGATTTTATACGATCACATTTGCGAAAGACTTGATCATTACAATCAAACGAGTTTTAATACGAAATTTTAAAAATCTTCAAAAATTTTAATAAAATCCAATATTTCTCGTAAACTAGAGCCACTTGAACGAAGGAGCTTTAATTCATGATCACTTTTACAATCTCTTAAAGAATTTTATGTTTGTCTCGTAAACCAGAATTGCAAAAACTAAAAGCTTAAATTCTTGATCACTCTTTTTAAATATAAAAAAAAACAAAATTAAATTCTTCCCGTGAACCATGGCTGCTGAAACTATAAGGGCTTCAATACATGATAATTTTTTTTTAAATTCTACAAATTTCTAAAAAAATGATTTTTCTCGTAAATAGAAGCCGCCAAAACAAGAAGGTCTTCAAACCATGATCAATTTTTCAAATACTCAAAGAATATCTGTCTTCAAATCCAGAGTCGTTAAAACTAATTTCAATCCCCGATCACTCATTTAAAGAAAACATTTTCTGTTAAATTCAATTCTTCTTGTGATCCGATTTTTCTTAGCTATTTGAACTAAAAAAAGCTTCAATCGTCGATCCCGCTTGTATCAAAAGTCTTCTGCTTTAAATTCAACATTTAATTTTATTTCCAAAAAAACCTTAATTCTGCCCCACTGTATCTGCCTGCATATAACAGCAAAAAGTTAAATTTTTTTAATATATTTTGTATATGTGTGAGTATGCGTTAATATGTTACCACAAATTTATTATTTGTTTAACGACCATGTTACCAGATTTATAAGATACTAAATGTAGTTTTATCGTCAATTTTAGTTCTTTTTTTTTCCAAAAATACTTTTTCGAAATTCTTATTCATTTATATATTTTTTATTATATAAAAAAATATTATATTTTCAATTTGCCATTCCTTGTGTAACACCAAGAAGGTCACAGATCCTAAATTATACAGATTCCTTAAATATATATTCTTGCATTAAATCAAAATTGGAGTCGATTTTCCTATGTACGTCTGTTCCATACCTAAAAATAATTATCCGATTTCAATGAAATTCGGCATGAGTATTTACTACTGTTTTCTGTTTAAAACCAGCTATATCGGTTCATTTGAAAAAATGTTATAGACCGATATCTGAAGCAACCTTAAAATCAAAAAAAACTCTTTCAATTTTTCATAAAATATTTAATGGATTTAAATATAAATTTAACTATAACATAAAGATATATATTCTTCATTATCGTGCAAAAAAATTGGATCAATAAAAAAGTTATATGATGAAATATGCAAGAATTAGATACACATCGATCGATGTTTTGATAAAGCTCCCCTTTCCGGAAAACGGATTTGAGCTTATAAAACACTTAATAAAGACCGATTCTATTGGAGTTCGGTACGGAGATTTTTCAAATGTCCTTAATGTATATTAATATGAACAATCTCGGTCCACATTTTGCTGTAGCTCCCATATAAGGACCAAAAAAAAACTTTACTTATTTATGAAGGGTTTATAAGATTCGGCACAGCCGAGTGTAACATTTTTACGCGTTGTTTGTTCTTAATATTTTGAAAATTTTCATTAAATTGTTTTAATATTAATTTGGCAATAATTAATATTATTTAAGGAATTTTTGTTTATTTGCTTAAACAATTAAGTAATTAAATTCATTAATATTGAATTAATAACTAAATAATCAATATGAACAAAACAAATAAAAGTTAAAGTTTTAAAAAATCATGTTTTATAAATACAAAATATATAAATTGAAAATGATATTTGAGAATTTGTGAACACACACACACACTAACAAACCCAGCAGTTTTTGTTTTGGTGACTGCCCCAAATAAGTCATTGGACAGTCTGAACTATTTATTTCACTTGTCTTAATACTAATTTTTATAAATTGCACACAGAAATCTCTCAAAAAGCTCATTTATTGTACAACAATGTTGAATTAATATTTTTATTGATGAAGCAAAATAGTGAATGAAAAATATATGATACTTGTGATCATACTATTTTGTTATTTCGTGTGTAACGCCAAGAAGGAAACGTTTAAGAGACGATTTTACTATGTCCTTCTCTTGGAAGCACTTTCATGCCTAGAATAATTGTTCGAATTCAATAAATTTGGTCACAGTGTAGTTACCCTAAATAGCCTGCCTATTTAATACCAGCTTATCATTTATATTCCAAAAAAGTTATAGACCGATATCAGAAACAACCTCAAAATAATAAAATAAAAAAAGTAAATATCAAATTTTTCCTAAAAATATAAATACACTTAAACAAAAAAATTAATTATAACATACAGCTACATTTCACCAACATCGGTATGGTAGTCTGAGATCATAGGCTGATAGGTTCTATAGAAGGGCGATAACGATAATTCACTAGACCTTGACAAAAAATTTATTGTAAAAAAATTTGTTAGAAAAAGATCTACCTGAAACATCTTCCATTGCAGCTGTTTGAATAAAACTTTCAAGAGAAATGGTAATCTAACATATTTTAGCTCTAATGAGCTTTTTGAGAGAAGATCTTTTGTAAAATTGTCAATTAAAAATCGACAAACTTGAAAAAAATTGATAATATTGAGGATATACGTGTCTCATTACTATTCCAAAATCGGATCACTAGAAAAAAGGTTAAGTCTGACATATAACTAATGTTTTGACTTATTGAGTGTACGGTATTATATTTAAGAGCACATTTTATATATTGTATGTGTTTGTGAGTACGTATAACATACAGCATCCATACAAAGGTAAACTGTGTATATGTGAAACGTAATGTATTTATATCACATGCATTTGTGGTGGAGGATATTGATCCAAACTATGTTCTCCACTCTTATATTAATATTAAAGTTAAAATCGTGATTTAATCTTTAACTTTATTCACTCAAATTTAATCAGGACAAGAGAATTAATTTATTGACAAGTTCTAGTAAAGTTTTAGTTTAGATTCTAGTTCAAGTTCTAGTTCAAGTCCATGTTCTAGTTCGGTTTTAGTTAAGTGCTAGTTCTGTTCTAGTACGGTTCAAGTTCAGTTCTAGTTCAGTTCTAGTTCAGTTTAAGTTGAGTTTTTGTTCTAATTCAGTTCTAGTCCGGTTTTATTTCAGTTCTGGTTTAGATTCTAGTTCAGATTCTAGTTTAGATCCTTATTCAGTTCTAGTTAAAGTTACAATTCAAATTCCAGTTCAGTTTTAGTTAAATTCTAGTACGGTTCAAGTTCAGTTCTAGTTCAGTTCTTGTTCAGTTCTAGTTCAAGTTCAAGTTCTAGTTCAGTTTAAGTTGAGTTCTAGTTTAGATTCCTTTTCAGTTCTAGTTCAAATTCTAGTTTAGATTCTATTTCACTTTTAGATCAAAGTCAAGTTAAGTCAAGTTCAAGTTCACTTCTAGTTCAGTTCGTGTTCAGTTCAGTTGTAGTTCAAGTTCTAGTTCAGTTTTAGTTAAGTTTTTGTTCAGTTCTTGTTCAGTTCTAGTTAAATACTAATTCAGTTCTAGTTCAAGTTCTAATTCAAATTCTAGTTCAGTTCTAGTTCAGTTGTAGCTCAGTAAAAGTTCAGTTCTATTACAATTTTGCTTCTTCTCTCCAGTATGTTTTATAGAATTTCTTCACATTTCCCTTTTCCCCAGGAAATAAAAAAAGCTAAAAGTAAAATACAACAACACTGTTTAACTTGTTCCAAAGATTTTTAAGATTTTATTTTTTAATTTTTATCTTTTTAACAATTTTACGTTGTTTACCAGCAAAATTGTTGCAAGACTAAAAAAGGACAAAAATGTAATGTCTCTTATAACTTCTCTCTTTTTGCTTTACATATTTTTGGCTTAAAATGACTAAAGGGAAATTATAAAAAAAATAACTTCCGTTCTTGTAAAGATTTGTATGGATGTGTGTGTGTATGTATACACAGACTTAAGAATAACAACACATAAAAGTTATTCTATCATTTTTTTTGGAGGGAATATAATTCATGATTACAATTTTGCAAACATCCTTTAAAAAGGAAAAAACTAAATGAAAAGAAGTAGAAATTTGTCTCATATTTGCAGCAGTTTTTTTTATTTTAATATTTTTGCTTTTTACTCAACTTAATAACTGCAGATTATGCGAATGAACAGATTGTAATAAAATATTAACAAATAAAATTGTAGTTAACCCATTTTCCGGTTAATGTCATCATTTAAGATTTTTTGAAGAATTAAATATCAGATCGTTTTATTTATTAAAGATAATGAGATTCAAAGATTTTAAAAATTTTCATATCCTAACTAATACTATGAACTCAATCGAACTTGGTTATTTAAAGTTTATAACATAAAAAGTTATAGACCGATGACTGAGATAATCCTAAAGTCCATTTAAGAAGTTTAGAAAAGTAAATTTGCCAAATTTCAATAAAATTGAAATTGAAGGCGACTAATGTGGGTGCTATAGCAAAATGTGGACCGATACTTGTTAACTTAGCTACATGAATAACATACAGTTGAGAAAGTAACAGTGTCGAATTTGAATAAAATTGTTCTATATTTAAGACTTTTATAAGCTTAAAATCATTTTGTGGGAAGGGGGAACTTATATGAGGGCTATAGCTAAACATGGACTGATATTAGCCAAATAATAACATATATTCAAGACGGTTAGTAAATCAATAAATTTAAAAGTTTTACAAGCTTAAACCAAATGGCGTCCCAGATAATTCCTTCTTGGCGTTACGTGGAGACTGATATAGTTATATATACCATTTGCACCATTAGTGGTGATGGAGGGTGAAAAAGTTATTGGGACTAGATTTTAAAACTAGCGTGACAGATAATTCTATAGACACTCTACATCATCTTCCTGGTCATTTAGCCTTTAATTCTTTATCAACAAACTAGTTCACTTCAGGTTCCAGTATAAATCCACAAAAATATTTAAATTGAATGTCGGGTCCTGTTTTAGTTCAATTTTATTTCATTTCTAGTTCAGTTCTAATTCAATTTAAGTTCAGTTCTAATTCAGTTCAAATTCAGTTCAAATTCAGTTCAAATTCAGTTCAAATTCAGTTCAAATTCAGCTTAAGTTCAGTTCTAGTTCAGATTATAGTTCAATTCTAACTTTGACTTTATTTTCAATTCTATTTTAGTTCAGATTCTTGTTTAGTTCTATTTCAGTTCAAGTTCAGTTTTAGTTCAGTTCTAGTTCAGTTCTATTTCAGTTCTAGTTCAGTTTTAATTAAGTTCTATTTCAGTTCAAGTTCAGTTTTAGTTCAGTTATAGTTCAGTTTTAGTTCGGTTCTAGTTCAGTTCTATTTCATTTCTAAATCTAGTTAAATTTTAGTTCAGTCCAAATTCAGCTTAAGTTCAGTTCTAATTCTATTTTAGTTCAGTTCTAGTTCAGATTTTAGTTCAATTCTAGCTAGTTCAGATTCTAATTTAAATTCTTCCAGATTCTAGTTCAGTCTTAAATTTGAATTCTATTTTAGTTCAGATTCTAGTTCAAATCTAGTTCAGTTCTTGTCCAGTTCTCTTTCAGTTCTAGTTTAGTTTAATTCAGTTATAGTTCAGTTATAGTTCAGTTTTAGTTCGGTTCTATTTCAGTTCTAATTCAGATTCTAGTTCAGTTCTTATTCAGTTCTATTTCATTTCTACTTCAATTCTAGTTCTATTCTAGTTTAGTATTAATTCAGTTCTGGTTCACTTTCTTGTTCAGTTTTAAATATTATCAGTTAAGTAGTTCAGTTCTAGTTTTGTTTTATTTCACAGTCAAATACCACATTCACTCTTTTTTCCTTTCAGGTGAAATTTTTCACCTTCTATCACCCATTTTATGTCATGTTAAAAATTAGTTACTGTTTAGATTTATGAATGAGAATGGAAAAATTTTTTGAATGAATGAATTAATGAATGAATGAATTATTTCAATTTTAACACTATTTACAGAAATTAGGTTTTTATTATTATTGTTGTATTTTATTATTATTGTTATTGTTATTATTATATTTTTTATATAAACCAACAACACGTAAACATTTATTATTAATATTTTATTTTTATTCTTTTTTATAATAATTTACAAAATATTTACTATTTTCAAATAACAAAAACATATTTATTTATAATAAATACACGAGTATTATGAATGAACATCGTCTACCTGATAATTTATTTTAGTTTTATTTCTATTATTATTTTTATTTTTATTATTATTTTTATTGGTTTTATTGTAATGGTTTTAATGATTTTTTTGGTTTTATTTACAAATAAATAATATATAGAAAACAAGTAAGAATGTATAGTCGGCTAAGTTCGACTATCTAATACCCTACACCATATCGTCGTTAAAAAATGATAGTTACCAAAGATTATTAAACAACCCTCGTATAGTTTAATTTTTAATTTATTTTTAACTGTGTAGTAAATTATTGTGAATTTTAAAAATGAATTTTTCAGGGGTGGCGGAAGGTTTTATATGGGGGCTACAAGATATTATGAACCGACCCTCGTATAATTCTGCACATAGATTCTTTATAATTTTTATTTTGATTTGACCAATTTCTTTACAAGATCTATGAATATGTGAGATTTGTCCTTAAAAGCAAAATCTGGAAAGGGGTTTGTATGGGACCTATGAGAAATAATAGGGGTTTGTATGTGACCTATGATTAATAATAGACTAACCGTCGCACTTTTATGACCTTAAAACCCTATTCCAGGAAGAACATTTATAAAGGAGATACCTGAAATATTGGACCGAGCATGGCCATTCAATTCAATAAACTTCGTCCTTGGACTAAAATAATATATACCAAATTTCATCGAGATTTTAAAAAAAATTGCAACCTGTAGACTGTTTACAACGTTTACCTGGATAGTCAGCCGGACAGACGGACGTACGGGCATCGTTAAATCGACTCAAAAAATGATTTTGAGACGAACGGTGTACTTAAAGGTTGATGTAAAACCATCAGAACAAACGCATAATACCCCAATCACCTTCGGTGGTGTAGGGCATAAATATAAAAATATATATACTTATCTACATATATATATCCTAATATTGGGGTTAAATCTATGGGGACTTAAGTAGTTTTTATATTTATATTGCTTTTTTCACTTTCTTGTTATTTTCTGCATTTTATCATAGAAAGATATATAGAAAGATATATATGTATTTATATATATATTTGGTTGATTCATAATAAATATAAAAATAATAAGTATTTGTCGATGTTGTTGTTGTTTTTGTACCAATTGAAGAAACTTGGAATAAAACTTTAATTCATAAAATGTCTCAGGGGTAATTTTGTTAAAATAGATATTTAACTCTTAAGTAAATATGGAATTAAAGAAATTGTCATAATATATAATTTGTTAGCGATATGTCATTTAAAAAGAGAGTTTTTGTCAATAATTAAGCGTTTTGTCTATAATTGAAGAAGTCATCTAACTTATGACATTTTAATAATACACCAGAAATTAAATACCCGAAGTCATTTATTTCAAATGGATGAGATTTCAAGGATATTAAAAATGACTTCACACGTGTTCTTTATCGAATAAAAATACTTAATTTGTTGAATATCAATGGAACTATTTTTCACAAATGTAATTAGAATCCATTTTTACCGAGCCAGTATCACTAAAGTCGAGTGATGTTGGCAAGCTTTTTAATCTTTAAAGATCTCTTTCAACCTCTTTCTGCATTTCGATTAGATGTAAATGCCAGATACCCTGCGCTGTTCTATCCATACGTCTCTGATCTTTCTATGTTTCTTCTCTAAAACATTTCGATAAGGAAGTGATAAATCTCTCAAGACAACAGTTCTTTAAAATTCGGGAGTTTTTGTTTGACATTAGGGGAATTATTAAATTCCCTACTTATTTAAAATTTTCTCAACAGGGGGGCAATCACCCTCATGGTCCTATTCTATAAATCTGTTTTTTAAATAAGACATAAAAAATCGAGAATTAATATTTGTGTTATAAGAGGCCACCTCTCCCCTATCCTATACTTTTCCTTCTCCTATTCAGCCTATATTTTTTCTAGAAAATTAATCAGTTAAAAAAATGTTTAGCTTCAATAGTTCTATTAATAACTGATAATGAATTTTAGTTAATCTTAAGGCTTGTTCTCTGTTGGAATGATACCCATCTTACACGTTTTACAGTTAATACATTTAATATTAAAATGGCTGGAAATAATTTTGAAAACTCTTATGGATACAGTTCCATAAATATTGGTCTGGGCATCAACTTTCCCAATATTCGGAACAGTTCTTTAAGAAGGCGATTGAGACTAAATTTAAAATTAAAAAAGGGAAGCTCTTCCTTTGACCCTACCACTCTTATATTTTTATATATTTCAAAATGAAATTGGAACTAAATTTAAAAAACTCTCTGTTAGCGTAATTATCGATTTCAACTTTGTTTTATCGGCTAATTTCATACTTTGTTGCCTATTAATTTTTAGCACACATTTCATTTTAAAAGAGCTTTCTGATGTTTATGTTGATATTTTTTGAAATACCATGCAAATGTCTGGCAGCTGAACTTTTGAACAATTGACATCAAAATTAGTTTCATCCTGCAGATAACTAAAGAATCAAATTCCAATTAATCAGGTCGCCATGAAAAATTAAAGAAGCACGGTATGACACTCTTGGGTCCAAAAAAATTTTTTTGTTATCTGAAATTGGAAGAACTGGAAGGAAGATAGGAGAGAAGTAAAGTTAGGTTTTAAGAAACTGAAGAGGGAGGTAGAAAAATATGTTAGATTGAAGTTAAGTTTAAATTGTATCAAAAAGAAATATGAATGATTGCAGTGTAGTTTGTCCAACCAATCACATCGCAGTTACTGTGAAGACATCTAAAAAGCAGTCATATCGCTAAGCTTCTAAAACCAGGTCAGTGGCAAAAAATATGATGTATCGTTACCATCTCTTTTCGGCTCTTTTCCGGTCACCTCGGGTAATAAAAATAGTTAAAACTATCCAGATTTCGTATATCTTAACCGATTTTTAAATAAATAAATAAAAATATTTTTAAAAAGTGGATTCTGCTATTGAAAACCTATGAAAATCTCTTCGTACGGGTAGGCTATCTGTTATAGTTTAAGAAATATTTAGCTTCAAAAGTTCAAAATTTTACTTTTTGGCCGATCTTGGCGAAGTTTTTATGCTAAAACGAATTCAAATTTTATCAGATTTTTGTCATTCTAATAAAAACTAATGGCAGAACTTTGAAAAAGAAAAAAATTTAAAATATCTTCATGGAATTAAAAGTTATAAACCTTTAAATTTGAATTTTTAAAAAATGGAGATTTTAGCCGATTTTCGCCGATTTTTTTGCTAAAAAATACACTCTTTTTAAGTTATAAAAAAATTCTTAAATAACCTATTTTGAACTTATATTTTTCTGCTTTTGTGTAATAGAAAAAAGTTTTGAAAACTAAAATTTTGTCAGTGACAGAGTTTCTCAAATTCAAACTTTTTTTTTTTTCAAAATATTCTAATTTTTGGTTTAATGTCTCAAATCGCAAAACTGGAATTTAAAAAAAAAAAAAAAAACTTATGATTTCTTCAAAGCCTGATATATTCTAAAATTTTAAGTAATAGAAATTTTTGATCCCCGATATCGGTTAGCGAAATATAATAAAAAATATGCAAAACTCATTTTTGGAAATTTTCAAATATTTTTCGAAAATAACGGAATTTCTTTTAGGAAAACAAAATAATGTTAAAAGTTCAAGATTTAGTGTCAAAAAGTCTATAAATGTACAAAATTTCATTAAGGTAAGTTGAGTAAAAAATAATTTATTTGAAAATCAAAATTTAATAATTTGCAAAAGCAAAAACTATTCAACACTTTCAAGGCATTTCCTAGCAAAAAGTGTGCAACGAATTAATTATTGTCAATAATGTTATATATTTCTAAAAAGCAGGCATAATTTCCAATACACTGATATATAAATTTGTCTAAATTCATCTTTCCATGTGTCAAAAATATTGATCAAAACATTACAGGTCTTAGAAAGTCTTTGCAAATTACATTTGTACAGTGCGCTCCATAAAAGACATGCCGCGCTTCTGCCCTCTGTCTTGTCTGTTGTTTTTGTATACAAAATTTAAATTAAAATTTTCCATATCATGACATCTTTCAGAAAAATATAAATTTAAAAATCGGTTTTATGAAGTAGAGATTTATTTGCCGATTAATTTGCTTTCTGAAGTACCCTGATTCTTTGATTTGTTACTTAAAGTCAAGGACTCAGCATTCTTGCAAAAAGTATTCACATATTTTAACTTTCACAAATTTTGAAAAATGTTCATAACCTCAATTTTTATTAAAATTTTATTAAAAATTTCAAATTATTCTTATGACACCAATGAAAATAAACATTTTCATCAAATTCTTATTTACTTTTTATATCCTTTCAATTATAACAACAATTTCGCATAATTTATAATGTGTCCCCAAAAACTCATTATCATAATATTGTTACTCTATACACCATACAATTTATCAGTTTGTTAAAATAAGAAAATATTGTAGAAAAATGTATGTTCATTATCAATCTTTAAATAATTATGTATGAAAGAAATGTTGTATAAACAATTATCCCTTTCCAACATAAAATTTGTTTAACATTTACATACATACATACATACATACATACATACATACATACATACATACACACATACATTTATACCTACACTTCGTATAATTTCTCTGGAATATGTATTACAATAAACATATGTATAGTTAGTTAAATATTAGAAAAAAAATCTGTTAGCTTTTTATACATACATACGAATACACATACATATTTACAACTTAATTTCGTCTTGAAACTATTACCAATTGTTGACACAAGTCGAATACATGTCATCGAAAAAAATGATAATAAGAAAATACATAAAATACGTGAACATGAATAAAGACAAATAGAACAAGAAAGAAAAATACAACAAGGAGGAATTTTGATATACGAGGGTTTAATAATGATTTTAAGAAAAAATTGTGAAAATATACTGATTACCTTATATAAGCAAAGACCCGGTACTCCTTTCTGCCCTATCCGTCTTCTAAAGGAAGTGATTAGATCCAAATTAGAAATCTCTCAAGGCAACAGTTCTTTAGAAGTTCGGCAATTAATGACTGCCCTGAATTGGTATTAATATTACCCAAGACATAACCGCCTTAAACTTTCTAAATAAAAATTCAACAGAAAAGTTATTGTGATTTGGTAAATATCTACAGCTATAGTTCTTGTTCAGTTCTAGTTGAGCTCTAGTTCAGTTCTAGTTTAAGGTCAGTTCTAGTTCAGTTCAAGTTCAATTCATGTTCAGTTCTAGTTCAGTTCTAGTTCAGTTCTAGTTCTGATTTTAGTTCAGTTTTTGTTCAGTTATATTTCTGATCTTGTTCAGTTCTAGTTCAGATTTTTTTCAGTTCTAGTTCAGTTCTAGTTCAGTTCTTGTTCAGTTCTAGTTCAGATTTAGTTCAGTTATTTTTCTAGTTCTAAATTTTTAATAAACAAATCGATAAATTATATTTGTGTTGTATGGGGCTGCACTTTTCATGATCCTATATGTCCTGCATTTGTTTCGGCGAATCAATTATTTAGAGAAATGAATGGATTCAAATCTTAAAGCTCTAGCTGCAATAGGTCTTTTTCAGGTTAAAGGGTTCTTTTTCCAGTAGCCAAATTGTTGAAAATAATTTGTAAAGTTCCCATGGATACACTTCCATGAATTTTGGAACTAAAGTTTAAAACTCTCTATACAATAGTTCTAAACATATTTGAACATGTATATCTGTTTTGCATGAAGTACTTATCCCCCTGGTCTTAGCGAGAGTTATCTGCACAGTTCCCAAATAAAAACACATTAGTTTTTACATGGACCCTACAACAAAAATGTTAGAGATTAACTTGAGCACCTTGGAGCATATTGGTTTTAACACCGGGTGAAATAATGCGCAACCCACATCTCTATATCCTCATTTAAACTCCCCTTTGCTTAATGGTTGAAACAGCACATCAGAAACAGAACTACAACCAGCAAGAAACTACCCGAAGGTCCTCATTTACAACACTACACAGTAAGAGTGGTTCAAGTTAAGGTTGATTGGTTAAGGCGCTACCAGACTTTAGAGTCTGGTTAAACTTTAAAAGTTCTGTTCTGTTAAATCTCCTAATTAAACAACAATTGAAGTCTAAAAGATTACATGCAGAGGATATTATTCAAGGTGAACACTTTCTTCAAGAATGTCAAGACTCGAGGAGAATTAGTCCTTCATCGAGTGAACACCAAGATTAATCGTTTCAAATATTGTCCAAATATTCAATTAGTTCAACAGAAAAATTTTTGTTTATGTTAAAATTGTATACCTTCTTCCACTACCTCAACTTATCCTCGTTAATTCCTGAAGATTATTTCCTTTATTATGGGATCACAGTACATCTCATTCCTCTCCCCCTTCTAAGATTTCCAAATAAACCAACAAACTAAATGAGAGGAAAATATTTAAGATGACAAAACTATACAATAATTCCCACAACTACCATTACCACTGCCATTGCCACCAACCACCATTACCACACCACCACCATCATCTCTTCTTCTTCATCATCATCATTATATCGAGGCATACCCCAAAAAAAAAACAACTAAACTTAACTAAGCTCTATCAATATTGTTATATAAGACTGATTGCAGGGTGAAAAATAAACTAACTAAAATGAAAAATAAATACATGTACACATACTCTCATATTTCTTATCACAGTTTTGCACATAGATACACACACACATACATTTATACATTACATACACATATATAGATAGACTTAACTTTGCAGTCGTTGTATGTGTGTGTTTACTTTAGTGTAATATTAAAAAGATACTAAAAATTTCACAATTTCTTTCCATTCTTTTTTCTCCTAATTCTTTATTCTTTTCTCATTTTTATCATTTATTTCTGCTCTATTCCATCAACTTACACTTGAGATGCTTCTTTAGTTTTGTCCATGTTGAAGGCAAAAAAAAAAAAATAAAAAAATAGCAAGAAAGAAGTAAAATAAGAACGTAATTTTTCCTTTTACGTTCTTCTTTTTAATAGATAAACACGTACAAATTAAAATGAAAAAAGTGACTCGATGGTCAATAGGAAATATTAGGAAGTCATCTTTGTATTAAAATACTGCGTAATTTCTTTAGTAACTCATTGGACTTAAACTCAAAGAAATCTTAAATTTTTAGAAATGTATTCAAAAATGACATCTGCTTGATTTAAGAAAAAAACTACTGTGAACTCCTAAAGAGCCACATATCACAGCATCTGAGTATTATGCAGCGCACCGTTACACAGTGGTTTGGATCTAAAGGGTTGTAAGATATCAAAGCATGCTATGATACTTCTATATTTAGAACTGATAATTCAACTTTTTTTTTTTGCACTTCAATGGATCGGTACCTTGACCTTGATAAAAGAAACAGTATAATTCCATGTTGGTTGGGAATTAAGCACCAATGACTCTGTTATTTATAGAAACCCAGAATTTTTTGCAATGGAACTATTCCACCATAAAATAATTATGTCTATTTTGGGATCAATATATACAAAAAGTAATGCCACGAAATAAACTCTTTTGCACACGAACAGGAACATAGGAAAAATCTGATTTTAAATATTTGAGCTGTCAATTTTTGACACTTCAAATTGTTTGAACAACACCTGAAAAAGCGAAGTCAATATAAAAGCTGCAAGAGTAGAAAAAACAATATTCTCATAAACTGTTTTCCACAATAAAGCTGTATTTATGTTATCATGTCATAATGACATCTGAAACCGTTATATATGAATAGACAAGTTTCTAAAAATATAAATTGGATATTAGATAACTCATAGATACAGTTATATTATAGTTGTTGTGATATTTTAGTACTAGAAATCAGTGAAAATAGTGACCCTATTTCTAAGCCCCTTCTAAATTTAAAAGCAGCCTTAAATAAATCCTGATAATTTCTAGTGTCTTAGTAGGTTGTTAAGCTAATCCTTGAAAAATCACATAGTACATATATGGTTTCCCTGGAACCGTTTGCCTTCTAGAGCTGGAAATTCACAGAAAGGTGTGAATTTCGTCTCGTCTGTAACTATATAATGACAGCCACGCTAATAGTCATTAAAGGGCAGTCCAAGTCGTGTTGGCTAACACCCAATGGCAAGTGATTACAGATATCGATCTCGATATGTCCTTACGACTGTGGAAATGTTTAACTATGATTCCATTTTTATAGAATTTCTACGGTTTCCTTTCGGAATAACTCATCTATTTCTTCATTAACAAATGTTAGGATATCAATCCTCTCTGCATTTATGATGGAACAATGACAAAATGGCAGAGGACCTCAGCAACCTGACAAATGCTTTAGTTTCACCTGTATGTACTTCATTATCTTATCAATATGAAAGAACACTCGAACTGATTCGCTTGACAACTCACAATTCATTTGAGATTTTCAACATTGCAAATATTTTGGAATTTTAACTGACCAACTCATTACATAACTTTGGACTTTTCAGGATTATGTCGAATTTTATTTGTACATCGATTGTGCCTAAAGCAATTATCTAGACATAAATATAGATAAATTAATGAGTTTGAATCACAGATCTCATAATGTAGACACACATAGATTCATTGACTCAGATCTTGTCTGTCTGTTGTTGGCACGCTCACGTCAAAGCTCAATGACATTTGACCTAAATATTAATTATATTCCTGAAAAGCTTCCTTTTTAAAACCAGCAAAATCGCTTCGTTATATTAAAAAAGTATATAGGCAGATATCTGAGGTAACCTCTAAGTTCAAAAAAAGAACTTTCATGAAATTGTCAATTATAAATCGACTAATTAGAATTAGGAAATTGGAAACTAAAGAAAAAGTTGAAAAAACTTATGAAGAGTGAGAGCAAAATCGTCTTTACACACGTTTGCATCTTAACTTTAAAAAAAAAATGTTTAACGAATTAAAGTTGTTTTAGACTATTAACAGAATTATAAAGCGGTATGAAAATCTGAAACCTGGTTTGGAAAGCTAGAAAATATGAATGTCAAAAACGTTGCAAACATATTAAATAGAGTCCAAAAAATTTGATTTGCAAATAGATTGTCTGACTTTTTGGCACGAATATCTAAGAGTAAAAAATTCAATCCAAAATTAAATTATTAGAAATCAATGACAAAGATTAAAATCAAAATTGATATAAAAATACTTAACTTTCATAATGATGATGTAGAACCAAGGGAAAGAGATAAGAGTTGTATCCTTTGTAGCTCAGAGAAAAGATTTCCGTTTTTTTCTTGAGATGCCATTTGTGAATAAAACGCACTACTTTGTAAAATTTTCCTATTTGGTATTTATGCTGGAAATAAATGTTAAATTATATTAGACATCAAGAAAAGACGAAATAAAATGAAAAGAGAAATCACCTAAGTAAACATAATCTATGACAAAGTCAAACGTTAAAGGTAACATGCAACGTATTGGACAACAACACCATATTTTCAACTACACCCCCTCCTCCTTCATACCATTCCATTTCATAATCCCAACACCATATTGTAAAGAAAATGCCAAAAAAAGAAAACACAGAAAATCGCTTAAAGTTTACTTACAAGTTGATATAGTTTTTTTCTCTTTTATTGGTAAAAAGGAAAGAAATCTGAGAGAGAGAAAAAAGTCCTAAGAAAAATCAAATATTATATATTGTACATTTAAGCTGATACTGTTTTTCCCTCCCCGGTATCGTAAAAACAGTAAAATAAAACCAAATATTAAAAGAAAAAATCTGTTTTGGAAAAAAGGACAAAATGGGAAAAAAGAGGAAGACATAAGCCATCACATCCCTATAGAAAGATAGTTAGATGGAGCTGAAATATTCAAGTAAGTGTTAAAATCTTGAAAAGTTAATGTACAAAATGAAATCAGCTTTCATACGCATACAAGGATAACAATTTTTTTTTATTTTGTTTAAGTGAAGGGAAAAATGTTTGCTATATGATGACATACTTACACCGAATTTAAAATACACACACATACACACGCACACCCTTGAAAAAGGTTCGGCAATATAAAGAGTTTTTTTCTTTTTCATTTTTTTGTGAAAGTTGACTAAATACATAATTCAGTCATCAGCATTTTAACAAACATCAAAATTGCCATCACCATCAACAACCGTATTATCATCTTCATCTGGAGGAATGATAAACAACTGTGTTTAGTGAGTATGAAAATTGGTATGGGAAATTTGACGGCCATTGCCAATTGCAATTTGTTTGTTTGTTTGTTTTTCTTTCATTTTTTTTCTCATCATAAGAAATTTTTTATTAAGAATTTTAGTTGAAAAATTTTTCCATTTATGGATGGGGAGAATTAAAGTTGATTATTATTTCAGATTGTATGATGTGACTTTAAAATTGAAAAAGACAAAAGATTTTGAAGAAGATTTAATATAATGATTTGATAATTTAGTTTTAAAATGCAGTGAAGTATTTTTCAAATTCATTCAAATGATTCAAATGTTGAACTCAGAGAGGAACGAAAATTCATCATTGAGTTTAGACTTTATTTGATAATTGTTTCTGAATAAACTAGTTCCATAAAAATATCAAATGTTTTCTTAAGTCACTTTATCAGCCATTTCTCCATCCATATCCTTTCAAAATTTCTGATTTGGAACAGTTATTTCTTCAGTTCTTTTCAAGAGAAAAAAGTCTAATATTTATCCACCCGTTTTAAGTCCACACTATTTCATAGAGTGAAATATGTTCATTTTTAGCATCATTCATACTTATTTTCAACATTTCATCGCAGCTTCAGCCAAGAAACATCATGAAAATTATGTGCCTTTTTCGTAACTTTATCATATTTCTCATTATTACTGTCTGAAACTTTTTGGAATTATTCAGAGCACAACATTAAGGGGAGCATTTCACGTATTTTGTAATATTTTTTTTAATCACCAGTGACTAAATTTCAAATCTTGCATTAACGTTTTTATTGTCAGTTTGCTCCAACAGGTAGTCCATCTTCGCTTAAAATCTATCGCAGTTTTGGACACTTTTTTTGTTCTCTTTCACTCTCTTTTAACAAGAAAATGTCGTTATTTATAGAGCCTGTTATAATAAATGGAAATGGCTTGCATACTAAGAGCTTTTTGTGAAATTTGGGGCCTAAAGTTCTCTTCAACATTCATTCTAGCATCAGAAACGTATAATTTTTGAGCAGAGAATTACATGAATATTTCTTGACTTCAATTTTCGTGCACTGCTTTCCATTTCATTTAGCAGCGTTCCTATGAGCCGATACGATTTGTATCAATATTCCATTTCGATAGGATTTTTGGATAAGTATTACCTGAAATAATTATTGCCAATTTAAATAAGTATCACCCTTAATCCAGAATTATAATATTTGCCATATATCACCGAGATATTCCTAAGATTGAGACCAGTACACAGATTGTCAGAGAAAGTGACAAGCGGAAGGAAATCGACTAAGAAAGTGATTCATAAGCAATCGAACCTATTTTATACATTACGAACATTTGCACAAAAACATTCTATTTAAATCATACACGATTACATTCCTTTTTGATATAGGAATAATCAGAGGTCTACAATTTTTCATAGCCCATTATTTGGGAAGTCCATGAATTTTACGCCAAAATAACTTCTTTTATTTTAAGACAGATAATATATCAAGCGATCAAAGCAAGTGATAGTTTTAAGTGTGGCCTATAATGCGGGTGAATTAAAACCTTCTGTTCAATGTTTTTCAAATAGTTTTTGACATCTCGTGTCAAACGCGTTGCCTCACGTTTGGTCGATTATTTTTATTATTTTTCGTTCATTGCGCTATTTAAACAAATAAAATGCTCTCATCAAATACCGGTTGCACTTGAGGTCATCGCAATGTATTCATTATTCCTTCACAAACACACGTGTTGGGAAATTACTTTGTGATTCTGTTTGTAATGCCACAGATGAATCATCTACGACGCCATAAAGTATATCCTTCCATCAAATCAAATATGAGTTGATTTAGCTGTGTCTGTCCATCGGTTGGAAACATTCTCGCACAAAACCCATGATTCGATTTAACGGAATTTGTCCTTGATGTTTATTTTAGCCCTTTACAGTGTGCTATAGGTAATATCATTCAAATAACAAACAAGTTAAAGTCCGATATCTTTGCAAGCTACTTCCAATTTCTCTCCTTCAAGTTTTTGCGTTCGATTCGATTTCTCCTTATCTTCTATGCCACTGTAGTGCCTGAAGAGGTATCTGAAAAAAACAGATTTGAAGCATGCAAGCATGAGCTGAAAGTTTTTCACATTAAAGAGGTCTATCCTAGTGGAATTTGATTGCCTATAACCACCTAAAAATGTGCTTCCCAAATTTGTGTAATTTTTTCACTATAAATAGTTTTTGAGAAAACTTGTCGCTAACATGTACTCTATTCCACTGACACACTCTCTAACACATACTTGCATAAGTGTCACACATCCAGACAACACTATTCATCAACAATTGTTGGCATTTTTATATAATAGTTATTCTAAATTGTATCTATGTATTCTTATATATGTATGTATATGTTTATGTAGTTGTGGGATTATTGTGAAATATAACAATTTTTGACATTATATTTTTATATTTTTAGAAAAATTATAAAAAAAAACATATACATGTACAACTAATGCACTTACTAATACATACAATTTAGGCAAGAAATAAATAAAGTAAACAACGCATACACACATACAAATAAACATTTTAAATCTTCTATAACAAATTGCAAATAAAATGCAAACAGTGGAACTGATTAGTGTTTCGGTTTCTTTCTACGTTTTGAAGGAAGTTATATTAAATTTATCATTTCATATGTAACATCATTTGTTTAACTTTTTAACTGTCCGTCCGTCCGCTCGTTTATTTTCTTTTACAAATTGTATAAAATTTAATCAGATAATTTGTTTTAAGTTTTTGCTTAAAATCAGAGTTATAGACAGATATCTGAAATATCTTCTTTTATGTTATAAATATCTTTCTTTGAACATTTTTTATTTGATTGAATTTAATATTAAAATTTAAACAAAAAAAACTAGTTTTTATTAAATTTTGAACCATCTAAATGAATGTGATATGAATGGAAAACCATCCATTAACGATTTTATAGAGCTTTGGCTCGAGCAGGTAGTTTATCTCCGTTTATCCTTCCGCCTTATGGCATACTTTTTGTAATCTTAAATACTCTTTTATTACGAGCCAAAATCTTTAAACTGGCCTTACCTTCGACAGCTTGGTTGACTTGACTCTCTCAGTACAATACCACTTATTTCTTTTGTAAATTCAATGGCTTGTTTACCATAGCGACAGGATACCAAAGTCAGGGCAAGTGGAAACATTGTGTAGTCTCATGAATGGAAGCAGCCTTTTTATGTAAACATTCCTTGATGTAAATTATGATATTTATAGAGCCTTTTAAAACAAAAAATTGGCTTTCTTTGGTGTAACTGCATATGTTTGCCATACCAAGAAATTTTTTGGGAAAATTGATTGCTCTTGGTTCCGAACTTTTCTTCAACATTCTTTCGAGTTTCAATAACCGTGGGTAGTTTTTGACCTCTGTCGTTCCTGTCAGGATTTTTGAGTCTTGTAGGTTTTTAGATCTGCAGAAGCTTCAAATTTTCGTACAAAATAGTCAGAGCACTTAATCGGGCTGCTCTCCTACTGGATGTGTTGGGAACTCTTTTTAAAATGATTTCTATTTTCTGGCTTGAGAATATCATGCGAATCATTCTTTCTACTTGAATCAGATTTTCTTTCAACGGACAATTTCTCCTGAACTGTTTAGTAACATTGGAAACAGGCGGAAACAAATTAAGTTCAATAAGTCCAATTGGAATATTTCATTTTTATGAATTCAAGAAAAATTGTATTCTGATAGATTAACTGATTATTTAAAGCGTTGGATATTTAAAATTCGGCATAGCTTTTTCAACTGTTCTTCTTTCTCCAAATATTTATACACATGTTCATGCTTCGTTTATTATGTTTAGTCTGTTATTTGTTAATCATTGAGAGTTAAGTCTGTTGCAACTAAATTTTGCAATCAGTTTAAAAATTATTTGTATTTCTGTAAGTCAGATTATGTGTACCTTAAGATTTTTGTCATTCCAGGCATATTTGTTTGCCTTTGTTGTGTCTCTTTAATTTCTTGCCTCCTCGTCATGTGCCACAGAGCTCATTTTATAAACAAGGAAACAAACTTTTTTAAAAGCAACATTATTGCAATGAGTTTAATATAAAATTTAGGTTAGATAACGACGGTAATTCAGTAACTGTCAATTAGGGTACAATGACAATGATTTCAAGAAATCCATTCAACTCACAGGAAGAGTTTAATTCAGCAAGTTCTATGCTGAAGATTTGAGATAAATTGCGATTTGATAAATCTCTTAGATCTTCTTCTATACAACCACTTAGGAACCGTTTCTTTTTCTTTTCTAGGGCTGGAGATTCACAAAGGGCGTGAAAGACAGTCTCATTCTCTTAGGAATATAAAAATATCATTCCTTTTCTACTAGATATTTGTTTAACATTCAGTCAGGCCACAAATCTTTGGCTAACTTGATTGTAAATTTATATGTCCACTCAGTTAAATGCAGTTGAATTTTTACTTCTTCTCTATGTATATATTTAGAAACCTTCCTGAGTAACTGATCTGACGGTTCATTCCAAAATGCCCTTTGTGAGTAGAACTCATTTAAAGTTAATGAGTCGTTGATATTTCTATACTTATGAGCTTCTAAATATCAAAACGGTTGTTAATACTCAGCGACAGCTCTATCAACAGGAATTTTTTCCCAGGAAAGCTTCCCAAAATAACCGAAGTGCTCACAAAAAAAGAACGTTAAAATTTTCAACGATCACATAATTGATAGATCGAAGAAGCGCATTGTTCTTTTCATTATTGGAAAAACATGGTTAACGAAAAGCACAAGAGTATGTTCAAGAGTATGTTTCCCAGGATGATAAGTCACTTACTTATCATCCTGGGAAAAGTGCGAATTATCAAAGTTCTTCATCACACATACAAGGGCCAATCATCTGCTTTACAATTAGACAACAGCCAAATCATCTGCTTTACAATTAGAAAGAAAATAAATTGAAAAACTGAAAAAAGCAAAGAATCATGAGAACCAATAGTTGAAATGCTTTCAAAAATTATAAGGATCACAGAATCTGAGGAAGTTTGAAATCACAAAATTGAAAAATATGACCACGTTTCAATTATACCTTTTAAGTTCTAAATTTATATAGTGGATGTAAGATTTATTTAAACTTTTATGTTTACTGCACTGTTAAATTATATAACACTGATTGGGGGTACGGAAAGTACTCACTATTTTTAGTCAAAGAATTGAACTTATTCGTAATATTGTATGTATCATAAGGACCTTTAAAATATACAACAAATGGGTTTATTTAATACACAAACACTGCCATCTAGATTTTTCGGTATTACCTTGCGACGTTTGTATAGTTTAGTTTGTAACACCAAAAAGGAATCATCTAAAATTCATAAAGTATAATAATTCTTGCATCAAATTAAAATCTGAGTCGATTTTTTAATATATTTCTGCTCGTTAAAGGCCGTTATGTACGATAACATCAACACTCCTCTTCCTAAATTTTAACTTTTTTTCGCTACAAAAATTAGGTTAATAAACAAGTTGTAGACTGAAATAAATTTTGATACACCCAAAAATCGGTGTGTTATATTTTGTCATATTGCAGACAATTTTCAAGAGAATTTTTTGAAATTTTGGTATAAAAATAAACCCCATTCATTACTTTTTTTCATTTTTATCATTTGAGTGAGATCTACATACATTTACGTCTGTAAAAATGGAACCACTAAACTTATAATTTTAATGTTTTTTCTATTGATTGAAATTTTTATTACAATTTACAAAAACAAACAAATATATTTTTTGTTTTAATCTCTAGTGATGAAATTTTGAACCATGTTCGAAAACCCTTTGCTGGAACAGTCCATCTCTCTTTAAAATTGATTAGACTTTTGAAAACAATTTTTGTGCTCTTCAATTCTTTTTAACAAGAGCCCAATATTTCTCCCCTAACCTTTGTTCCGGGCACTCAAGGGGTTGTTTGTAGTGACATGATGCCAAGTCAGGACAAAAATAAGTGGACACATTATATGAATGAAATCAATTTTTTTGTAAACATTCCTTGATGTTAATTTCGGTATTTAAAGAGCCCGTTGGAACAAATGATTGATTTCTTTTGCCGCAACTGCATATTGTATGCCATATCAAAAACTTTTTGGGAAATTTTGACTGCTTTTGGGTTCTCAGGTTTTCTTTAGCATTATCTCACGCAACAGAAACATAAAATTTTTGACAAGGAAGTTGCGAAAAGTCTGCCAGAACACACGTTTCGACATCCGTTATGCAACAAGAATATTTTTTAGAAAACTGGACATCAATGTCCGTTCTCTTTTTTGACCTCTAAATTTGTAGCAGCGTTGCTGTAAGGAACTATTTTAGCCTTGTATGTTTATAAACCTCCTAACACTGAGCTGACCAGTCTGATTTCCTACCGAATGTGTTAGAAGCTCTTTTAAAATGCCTTCTATTTTTTTGGCTTTAAAAGCATCCAACACCATTCTTTCTACCTGAACCAGGTTTTCTATCAACGGACAAGTTGTTCCCGGTATTTTCAATATCATTGGAAATAGTTTGGCTACAGAGCTTTGAATGCTTGGTCAACTTGAGCTTTTTTGAAAATATTTAATAATTTTAAATCCCACTTTGAAAAACGTTCGTTAATAATTTTTCGATCTCACTCCTTAATTTGTCAGCCCTGATGATTTTTGCCTTTGAAATCAAATATTAGCAAGTTTTGTGTAAATTCTTTGATTTCTAATATCCTGTCTATAATTATTGAAAACATAATGTGTTTTGATTAGTGTTCTATTTCCGTCTCCTCTTCCTTCTCCTCACATTTTGAAAAAAAGTGTCACAATTTACACTTAAATATTTTTCAATAACAAGACAAATTCAAAATATTTTTCATCTTGTTTATGTTGACTTCAGTTAAAAATAAACGTATTTCATTGACTTCTAAAAACTAATATCTTATATAACAAACAACAAGTAAAAATTGTCTACATTTAGACACATTCCTTCAGTCATTCACACATGCATTCATGCACTCTCTCACTCACTCACACACTCACTCATTCATTTACACATGCAATTGCTAAAAGAGAAACATATCGATGATACTTGAGTGAAAATGTAAAATGCAATAATTTCAAAAAGTTTTCTTTATAGAGAGAGAAAAAGAAAACATGTTTTGTACATATTTTATACATTTAAATGACAACAATATTTTGAACTTACATCTAGTGTTGTAATGGTGCACAATGGGGAGAAATCAAAATTTGTGAAAACTTTATTTTTTCCTGGAAAGTTTTCTTTATCTCCAATATTTTGGAACTCACTTGAAATGATAACCAATTTTTTTCCAAATTTCCCTTATTCCATCCCACTGTACATTGTAACATATCAAATATATACGTATGTTTGTTCACAAAAATTGTATTTAAAATACATGAATGTTTATTTTTGTTTGGAAAGTTTTTCTTGTATTGAATGTGACAGTTTAACTCCTTGTTGTATGCTATAATATTTTTATTATTTCTCTTGTTAGCATTAGTGTTAAAGTTTTACTTCACACACATCTAAAACATCATGCATGTTTACTTGTACTTAGTTGAGGAGAAGTGGAAGAAGAACCCGTATAAGTATTTTGGAGAGTTCAAGTTATTGATGTTATTTCAAACATTCTATTGGACACATAAATTGTATCTTTTTAAAGATGTTCTGTTAGAAATGGAAAAAGCAGAAGAAGAAGAAGAAGAAGTGTCAAAAGCTCGAGTGGCAAAGATGAAAAAGATGATTTGTCATGTTTGTATTAGTTTAAAACTGTATTTATTTACAAATAGAATATTGAGTGGAAATAAGTGTAAATGTTTTGTTATTTCTTTTTCGTTTACAATAGAGATGAGGAAGAAAGTTCTGTAATACAATAAATTTTAGTCTTTTTTCATTTATATAAATTTATGGAATTTTATTCATGGTATTTGTTATTAGTTAAGTGTAGAATTAATGGAATTGTGAACCATTCATAACGTGTTTTGGTAGTTGGCTGGGTAATTCACGGATCCACAAACTTTATGTAAGAATACGATCTATTTCCCTTTTCCAAGGCTTTATATATTAAACGTTTACTTTTCTGCTTCAAATACGGGCTGGTTAACAGTTGAGAAACCGGCTTTCATTATAGGCTGGTGAACTCTTGAGAAATCGAATTTAAATGTAAATTAGTGGACGGTTAAAGAATTGATTGCCAACACTGACTGCTGAAAGACTGAGGAATCGGCTTATATTAGATCATTTTAATATAAATTAACTACATTACCCTGAAATTCTAAATGTAAAAAGGTCTTAAAACTAGGAACCATTACACAGGGTTAGTAAAACGAAACAGTTTAAAGAAATTTCTAAATTTATACTGTCAAACGAACTTACTGAGTCAACCGAATTTGCTTTGTTAAAACAGCCCACTCAGACACAGATATGTTCAAGACTACCGATGACTTAACCCCACGGTAGTCCTGATAGCACCGTCAAAGCCAAAATGCTCTTATATATGAACACAGTTGGCAATTCGGATTTTACAGTGTCTGAATATAAAATCCCTCTTTCTTAGATGTTGGTGTTATCAAATATACTGTCATAAAATTGACGACTTCTGTGCAATGCATATCGGGAGTGTACGAACAAGTTTAAATCATCAACAACCAGTTCAATATATCAGACACCAGACTGTCTGAATACTTTTTCACCCAATCTATACCTTTCTAACTTCAACAGTTAGACTACAATTGATATCTAAAAGAGATATCCATTGTCTAAAGAGAGTCTCATTTCCGAAACTGTCTACCAAAGTTACAGTGCAAGAAACACCTCTGATTTCCACAACAGATCGATTTCAGAGTGGAAGTGACTAAACTTACAATATGAGATGTATCGTAATACATGTAAATAAAATTGTTTATTTAGCTCCCGTAATTTGCAAAATTCACCCACAGTTTGAATCACATTCACATTAAGCATTTTTTGACATTTTCGTAATGGAATTTGCATTTAACACTGGCAAGAGATGGAAGAAATTTATCCTCAGTTCTATTTCATCCTAATATAAAATGATATATTCTACATGATGCTGATGATTAAAGGCCAAATGACTTACAGTATAATTTTTTTGGTGTATTTGTACATGTTAACATAAAGTTCGCTGAAATATTAAAGGATTTGGAAATAATAAAAGATATTCCAGGTTAAATTGTATGACTCAAATATGAATACCAAATCTTATATCAATTTTGATTTACAAATTTCACTGAGTTTAAGATTCCGGTGAACTTTTCAGAATGTTTCCAAAAGACAGACGGACAAATAACCATCTAAGAACTCATACATATTATGAAATCTTAGATAGTGCAGCCTTATTTAGTTTTTGTGGAGAAGAAAATTATGATAGTCTATAGTGGACTTGTGATGCCGAATTTACAATATGGCTTTAAAATCCCAAACCTCCCCTTTGCAATTATTTGTCACCAACACTTTTTTCAAATAAAATTTGGAAAAAATATCTAATTGTTGCGAGAGTTTTCATAAGTTTTTGATTTTTATTCCTGATTTTTAAATTGCTCGGAATTCATCGTACCTACTCCAAGTTTTGTATTCAATTATCTCCAGAAGGAACAACAAAAGCAAATATAAAAATCCAATAATTGGAAACAAAAGCAAAATATCTCTCCACTAGCTTAGTTCCGGGCAGTTTAGAGGATTTTTCGTCTCTTGTTCTTGTACCACTGAATGGCCTGCTTGCTATAGGGCCGCGATGCCAAGTCAGGTCAAAAATAAGTGGTCATATTATGAAGCCTTACGATTGGAAGCAGATTTTTCTATTAACAAATGATTGGTTTTTTTTGACTGCATTTTGATCCTAAATATTATTCAACATCAGCAACATTAAATTTTTGACCAGGATTATTGTAAAATCCGCCAGAACCTACGTTATATTCTATTATGCAGCAATTTTTAAGCAGCGTTTGGGACTTGTACGTATTTAATTTATTTGAGCTTTGTATGCTTTTGAGCCATGTATTGCTTCTATCTTAACCAGGTTTTATGTTAACGGCCACTTTGAAAACAGTTTTATAGCAGGCCTTTGAATACTTGGCCAACTTTTTGTTTTTTTTCAGACCCATAATAAATATGGACTCTATAGACTTAAAATTACGAGAAATATCTTCAATTTAATATAATTTAATTTGTCCAAAATTCATAAAAGTTGAGTTCACAAATAATTTTCCAAAAATTATCTCTATATGTAGATGTTTGAGAGGTGTATTTCCAAAAAACCGGGTAAAATTTTATTAGATGGATTATAAAAACCTTGTTAGGATCGGTCATAACTCTTAACCGGTCCTTTTCACTGGCAGAATTCAAATATTACAAAATCTTTAAAATTTTGCAAAAATATTTATTTTATGTTTTGCTTTATTTATCCAACAAATATCGGCGTTAGAGAGGTCTGTTACCAGAAA
Source organism: Cochliomyia hominivorax (assembly GCA_004302925.2). Lineage (NCBI taxonomy): Eukaryota > Metazoa > Arthropoda > Insecta > Diptera > Calliphoridae > Cochliomyia > Cochliomyia hominivorax. The sequence goes on along the minus strand of PYHX02000413.1, from coordinate 74,463,967 downwards.
AATTGGATAAAACTTGTTAGTTTCGCAAAGTCCAAACTTAAACTTAAAGTTTGCTTATATGTTTGCTATCACAGAGCTACACAAAGTTTATGTACATTTAAAATTTTACTGACATATTTACGAAATTTTCAATCTCTTCCCGATTTTGGCAGAAAAACTTAATTTCATTTAATGCTGAGTTAATTTAAAGCATATGAGAGTTATTAGTATTTTATATTTATCGGTAAACTTTATTATATTTCTTTTCTCAGTGTATTCTGAATTCATATTTATTCTTGTTATATCAGTATAATCCAAATTACTTCTAAAGCCCAGACACTTATTCAAAATTCTTATTCAAACCAATACAACAAAAGGCATAAAATGACCACCAACACTACCACCATCATTATTATTAGAAATCAGTAAGTTGAGGGTATAAACTATAAAGCGGTAAGAGGAAACAAATGGCACATATGTGACACAAAGTATTACAATGTTGCAATTTGTATTTGTTTTTCAAATTTTTCTTTCTTTTTTTGCAAATAAAAAAAGAACTCAAACATTCACATATGAGCACATTTGTATAAAATTAAAAGAAAAAAACAAAGTGGAAACAAAGCGAAATAAGGAAAGATGGGGCGTAAAAGGGGGAGCACAAAGACATTAGTGAGACAGCAATAATGAAACCTATAAAACAGATAATATGACAATACAAGCAAACAAATAAACAGACTAAACGGCACACAGACAAACAGATATACATATAAACAGCAAAACAAATAAAAAGACAGACAGAGAGGCAGACAAATATATAGACAGTCACTTGTACATTATTAAAAAATAAATTTGCGCTTTAACAAATGAAAATTTGTTAAAGAATGTTACATGCAAAACACACATTCATACATATACATGTAAAAAATTTCGTATTATTGTATATGTGTAAATCTATAAGTATGTCTTTATATGTATATTTATATGTATAAGTGTAAGTGATAATAAATGAATGTTAGTGTTGGTAATCATGAATTTCTTATTAACCCTTTAAATCAACAACATCAATTTTAACGCTGAATCAGTATTATTTTTTCATAAGCAGCTGTTCAGGGTCGTTTATGGGAAAATTAAAAGGTTTAAATTTATATTTATTTACTTATTACTTTTTGTTGTTGTTGTTGTATATTATTGTTTATTTGAGTTATCTGATTGACAGCTATAATTTGTTACGTTAATGCGCTAATAAATTGTTTAATGAATATTAATAATGTCTCAAAAGGTTTAGTCGTTAAAATTATTTACTTTTAATTAATGTTTTCTTTCTTTTATATAATATAAATAAATGTATAATTAAAAATTAAAGAAAATATAAAATAAATTTAGGGCGTATACTTGTTATGGTTTAGTTGTAATATTAATCATACGCTAATGATTTATTAAGTTTTTTAATAATTCTGTAACTTCAAAACTATTAAATTTTTTAACGAATTTTCACATGAACATTCTTGAGGTGTTTTCCAATTGACATATTTCTAATGTTTCCAAAGTTGCTCAACTCGGGCATGACAATTTTTGAAAAAAATCATCAAAATTTTATTTATGATTTGAATGAAAAAATATTTTACATACATATACCGCATACATATTCTTTACAAAAGAATACACTTACATGTGTGGGATATCTCTTACAATTAAAGATATATTTATACCAAAGCATGACTTTTATCCATTTTTTGACAGGTTTTTTTACATTTTTATCTTGGTGGGCTCGACTCGGGTCCAAAAAAAATTCTAAAATATTGTCTAGATTCTACACATAAGTCCTATGTGGATTCAATAAAAAGTCTTATTAGTTTGAAATTTGCATTTAGAAAAAATTAGATTTTTTGTGATTTGTTTTTTCAAAAAGGTGGTAAAATTTGTCCACTTTAAAATAAAATATTTTCTTTTGAATTATAAAACTTTTTTCTCAATTCTGAAATAATGCATGAATCTTATGCAAATAAAGTGAATTCGAATATATTAGCGTATACAATTTCCCAGCAAGCCCTGTCATTAATTTGGAAATATTTTTCTTTAGTTTGTTAAGAAGCAAAAAATGGTAAAACTAGAATCGTCAAAAATAATTTTTGTTATATAGTTTCATTTACTCAGGAAATCTGTCTAATGGACCAAACCTCTTCAAATGTTAGAGTGAAAAAAGTGAATTTTTAAACATGTTTTCTCGGATTGGAATTTTGGGTATTTTGGTATGAAAAAGTGGGGAATATATTTATAGTTCTATATTAAGGACAACTTTTTCTACATTATGTTTAAATTTCATGTTAATATCTAAATTCTTATGGGATTTATTCAATGTCAATTATTACCATTTTTTTACAAGTGTGAAATTTTTTTATTTTTGATAAATTTATTTAACAAATTTACTTCAAATAATTTATTATTATTTTTCGAGTAATAACCTTTTCAATGCTACTTAGTTCTTAACTGTACACCACTCTTCAAAAATTAACTGAAACTTGACCCCTTCCCCCACAGAAATCTGCAAATATTCTATGTAATAAGTGAAAAGCAATATTCAACATGTCTTGAAATAATGTTGTATATCTTTATAACCGTTAAAAACGTTTTATTGAAATTGCACACAAATATTTTTTAAGTGCAGTGTTTTAGACGAGCATAAGCTTCTAACTCTTCTCAGTGCAGAGGACCCGCTAGAAACATGTTCTTCTCCAAGTCAATTGAAAAAGAACGACCATGTGAAATTTCGATTAAAAAATATTCATTATTTCCAAAGTTACAGAAAAAAGCGTTTCTGGGCCACTGTGTATGCTTAATTTGAATAAAAATTATTATGTTTTTTTTATAAAAACAAATATAATAAAAATCAAGGATTTGGCTGTTTCGAATCCGAAAATCCTACACCATTTACAATATGCAAATATTTGCATGAGTTGAAGATATTGGATAAGAATGTTATTATTCGTTCATAAGCTTTAAATGGAAGCTATATTAGAGCTCCAGCAGAATATTTTTTCTTTTGATTTATTGTTATATTAATTAAAATAAGCATATGTGGCAAATTAAAAACAAAATATCCTATAAATAAATGACAAATTGATTTTGGGGTATATCAAAATCGTGCACATTTTAGCCTATAACATTTCTTCTATCGATCCAATATTTTATGGTTTAAATCCAATTACTTTTTGTTGAATAAATGTAGAAAATATTTTTCAGAATTTTAAATAGGACACTCCTAAGGACAACAACACACAATGTTGTCAAGTTTATATTTATTCAGATAATTATTTTAGGCCTGAAAATTTTCAAACTGACAGACCGACTTGATGCAAGATTATATATGCTTTATGGGATCTTAGATAATTTCTTCTTGGCGTTACACACAGAGTAACAATGTTAATTTATCCTCATCGCTATTTGTGATGGTGAAGGGTATAAAAATGTAAAATAAGATATAAGGCGTATTCGTGTTATGTTTATGAATTAATATTAATCATACGCTTATTGTTTATAATCGTAAATTTAAATAAAATTAAATTTCTATTACAACTTATAAAAGAAAAATGTAATAAAATGTTATGGATTTAATTATCTAAATTAAAAATTTCTAAATGTATTTCTATGAAATTTCATATTATTAATCCTCAGATATTTTTTTAACTCTCTCGTGTACGAGGAAGGACTTGCAAATTAGACAACTGTAATATTTATTTTATATCTGATTCGTTACAAATAAATGAGTATATAATTGTGGCATATTTTAGTACTTTAAAAGGTTTTTGGATTGATATTAAAATTGAACTTATTGTATTATCCAATTATCCAATAAAACTATTTTTAAGTACATTTGAAACTTCATTATGGTTTCATAATTCCGTCCAATTAAATACCCATTGTTTGAAAAGGCAGTAGGAATTTTCTGTTCTCTGCAGTCGCTAAGAATAATTTACCTGATAAACTCCCCTCTTCCTCTTCATTAAAAAAGTGATACCTTTACACAAAAATCCATATTAAAGTCAGACAAATGGGTCTTAAGCATTTTCTCATCTTTTTTCATCATTTACTAAGCGACAAATCGGCCAAGAACTTTCTATTTTCAATAATCTTTACAATTCCAGATTTCTATTTCAAAGTGTCCCAATCTATTAATTTAATACAAAAAACTAAACCGCAAATGACGCTAAGGAAGCCTAGAAATATGCTTCACCTTATTAAAAAAAATAAATCCTAAAATTATGCTGTGATTTATGTTACATAAAAATAAATGAAGTTTTTAATAAAAACTTCAGACTTTTTTAAAGTTAAATTTCAAATTTTACATAAACTTTTCTTCATTTAAATAATTTTTTTAACTCTATAACTCATTAATTATAACCTGCACAACAGCGATTGCCTGTCATAAAATGTAATTAAATTTTATTTAAATATTTTAAAAGAAAAAACATACTGGGAAGAAAAAAATTCTTCTTGTTTTTCTTATGATTTTTTTCTGCTGTAAAGAAAATGAAGGAAAAATTTATAAGAAGAATAAGAACTAACTTGTTTCTCTACTTTTAATTTTTTATATTTTTTATGACATTTGCCTACTTAAACTGTCAATCACTTGTTAAAATAAAGTGGAAAACTTTTTCATATAAATTTTTCTTCAACTTCTATTTCATTTCTTTTTTTTCTGTCTGTTTTTTACTTTTTATTTTGTAATTAAGTGCGAATATAATTTTACGTTTCCAAAGTAAAAAAGTGTGACCCAACACTCAACACAACTTAAATGTTTATCTTTCAGACTCTTCTTGCAAGAGAAACTTAAAGGTATAATATTTTCTTTTTCCTTTTCTTTGGCCTGAGTAAAATTTTGAATATAGACAATAATTTTCTTGGAAACTTTCTTTCCAAAGAAAATTTTTATTTCCGTCGTTTTTTTTTTTTTTGGAACATTTAGTATTTGTTAGTGTCACTTGTTCGTGTGAAATTTGTTAATGTTAATATTATTGGTCCGTCGATGGTTCGGTAGTTCGGTCGCTTGTCTACTTGGTTGGCTGGCAATGAATTTGAAATTGTTGAATGAACAAGTCCAAATACAATGAACATTAATTGCCTAAATGACAGTTGCAATGAGTCTCACGGGTGTTGGGTGATTTCCAACTCAATTCCCCACAAATGACAAACTGTCTGTTTAAATAAATATGAAGCAAAAAAAATTCTTGATTATGGACAAAATTATATTTTATACTTATACCAAAAAAAAAAAAACAACAACAACAACAAAACTGGCAAAACTTTATAATTTTTATTAAAATTATAACTAAAATGTTTTGTAAATAATCATTATAAATTTCGTTAATTAGTAAGGAGTGTTTTGTAAATAAGTAAAACTTTATTTTTAATTTATGTATTAATTATTTTAGTTAATTTAGGGTAAATTGGAAATTAAGGAATTTCAAAAATATAAATCATTGTCCCAAAATCCAAGAAGTCATCTTCTTGAGTTCATCTACAACTTTGCAAAAAATTCTAAATGTTGGTAAACTAACTCTTTTATTCCCTGAACAACACCAAGAGTAGTTATATAATAACCAACATATTATACATAATACTGATCCATGTTGATTATTAAAAATCAGCAAAATCGTTATAGAATTTCAGAATTTATTAAAAGATTTTTTAAACAATTTAAAGTACGAAAAAATTATATTTAAAAAAACAGGTAACAGTTGGCCAACTGTACCCTGTAATACCCTATACCACATTATTGGCTGCGTATGTCTGTTACGAAAAATTTACGAACGACCCTCGAATAATTTGTGCACCGCTTTGGGTGCAATAGATTGTTACGTTACTAACATGTTTGTAAAATTTATGTGTTTTAAGGGTTATATGGCAATTAGAAAAAACTATATACCGACCCTCGTTTAATTTCGCACAGCGATTTTGGCCTATATTTATCTTATTTTGACTAAATATTTTAACAATACCCATATATATGTGCTATTGATAAGTTTCAAGGTGATATTTGAATGGGTGGTTGTATGATAAGAGTTATTTATGCAAAATTTGGTTAAGATCATTTATATTAAGGAATTTTATGGAATAAGAGCCCCATTTCGTGGAAAACTTATATTGGGGCCCATATAAAATAATGGACCGAACATAACCAATTTCAATACGCATCGTCCTGGGGCCAAAATAAAAGTACATGTCAAATTTCATTGAGATATCTTCAATATTGCGACCAGGACTTTGCAACTTACATGAGCAGCCGGACAGACGTACATGTTTAATACACTCATAAAGTAATTTTGAGTCGAATGGTATACTTAAAAGTGGGACATTTTTTTCTGCCTGTTCCAAACATCTGCACAAACGAATAATACCTATACACACCTATGGTGGTGTATAATATAATTATGTTCGAAATTATTGGTCTTCCACTTAAGAGTTATGTGACGCGGTTTTCTCGTCGGTTGAGATATTTCATTCGAGTGTAGGGTCAACTTGCGGTAACCGGAAGCCTCAATTTAGTCTTTTGGGTGTTAATATTTGTATTTATTTGATTAAATATGGAGGTTGAGGAATAGGTTTTCAATATTGGCTGGTGAAATCTACTTTTGATTCTTTATTATTTAATATAAATAAAGATTTTAAAGTAGGTTTTAGTATATGGAGTTAGTAAAAAGAAACATTCGACAGAACTTGAAAATCGTCAGTTGAACAGAAAACTCTGTGCATCAGCTCTGTTAGAACATTCTGTCAAGTCGCTGTGGTCAAACATACATATTTGCTGTTGAAATAGAGATGCCGCTGTGTGAAAGCAGCTGAACTCCAACAGTCAATCGATGTTGCTGTGTACCGTGTACTGCTACGCATCATCAGGCGAGCGAACTCAGTGTGTTAAAACAGAAATTCGAAGATGATTTCTTAAGTTCCTGCGTTCAATTAGTCAAGGAAAAAACTTCTTAAAATAAGATTTGGGCATAATTTTAAGTTCTTTGTACTTCATTTTCATTCCAACAAATTATCTAAATCAGTTCAGTAGAACAAAAGTAAAAGCCAAAAGTATTATTTACCTTATGACTCATCAAGTGTTACTGTGTTTTATTTTAGCATACAACATTATATACGTTTGTGAGTGCATGTGTGAATGTATATGTACGAAAAATATCATATATACTTCACACGCATTTGTGGTGGAGGAAGAAGATTCAGCATATCCGAATATAACATTTTTACTTGTTTCCATTAAATAATTTATAAATTCTACTGCTCAGTTTCTCAAATTAAAAAAACACCTGAATAATAATATAAATCCTTAGGAAGAAATGGTGGACAATTGTTTCACCTATTTAGAAACCTGATTTTTGTATACTTTAATGTTCTTTTCTAACTAATACCTATTGAAAATATTCATTTGCTAACAAACCAAGTCCACCAACGTCTCACACCAACAAGGACAAATCACAAAATAGTATTTGGTTGTGGTCAGAAATTACATTAAGTTTTCTTTTCTTGTCTTTACATTTTTGTCTATTCGGAGAATCTAACGGAAAACACAAAAGAAATTTGAAATGAAACGGGAAAACAAACGGAAACGGAAGTACCTTTACAACTAAAATAACAACAACAATAAAAAGAAAAATAAAGGAAATCGCTGCAAAATGAGCCTTATTGTTTTATAAAAACATACACATAAGAAAAAGGACTATAACATATACATTAATAAACTTAGATCTAAACTTATATATACACAAACACATATGTATGTGTTAAATGCAAGAGTCTGTAATATCTAGTATCTTTTTCTCTGGTTGGTTTTTGTGTGAGTGTGTGTAAATATTTTTTGTATTCTCTTTTTCATTTCGCCTTCATTTCTAGGTAATAGAAGAAATAAATGCGATAAACTTATTGAAACGTAAATAATTTTGCAATTTGAAAAAAATACATTACGATTTAATGTTAACTTACAATTACATTAAAATTCAATTATAACAAATTGAATTTTGTTATAACAAAAAAATTAGGAAAAAACATAAAAGAAAAAATTATCAGTGAAAAATATTTTCAATTGTTTAAAAATTAAATAACAGAACTTTATTAGCTCTAATTTTGAAAGTTAAGAAAATTTCTTTTCAAATGGTTCAGAGAACACTGATGTAAAGTGTAATATGGATCAGCTTAAAGGAGAATCTAGAAGACCAAAAAATTAAAAAGTTTTTAGATGTTTTTAGAGGTTTTCAAAAATTCGACAAAAAATCATTTATGTTATGAAAGTAAAAACATGAAAAAATACTTTATTCGGATATGCCGAATAAATGCGTGCGAAGTAAATACGATTCGTAAATTTTGATAATTTTTGGAATCATAATGAAGTACATATAACTTAATATTATGACAAAGTTTCATTCTAATTTATCGACTTATAATCGACAATTTTACGAAAGATCTTTGCTTAAACTTAAAGGTTGCTTCAGATATCGGTCTATAACTTTTAATATACTGACCCGATTTTGGTGGGTTTAAACGAGAAACTTCTGAGGACTATAAGAAATACAAAAGCTAAATTTTATTGAGCTCTCAGTTATTGTGATTGTGAACGTACCAAAAACAGACAGACAGATAGCCAGACGAACGGACGAATTGACGACCAGAACGTTACACACCGAATGAGAGAGTTAATATACCTTGTGGTAGTGAAGTGTATAAATATATAGTTTCTAATATTAATCTGATGTTGGAACAATTATTTTATTATACCCTACAACACCGAAGGCTGTAGCATTCACAGAAAATGGTGTTAAATCCACCTTTAAGTATACCAATCAACTCGGAATCATATTCTGAGTCTGTCCAGTCTACTGTCCATATTAATGTTGTGAAGAGTCTACAGGTCGAATTTTTGAAATATCTCAATGAAATCTTATACATGTTATTGTTTTGGTCTAAGGACGAAGCCTATTGAAATTGGTCATGTTTGATCTAATATTTCAGGTACCTCTTATACAAATGTTCTTCTCGAAAAGGGTTTATAAGTCATGAAGGTCCTAAATTTTAAGCGAAAAGTGTCACAAATAAGTCTTAAAATATCACTTTTAAGGGCAAAAATATCACATAGACATTGCTAATACAATAAAAAATTGTTAAAATTAAGATAAATATAATCAATAGTCGATGTGGAAAATTATACCTGGGACGGTTCAAAATTTCTTGTAGCTACTATGTAACCCTCCCCGAAAATTTCATTTTAAAATGCATAAATCTTAGTGTCACTTAAGAATAAATCAGAAAATTATACGAGGGTGGTTCATTAATTTTTCCTAACTATGATTTTTAACCGACGATGTGGTGTAGGGTATAAGATAGTCGGGCTTGATCGACTATACATTCTTACTTGTTTTTCCTTAAGTAACAACATTTATTCAGTGATAAAATGATTTATTGTTCTAAACTTTGAATTTTTAAATTGTTTTGAAAACAATATGAGATGATCTTTGAGGCAAAGAAGATGCCCACGAGATCAAACTTTTTCAATTAATAAAAAAATATTTGTTTACAAAGTTCCTAAAACGCAAAGCGGGAATCATTATCTTTTAAGATGTACTCCCAAAAACTTTAAGAGGTACGCACCTCTAAATGACAGTGTTGTGATTTAAACGAAGAAAAAGCTTTACATGTTTCAGTATCAAAAAATATAATTTTTTTAGTTCTTTGATTCAAGGACTAATTCAAACACGTTATACTGAAGTATGAAGTAAGTAAGACATTTACAGTTTCAATTTTATTAAAATTTTCGAAAGTTTTAAAAAACAACGTATTTAAATGTCCGCTTATAAGGGAATACCACTTTATATATGAAGGGTCATACCACTCATCCATGCCCCATCTAAAACTATTAGCCTATTGAAATTGGCTACGTTTGATCTAATATTTCAGGTGCCCCCTATACAAATGTTCTTCCCAGAAAGTTGTTTTAAGTCATAAAGGTCCTAAATATGTCATAAATACAATTGTGGGATTTATCTAAATAGCAAATTTCCATAAATTAGATTTTAAAGTTTCAAAAATTTTTTCGATATTAAATGTTTCATTTGTTAGGGAGATATATCTTCTCAGTGCCCTATTCAAAACTTTTGTTTTCTTGTCAACAACAGAAAGACAGATGAACATACCTAAATTGTCTCAGGTTTTGATTTGATATATATACTTAGATTATACTTAGATGATCACTGATTGACGCTATAAATGGAACTTAATGTACACTCTTCACCACTTGTGCAGGTGGAGGGTATACAAATTTTATCTTATATTTTAACGTTTTTAACACTCTATATCTCTTAGAGATATTTCGATGAAAATTGGTACGATTTTCCTATTTTAGGTTAAGAGCAAAAGTTATTGAACATGATCATATTTAGTCTAATATTATCGGTAGCTTTTATACGGCCAGTAATATCTCGGATTTGAAAATATTTAAATTAAATTTGATGCAAATGAATATTATATTAGTTCAAAGTCAAATGCCAAAACTCCTTCATTAGTCCATAAAAGGCCGTAGATCCAATACAGACCAATCACTTTAAAGTGCATAAACCTCCCAAAAATATTAGTTTAATATTTCGAATGGTTAAGATTTTTACATCTTGAAACCACCATACCAAATTTTGTATGGATCGTTCCACTACAAGGACGCTATGTAACCCCATTTGCGAAAATCGTCTCAAATCCACAAATCTTCAATATAAATTTTAGTATCACGAAAAAAATTTTAACAGGCAAAAATCGTAATATGATGTTCTTGGAGAGTCGCTCCTTAATGTCTTGAGACAATGTCATGATATAGGTTACTTCAAAGAAGGGTTTGATCGACTCTTACTTTTTATTAATTATTTCAGTACCTTAACGAAGATGGTTCGGTCAGAAATCGACTCTAACTTTTTATTTATTTCAATAGCTTCATGAAAGTGGTTCGATATGTAGTTGACTCCCAAGTCAATACAATCAGAGAGAAGATGGAAGAAGCAATAATATTGAACAAGCGTAAAGTACAAGCCGAGTTTATTTGTCTATAATTTTCTTCAACTGTGATTCATAAGTTGATTTTTAAAACACAACATCTCAGTGATGCTTCTGCAATTTCGGATATTTGGATACATCAGTTTGGCTGAATTTCAGAAGTGTTTTAATTTACTAACTTCTATGTATATATATCTTAGTGAAAATGGTAATAAATCTGGGGCAGCCCAATCGGCTTATAGGAAGGTAATGTTCTAACCCAGCTTGATGTGTGCAAGTCCATTTGTCAACAGATATTTTACTAGTCTCATGAATACTTCTTTCACAGTAGTTCCATACTACAGTTCTATTCTTTTTGAGGTTACCCCTTTTTATCTTGGCTCTGAAGTGAATTAATCTTTCATTATTTAATGATTTGTCAGAGTCTAGAAAACCCTTCAGCTGAAATGTTTTGTTATTCTCCTTTTGAAAAAGTATCCTCGTTAAAAAGTTTATCGGTTAAGCGTAATTTCTCTATATGAAAATCTTGTTTATTATTAGTAACAGCGGTATTCCAAAGAAATTATCGCATTAAAAGCTTACTATCGTTCCACTAGTGTGTTAAATTCCAGCCTAAATACAATAAACTTCATTATAAAATGTCCACAAATCCTTCTAAAGGAAATTCCTTTTAAAACGCATTTGGTACAAACTCTATGCGTAAAATTGTCCACACATGAAACAAGTATTTCTATAAGTGCGTTTTATCAAATTTCATCCTTGTCATCTATAAAACTAGCAGCAGCATCCAAAAAAATTTTTGCTCCTCACTAAAGTTTAACCACTTTTAAACTCCCAATGGAAGCAGGACAAAGTAACCGATTTGTATCTTATTTTTGGTTTTTCAATACGACTAAATGTTGTCTGTAGACATTGCCCGCTTCACTCTTTCAATTTCTATAGAACTCAATTTTTTGTTTATTTCGCTCCACATTATTGACAGCATTTGCTTAGATCCATCATTGGGATTTTTTTGTGGCCTTTTTACGAATTGTTACCGCAAACTACAGCAAATAACAAATACGTATTGGTGAAAAAATGTATATATTCACTATCTTGTTGTTATCGTTATCGTCATCATCAGTGATTATCAGCAACATTTACAACAAAACAGAGCATCACCACTAGCAACACTCGGCCGCTATTCAAATGTAACAATTGGCAATTGATGTTACAAAGGACCTCAAATTAAGCATAAAGCATTAATAAATAGATGAATGAATGAGGAAAAACCAACAGTTAGAAAGATATAAAAAATGGGGAGAAAGAGAGAGAGAGTGAGGAAGAGTGAATAAGAAAACGGAAATGTGTATAGCAAAAATGCATACAAATACATTTATTTATATGCTGTTAAGTTGTTATATGTGTTTGTGTAATTTAGAAGTGAGAGAAGTAGAAAGGATTTCAAAACAAATTTAAAACAAAGTTTTGCAAAACATTTTTCATTTTAAATTCTGTAGTTAATAAAATTTATAGAATGTATATTTTATTCTGAACAAAAGTTAAAGGAATAAAAGATATATAATTTTTAGAATCGATTAAAGGAACAAAATCAAGGAGAAAGTTTTAGAGAAAACTAAAGTTAAATAAATGAAATTTTTTTTTAAGAAGAAAGCGTGTTTCAACAGAACATTAAATGCGTATTGACTAGGCTTGAAATGGTCAGTAAGCTTCAGTTATCGGCCACGACGACCAATCAAAATTGACGACTCTTCTGTCACTTTATCATAAATAACCATAATTCTTCTGCAAAATTAACAGTTTTGCTACAGACAATTTTTTTTTTAAATTTGCTTACTTCGATTTATAAATCGAAAGGCATTGCAAATTTTGTGTGGCTGGTCCACTCTCATACAGTTCTAAATTTCGTTAAGTGATATTCCAAACAAAGATTATTTCTGTATCGAGATATGCGAAACTTTTTGATCCAGTTAGAGGAAACCTTAAAAAGTTTCACAATATGAAATTCGATCCAAAGAATATTGTACATATCTCGGCATCATTCATTTCTCACATGTCTCGGTAATTTCAATTGTATTGTCGTTAGGTTTCCTCATGCAGAAGGTGAACTGAAGACATTTGAATGCAGCCTTTTATAGTTCTTAAAACTCCATTTAAACAACGTTTCATACTATTCAACTGCGTATCATTTTGCGATGAAGTCCACGCAGGAGCAGCCATATAAAAGGTTTCTTTGGCCAATATCCCAATTACTGCCTTTTAATGCTATGAGAACCTTATTTTTATTTCGCAATTTGTGGCGATTGTACAGAGATGAGCTGAAGACGTAAATATGCTGTCCAATGTAACTTCAAAAATTCTTAGGTGACTAACAGTCGGATTTTGTACTCCATCAACTGCGATGCCTAAATTTGTATTTATTTTTTGTTTTGTCCACGTGGTGAAGAGTATTGGTGCTGATTATAATAAAGGATAAATTAGTTGTCTTCTATACAGGTCCCTTGTACTCTTCTAAACCGATTTAGAAATCTAATAAAAAGTCACCCTTCTCATCCCATCAAATACATAGAATTCTAAACCTTGAAGTCATCGATATTCGACATTGACGTTATTTTGACTGCCTGGGCTTTTAATGTGTCGCTTTTCACTTGTATTAAAAACATGTATCCATTCTTCATCACCAGGAACCATGAGATAAATAAGCATCATTTCCGATATGCAAAATAGCGTTTCTTGTCGTAAATTTATATAGGACTCAATTTTCCTACAGAGACTGTGTAACAAACTCCTTGTCATATATCTCGGTCTCGGAAAAGGTTCAAAAGTGATCTGACAATATCCTAAAGATTTTGAAAGAAGTAAGTGGAGACTTCGTATAACTCATCAGCAACAACAGAGGTGCAAACGAACCCTTAAAGACGCCTCTTAGACAGCTGATTCTTTGGACTTTAAAAGGATTAACATATTTAACAAAATCTCTGGACGATATTCTTATCGGCTCTGAAAAACACCTGCAATCAAATCCGTTTGAAATGCTTTGAAAATACTGCCAATCTACGAACTTCGAATTGAATTCCAGATCTTTGTATAGGTGATGTATCTTTGATATCGAAGGGCTGAAGTAATATTGGAATTAAGATTTTGGAAGAGTAAAATCCAAAAATCTTTGCCTATCATCATCTAATTAATGGCCTTACAATGCATTATTCCGGTAATATTTTAGGCGATTAACAGAACAAGTTCCAATTATTGAACTTTCTGGAGGGCTTCGATCAACTTTTGAACCTGCCGCCATTATATATCTAAGGCCCAATTAAAAACATTAAACCCTCAATTTAAAGCCTTAACTATTACTGTGTGAAAGGCTGCGAAACTCAGAATATAGAGATATATTCTGGTTTCCTTTTACAAGGATCGACTGTTTTTCTTGGCAATTTGGAACTTATCTAATGAAACTTAATTGTAAAAAAGAAGCCAAGATGATGGCAGAGTGGAGATATAACAAGTTGACAAAATACTCTCAAAGGGAAGTAGATGTCAAAAAAATTTCCAGGATTGTTTGAAGCTGAAGCAAACATTAGGAAGCAGTATTACGGAGTTGAAAATATTCTACTTTGTGTATCCACAGTCTGGTCCGTTGTCCCTTTATTGAATTACTGTATCTAATTATATAATTCTAAGGCTTTCAAAAACAGATCGATCTTGCTCCACTGTGCATTGAAGATGAGATATTTCAAATAATATTATTTCATATTTAGCAAACATTTATTTCATTTCTTTTTATTACTTTAAATTTTCCAAAAGTTTTTTATTTTGAAAATTAGGACTCATCCTTCAAAAGGTCCTTTTAAGTAATCTCTCTAAATGTTTTTCTAAATCCTGTAAAAAAGTGTAATTTAATTATGAATGTCTTTAAAAAATTGTCTACAAATTAAATATTTATAACTAAACCCCCCCCCCAAAAATATATATATTGAAGTGCTAATGATGCGTGAGAATACTGGCAGTTGTAAAATAAATTCCTAAAGCTTTTTTTATTCCCTCACTCCCTCTCTCTCTCTTCTGTTAAATACCAATGCAGCTGCTTTAACACAAAGCTCTAACTTTTTTTCTTCTCTTCTAAAACTTTTGTAAAATTCTTTTGTTTAATTTTTTTATTTTCGCTCTTAAGTGGCTTAAGGTGCTGTTAGCTGCCATTTCCACAGACTTGATTGCTGTTGCTGTTATTTTCTAAAGACATTAGAAATTCCTTTTGCCATATCAGCTATATCCAGCCAGTCAACCAACCAGTCAGCCAGCCAGCATCCAAACAGCTTTTATAAAAGATGAAGAATATAAAAGTTTTTTTTTTCTATTTTTTTTAATTAAATTATGAATATCTGTAATTAGCTTAAAAAGGATAATGAGAAAATCTTGCTGTTGTTGTTGTTGTTTTTTACTTCCCACAATTTATTGAAAATATATTTGAATGTTCAAAGCAACAATTTTTTCTTTTGTTGCAAAGATAAAGATTGTGAAAAAAGGGTTTCTTGAGGGCGGCATCTTTAGAAAAAAAAGGTGAAAACATAAAATACCGCAGAATTGACGTTTTTATTTGAAACTTAAAGTTAAAAGGGATTAGAAAGTTAAGTTAAAGAAATTTAATATTAAAAAAGGAGTTTTAAGGAATTAAAATGAAACTAATTTTTTTGAAACCCAAATGGGAAATTGGAAAGATTTTAAATTAAATTCTTTAACAAATAAAAATGCTATATTTGGCGATGCCGAATCCTCAATAACCTTCACCACAAATGCGTGTAAAGTAAATACGTTATGTTGCGTACATACACAGTCAACCTCCCAAACATTTACATTATTTAACATTTTTTTCTAAAATTTAACATAAGAACACTTAATGAGTCATAGAATTACTTACATTTTTAGCTTTAACTTTTATTCTGCTGAAACACTTTTGATCATTTTCAGAATGATAATGAAGTACTATAACTTATATTATCGCGAAATTTCATTCTAATTTCTCGACTTATAGTTAACAATTTTATTAAATTTTTTCACTTGAACTTATAGGTTGCCTCGCTCTATATCGTTTAATATACTGAATCGATCTTGCTGGATTATAATAAATATTTAGTCCAAATTTCATTGAGCTCTGCCAATTTTGGTGGATGTGAGCGTGCCAACTACAGACAGACAGATAGACACATGGTTAGACAGATGGACACAGCTAAATCGATTCAAGAGTATGTATACATAATGGGGTCTGAACTGATTCCTTCTTAGCGTTACACACTGAATGATAAAGTCAATAAACTCTCTTCACCACTTAATATTAAAATTAAGTGAAAGTCAAATAATTAATTATTAATTAACCTCGCACCATGGGTTTCGCTAGATCAAAGCTGCCATGTACTTGCATCTCAGGATTAGACTTCTTGTTATTTGTCATAGAATTATATGGAAAACGGGTAAATTTTTTCTGGAGGGGACCAAGTTTTATTTAATTTTTAAATTATTTTGGAAAGTATTTAATTAAGTAATTAATATCGTTGGAAAGCTAATTACCCAAAATTAAAACGATGTATGTAATAAAGTAGTAAATATAAATTTCTTGAATAATTTTTTTTCAATAAATCCTATTTTTTATATTCAATATTTTCCACAAAAAAATACACTTTATTGTTATACAAGTTTTATTGCATTACATATATATAATGCAATAAAATACATAAGTAGTCAGATCGAAACATTCTTAACTAGTGATGAAATTTTGAACCATTTCTGGAAACACTTCCATTAATATTTTTATAGTGTTTTTTGTCACTTTGCTTGAACAGGTAGTCCATCTCCATTTAAAATCGACCACACTTTTAGAACCCTTATATACTCTTCACTTTTCTTTTAACAAGAGCTCAGTTTCTCTCCTCTGGCCTTATCTTTGAAGGATTTGCCCTCTTATGAATGGAAGCAGTCTTTTTTGTAAACCTTGAAATTGTGAACCTTTTTCGGAAACCCTTCCATTAATATTTTTAAAGTGCTTTTTATCACTTTGCTCGAACAGGTGGTCTATCTTCGTATAAAATCTATCACACTTTATGCTCTTTTAAATATCTCTCCACTCTTGGCAGTTCTTTCAACCTTTCTTGCTACAAACACCATATTAAGGTTCTTGTACCATTCAAGGTCCTTTTTACCATAGTAACGGATGCCAAGTCAGTTCAAAGATAAGTGAACACATTTTTAAGTCTTATGATGGAAGCTGCCTTTTTTGTAAGCATTCCTCTATGAAAATTTCGGTATTTTAAGCGCACGTTGTAATAAATATTTGACTTCTTTTGCCACAACCGCATATTGCTTGCCACATGAAGCACTTTTTGGGAATATGTTGATTGCTTTTGGGATCTGAAACTCTTCTTCAATATTTCCTCGAGCTCAGTAATATACAATTTATGACCAGGAAGTTGCGAAAAATCTACTGAACATACGTTTCGTCATCTACTATGCAGAAAGTATATTTTTTAGAAAACTTGACTTAAATTTCCGCGTTCTGTTTTTATCCTCTTAATATTTATCATTGTTACTATCTGGAACCTTTTGAGCCTTGAATGTCTTTGAATAATCCGAGCACTGAGCTAACTGCGCTGCTTTCCTACCGGATGTGTTGGGGGCACTTTTAAAAATACTTTCTAATTTTTTGGCTTTAGAAACATCATGTGGGCCATTCCTTCTGGATTTTTTATCAACGGATAAGTTCAATTGGTCCTATTTATTAACTCTGGAAACAATTGATGGTAGAAATTTGAATTGTTGGCCAAGTTTTTGTAGGTCCAAATTGGGTTTTTTTAATATTTAAATATTCAAATGCGTACTCATTTTAAGCAGATTCACAATATATTCACTTGTTTGACACTAAACTGACATGTTTTACAAAGGTAACTTGATCATGAAATAAATCAAACAGTACTTGTGTCTCAATGAAAAACATGTGTGATGAATTTTTTGATCTCACTCCTTATATTCCTGGTTATTTTTGTTCTTATTCCTTAAAAAAGTTATGTGCGTTTAAAGGAATATGCTTCAGTGTACAGTTTGTCAAATATATCTTTTTAATGATGAAAAATATGAAAAATTTATAGTTTATGAATGAATTCAAACTTAAAATCCTTAAATTATCCATTTTTTACACATTTCGCATACCTGTTTACGACTAAAAGATGCCAAAATTTACCAAATAGACGGAGAAATTACAATAACAGCAATAAAAAAGAAATAAATACCAAAAATTTATAAAAATTGGCGATTTATCTTTTACAAGTCGGGTGTAATGTTCAGGAATATGGAGCTGTTCCCTGCAAAAATAATGCATTTAAAGTCACAAGTGTTAAATTAAAGGGTTTTTAGTTTGAATTCATTAAAAAATTTTAAATGTTTCACATTTTTAATAATTGCAAATTTATATTTGACCAACTGTATATCCGTTTTATTTTACTCTATTCAACATCTTAATTAAATATAGTTCAACGTTTAATATTAAATTATATTTATCCTTGAATTTAATCAATCTTGCAAAAATTTTATCGACTTTAAAGCCACCTTTTAATCGTCGTCAATATCATAATTCATTTCAAAATAAAGAAATAAATTACAAAATCCATCACCTTAACTTCTGCAACAAAAACCCAATATTCATATGATAATTTATGTGTAACTTAAAATGGGGATTATCACCCTCCCCGCACTCCTTTCCCGCTGCGAACAAATTCAATAATAAATAAAAAAATATGTTTGATGTATAAAAGAAATATAAATAATTTTAGATTTATTTTAATATTTCATATCCTTACAAAAATAATCATAATACATAATTTTAAACGTAAAAATGTGTTTCTAAATATACGTATGTGTTTGTGTAAATACATACACATAATAAGTAAGAATGTATAGTCGGTCAAACCCGAATAACTAATAGCTTACAGCACGTCGATTTTAAATTGTAGTTATAAAAATTTAATGAACGACACTCATATAGTTTGATTTTGATTTGATTTATTTTTAGTGTAATTAGTAAAATTATACGAGGGGCCTCCCCTCGTATAATTTTACACATAGTTTGTGCTCATATTTATCTTAATTTGACCAATATCAACGTATATGTTAGATTTTGCCCTTAAAAGTGATATTTGGAGGGGAGTTTATATGGGACCTACGAAAAATAATAGACCGACCCTCGCATATTTTGGTACATCGTTTTAGATTATTATAAAACTTATTTGTGCCAAAAAATTGTTTTGTATTTAGGACTTTTAAGACTTAAAACATTTGTATGGGATTTACCAGAAATATTGGAACAAACATGGCCAATTTCAATAGACTTCATCCATACGCTAAAATAATCATACGTACCAAATTTCAGACAGAGAGCCGGACGGACCGACATTATTAAATCGACTCTGAAAGTGATTCTGAGTGGAACGGTATACTTAAAGGTGAGTGTAACACTAGTTTTTCTGCATGTTACAAACATCAGCACAAACGCATAATATCACAACCACCATCGGTGGTGTAGGGTATAAAGATAAAAAATACTTTAAAAATGTATCTTTAATACCCTCCACCACATACACATTACATACACTTACTTGTACTTAATTAGTTATAATCTTGGCTATAACTTTTTTCGTACTGAACCGATTTGTAAAAATTTTGGAATGATAATGTAGTACATACAGCTTAATATTACGGCGCAATTTTTATTCTCTATTTCTCTATTTCCGATTTTGCTGATTTTAAATTAGAAACTTTTCAGGACTATAGCAAATATTTG
The DNA here is from genome assembly GCA_004302925.2 of Cochliomyia hominivorax. Classification (NCBI taxonomy): domain Eukaryota; kingdom Metazoa; phylum Arthropoda; class Insecta; order Diptera; family Calliphoridae; genus Cochliomyia; species Cochliomyia hominivorax. Next base: position 74,444,139 of record PYHX02000413.1, on the reverse strand, counting down.
GCCCAAATATCATTGAGCTCTGTTCATTATTCTGAATATGAGCTTGCCAACTAAGACTAAATCGCCTCAGTTTTGCTTTGATGTTTATATACCCTCTCTCCCACTTGTGGTGGCGGAGGGTACCAAAATATTTGTAATAAGAAATGTTAACCAGAAGTGAACGAAAGAAAGAATGAAATGTGAATAGAAAATATGGAGAAAAAACTGAAACTAAAATAAAATAATAATAATCATATGACATTTGTAATCATAGAAATTACAACACTTCACTTGTCTATAATAAACCAATGAATTTCCTATTTTGCCATGATAATCCTTTAATTTCCTGCCTGAATTTCATTTTCTCTATACATTTTTATAAGTGTATATGTGTGTGTGTTTGGATGTTGGTGTTTGTGTGTGTGTTTGTGTAAAGTTTTGAAACGACATAAGAAGGACAGTAATATAATCACATATACTTACATATGTTTCATGTACAAGAGCTACACAAACACATTTAAGAAATTTATAAACCAAACATTTATATAACCCAAAAAAACTAACACATTATACATTCAGACATACACATACATATATAGTCTGATATATGGATAGATATTGAAACCTACAATAATAAATATGTATGAATATGTGGAGAATTCTATAGCAAAAGGAATGTTGATTATTATTTATGTTTTCGGAGGAAAAATCTATCACATATAATAAATTTGTACAGATGTTCTACACATTTTTAAAAAACTAACTGAATCAGTATCACCCTCAGATATGATATAACAATGTCCGTCTGTCTGTTTATTAATAAAAGTCTTGAGTAAACTTGACTAGAATGACTCGATCTAAATAATCCTCATTTTATATAAGCTGGGGTGGGCAAACGAGACAACGTTGCCTATATAGGAGCTAGAAGTTATTAAAGGTGAAAAAATATAGGTAGGAGAGGTCTAGGGAGACTGGTTTCCTGATATATTTTTCTTTCATCAAAATAGTAAATCCTCTACTAACAACAAAAGAAAGATTCCTGTATGAAATGCCCCTCATAATAAATTGAGTATATCATAAGTTTGTTTGTATGTCTATATAAATGTACGTTCTGATAAATTAATGTTCTATATATTTACTGTAAAATATGTATATATATTTATTTGTAACTGTAAATATAAGTATTTCTATGTGAAAAATATAATATTTCGAATTATTTTAGTTTAATTTTTGTCTCTGTCATGGTAAATAAAAATTATAATTTTTATTTATATTAAAGAATGTAAGTAAACAATAAGGTAGTAACTATTTATTAGGATATTCATTGTTAATCAAAATTGAATTGGAATTTAAAGTGAGAATTGGAGCAGAGCTGAACTGGGATTGAACTAGTATCTGAACTGGACCTGATCTAGAATTTTAACAAAAATTTGAACCTAAATCTAATATAGTATCTGATCTAAAATCAGAACTAGAATCTTAAACGGAATCTTAACTAGAAACTGTACCATAATCTAAATTAAATATGAACTGGAATCTGAACTAGGATCCGAGAAACTCTGAACTTAAATCTGAACTCCAATCTGGAATTGAATTTGATCTTAAATTTAAACTAAAATCTGAACTTTAAACTAAACTTAAATATAAAAAAGAATCTGAACTAAAATATGAACTGAAATCGGAATTAGAAACTGAACCAGAATCTGAGAATTATTTGAATTCAAATCTGAAGTGGATTCTTTTCTAGAATCTGAACTAAAATATTAACCAGAATCATAAATAGCCTTGGATCTAAAGTCTGTTCAGATTATCTTCAACGGAATATAAACTAGAATCAGCACTACATAAATATGAACTGAAATCGGAATTAGAAACTTAATCAGAATCTGAGAATTATTTGGATTCAAATCTGAAGTGGAATCTTTTCTAGAATCTGAACTAAAATATTAACCAGAATCATAAATAGCCTTGGACCTAAAGTCTGTTCAGATTATCTTCAACGGAATATAAACTAGAATCAGCACTACATAATATGAACTAATGAATTTCCTATTCCTAAACTATTATCTGAACTGGAATATAAACTACAATACGTACTGGAATCTAAATAAGGATCTGAAATAAATTTTGAACTAATCTGAAGAATCTGAAAAAAGCATCTGATGTTAAATCTGAAATAGAATCTTAAACGGAATCTCAACTACAATAAGTACTATAATCTTAATCTGAATCAGAACTTGAAATGGAATTTTTTCTCAAATCTAAACTAAAATATGAACCAGAATCAGAACTACAAGCTGAACTATAATCTGTACGAGAATTTTAACCAAAATCTGAACTGGAATCCATACCACAATGTTATATACAGTCCAAACTAAAATCTGAACACAAATTTTTACTAGAATATGAACTACAATCCATTCTGTAATCTGACCCAGTTTCTAAATTATAATCTGAACTAGAATCTGAGTAGAATCTTAACTCAAACCTAACCTAGAATTCGGTTAAGGTTTTGAATTAACATCTGAACTCAAATCTGATATAGAATCTGAAAGAGAATATTAAGTAGAATCTGAGTAAAGATCTCAACTAGTATATAAATCTGAACTAGGATATGGGACAGAATTTTTCTAAGAATATGAACTAAAATCCTAATTGGAATCTGAACTGAAAGTTTAAAATGGAATCAAACTAGAGACTGTGCCTCAACCTAAACTACAATCAACATACTAAACTGAAGTAGAACCTCAATTTTGACTAGAATTGTACTTTTGCAGAATTTTTAATGAACTTTAATCGAATTTCAACAGATGTTTCGAATTTCTATAGATGTTTCTAATGCCATTAACAGATCCATGCAATGATATTTTTTACAGAACTTTAACTGAATTAGAATTGAAATAGAGTAACGTTATATCAACATAGATTATAGATTGATTTAAGTAGGATTGAAGAATGGTACTATTTAGTAAAGATTTTGTGCTCATTAGTGTATGAAATGGTTTTTATGTCAAGTTTTGTCTTTTGACATGATATTGGCTCACTAAATGAAGAGTATATAAAATTCATCACACATAAAATATAGTACCATTACTTGTTAACTCTTTATCATGTATACAATTCATAAGTCTACTTTTAAATTTTTAGTTAATTTCTTCAGAAAGGGTTTTAGTTTTTTTCTTGTGAAGGAATTGAAAACTTTATGCCTTGAGCTCATATGCATTTTTAATTCTTTAGGAAAAATTGTTGTTCGAAATTTTGAAGTTTAAGTTTCCTCTTCTTTTTTTCAACTACATCCTGTGTACTTTCTTAACAAAAGTACCTTAAAGTATGAACAAAATTCTTACAAAACATTTATTTAAAAAAAACTTATACGATTGTTTTCTACCGAATTTTCTTATTTTTTTATTATTAAATTTTAAGTCTTTTCAAAAGAGAAACTTTATTTCTACCCACATTCTATTTCTCTTGCTCTTTGGAAGTTAATATATGTATTGTATTGAGATTTTTTCTTAAAGGAAATAAATAAAAATGAAGTCATAAGGAAAAGAAAACAAAACTTAATGATGGTAAAAGAAAAAAGGAATTTAATGCAAAATTATTCATCCATGAACAATGTTGCATAAATAGATATTTTTTTCTCTCTCAATTTTCTTTTACTCTTTCGATTTTGTTAATGATAATTTAGTTAGTTGGCTGAATTTTTTATGCAGGTACAATAGATGTATAGTTTTCTTTTATTAGTTTAGTTATTACCTTTGCATACATAAAGGAGATGAAAGGTAAAGGAAAAAATGTATAAAGGAAACGGCAAAAAAAAATTCTTCAAATAAATATTAAAAGTATCTGGCAAACTTTTTTAAACTTGGCCAAAAATACAGAAGAAAAAAATAATAAATTGCCATATGTTGTTAAATATGTGTGACTATTAACAATCTTTATATAACGAATTTCCAATTTATATATGCGTAAAGTTTTTCTGAAAAAGAAACCAATAAAAAGTATATAACAACTCCTATTTCTTTTACTCTTCTTCTTATTATTATTTCCCTAAATAACATGTTGCATATTTTCAAACCAATAAAAAAAGTTTCATTTTTCCCAAAAACAAGTATAAAGAAAAAGCAACAACAACAACATTTACCTCCAAAAAGAAATTCTTCTTAAATCCTGGACTTGAGGCAAAACTTTTACATTTTTTTACAAAGTTTTTCTTTTATTTTGGGAGTTTTTCTTAAATACTTTTCTTAAACTAATCGATAGAAAATAACATGAAAATAACTTTGATATAAGAGTGATTGTTCAGGGTAAACAGAAAGCGATAGGAACAGTGGGTTACTGAGCAAAAAACTGCATATAAACTCAACTAAAATCTCGTATAGAACAAAACAAGGAACAAAACTTGAATCGAGATAGAATTCCTTATTAAAATCTAAAAAAGAATCTGTAGAATCTGAAATAGTATCTCAACTGAAATCTGAACTAGAATATAAAAAATATTTTGCAATAGTAGTTGAACTAGAATCTGAATTATTGTCTAAAATATAATCTAAGCCTCAAGTCATAATATCAACTAGAATTACAACCACAAACAACGTGATCTAGAATCTGAGGAAAACTAAAATAGAATTTGAATCATAATCTTATCTAGATTCTGAGGAAATCTGAACTGGAATCTAAGTTAGATTTTGACTTCTGAAGTAGAATCTTAAATAGAATCTGTACTAGAATTTTATAGAATTTGTTCCAATATATAAACTAGAATCTAAAATAGAATCTGTACTTAAACTAAACTTGAATATAAACTTAAATCTAAACCAGACTCTGAACTAAAATTTGATCAGCAATGAGATTAAAGTGAGTCTGAGCTTGAACCTTAACTGTTATATGAACTTGAATTTAAGATATGATCGAAATCAGAATATCAACTAGGATCTGAACTAAAGTCTGAGCTAAAATTTAAAATTAAATCTGGACAAGTATTTTTTAGAATGTGAACAATAATATGGACTACATTATATCTAGAATCTTAGTAAGAATTTGAGTCACAATCTGAATTAGAAACTGAACTATAATCTAAGTCACAATCTGAGTTACATTATCAAAAAGAATTTGATAGAATCTGATTTAAAATTTAAACTTAAATCTGAGCTTGAATCTGATTCAGAATCTTAAGAAGAATTCAACTGGAACTGATCAAAATTTGAATGAGGATCTAAACTAGAATATGATGTTAAATCTGGACTAGAATCTTAGATTCCAGATCAGATTAAAACTGAACCATACTAAATTTTCAGTCTGAACCAGAATCTGAACTATAATCTGTACTAGAATCTAAACTTGAATCTAAAGTAGAATCTGAACTAGGATCTGAACTAGAAGTAAACTAGATCAAAACTAGAATTGAACCAGATCAGATGTAAAATTGATCATGAACTGAACTAAAACTGAACATGAAATGAACTAGAATTAAGCTTAAACTGAACTAGAATTGAATTTGAACTGAACTTGAACTAAACTTGAACTGAACTTGAACTGAACTTGAACTAAACTTGAACTAAACTTTAACTGAACTTGAACTGAACTTGTACTTGTAGAATTGAATTTGAACTGAACTTGAAGTGAACTTGAATTGAACTGAACTGAACTAGAACTGAACTAGAACTGAACTAGAATTGAACTAGAATTGAACTAGAACTAAACTATAAATGAACTACAACTAAATTAGAACTAAACTAATTCAAAATTCCAATTAATATTTCGCACACAACAAAGAAAGTAAATGCTGGATGTCATGACACACGAACAGATGTAGTTAAATCGATTTAGATTTCTATACGACTCACATATAAATCTTACATCTTACTTTTTGGTATCAATTTGTCAATCGTAATTAACCTTCATAAACGTTCATAAAAATATTCGATTACACTTTTTTCGATTACCCTGATGTTTACAGTCACTTAGCTTTTTTTGCGAAATTTCCTTCTTGCTCACTTTTGTAACGATTTTTGTTATTATCGCAATCCTTCTCATATCAAATAGCAATCATTTTTGTAAAGGATTAAATCCCAATATATTTTTTCATTTCTATTTGTTGTTCCTTTTTCTTTGGAAAGAAAGAATCTTAATAAAGACTAATGTGTGTCAATTTGGTCAAATATAGTATTTGATTGAAGATTGAAAGGGATAAACATGATTTGAGGTATAAACAAAATTTAAGAAATTTTCTTTTTTCAATGAAAAAGAAAACTTTTCTTGGAAATTTTGTGTATAAAAAAAACTTTTTTCCAAAATATAAAATTAAAATGTCTTATGCATTATTAAGCTTTTTTCAAGACTTTAAACGTTGGAAAACCTTTTTTGGGGTTTCGAATAAAATCAATTTTTCAAAGATTAAAAATTTGGATAAGAGAAAATAAAGACTGTGGTTTTTCTTAATAAATATTATTGATACTATCGGGTAACGCTAATTCAATTTTATCAGACGAATATTAATATTTCAATTTCTACGTTATTGTGATAAAATCTCTTTAAATTGTTTAAAATTTTACATTTAAAAAGTAAAAGTAATATATCTGCGAAATATTGAACATTAACATATTCACAATAGAATCGTATCCGTGTTGATTCGATGATTACGGTTGTGGGAAGCGCAATCGGTAGGCAACATATTATTGTAAAATAATGTGAATGTCGCACCACCATAATATTGTAAAATAAATAAATACAGTGTGGTAGTCGCACCACCATATTATGGTTATAAATGCGATCATACACATGTTGTTGGCCATACATGGCCAAAGGGGCTCTTCTAGAGACAATATGTTAAGACAAAACATATTATTGATGAAAAGGCTAATTAAAGATATTGATGTGATGAAAATGAAGAAATTAACTTTTTGAAAAAACGTGAAATTTTGGAACATAACATTTTGATAAAAACTTTTTTTTATGGAAAAGCTGTTGTGTTAAAAACAGATTTTGCGAGAAAGTAGGACTTTTCGGAGAAAAATAATTAATTAATCAAGTAACTGTTTAACTGGAAAGCATGAAGAGCGGATAGGATCATGGGGTTTCAATTACTTTTCCAAAGATCTTTTTTATTGACCAAATATAGAACGGATACCTACTTTATAAGGACGGCAAAGCGCTCCGGCGTCTAAGCTAGTATGTTAATAAAAACGAAACCACTAAACTAACAGTTTTATTTTACAAAAATAAATTTTTATAGTTTTTATCACTAATAAAGAAATTTTGAAAACTTTTCGGAAACCCTTCCATTATATAGTACTTTCAGTCCACTTTTATATAGTGTTTTATTTCTATTTATAGTCATTTGCTCGAACAGATAGTCCATCTTCGTTAAAAATCACCCCACTTTAAACATCTTTTTTGTGCTCTTCAATTCCCTTTTAGCAAGAGTCCAGTACATCTCCACTGACCTTAGTTTCAGATATTTTGAGGAATTGGCCTCTCATGGTACAAATGTCACAATCAAAGACTTGTGACAAGTCAGGCCAAAAAAGGAACAAGTTATGAAGTTTTATAAAGGGAAGCGATATTTTTGTAACATTCCTTGATGTAAATTTCAGTATTTATAGCGCCCATTCTAACAAATGATTAACTTGACATACCAAGAACTTTTTGAGCAATTTTTACTGCTTATTGGTTCTAAACTTTTCTTTAAAATTCTCTCCAGCATCAGCTACATAAAATTTTTGATCAGGAAATTGCGATAAATCCTTGAGTGTTTTTTTACCTGCATAAGCTTTAAATTTTCGTTCGAGCACTGACTACTTTCCTAACAGATATGTTGGGAGCTTTTTTGGAAATGAAATTTTTTCGGCTTTAGGAACATCATGCTGGCCGTATCTTCTTCCTGATAAAAGGTTAACAACATTGGTAACAATTTGATGGCAAACTTTTAAATGAAAAATAATGAACATTTTTTGTAGGACCAGTTGGATTTAGGTGAAAAAATGTGTAATGTTATTACACTTTTTAGTCAGTCATTTTAATGAGATAAACAATATATTTATTTGTTTAATACAAAACATAATAACTGACATGTTTCACAAAAGTAACTTGATAAAAACTTAAATAGATTAAAAGTTTTAATAAAGAAGAATTCTTTGATCTTACTCCTTAATAGAAATTTATAAGAATTTCAAATCAAAAAAAAAAAAAAAAATGAAAAACATCTCAGCAAAAATTTGAGTTTTTGTTTAAATACGACAAATTAGCGATATGATCTCTAATACAGAATCTTTATTATATCTCTTTCCATTATCTCATTAAACTTAATTTATATTTTCAAAAAATTATCTTTAAAAAATTTTCAAAAAAAACTTTAAACTTCTCTCAATAATGTCTCCTTTTTTCGATATTCTCTTTTTCTTTTCTAGATTACATGCAATCGTTATGTAAAAATCATTTTCTACAACAATTGTATCGTAAAATTGATGGTGCCGTACTTTGGTCACAAAACGAACGTAATCTTGACTGTATCATCACCTTTCAAACGCATTCAATATTACAAAGATTCATGTTACGCTTCGATATGTTGCAATTGGATTGTAATGATCATTTATATGTGTATGATGGTGCACATGCTGTGGCAACACCCAAGGTAAGTGAGCAAACTATATATGGATTTACAACAGCAACAAGAAAAACAAAAAAGTAGTTTTGCAATACAAAACTTAATACAGAAAATTTAGATATTTATAACACTCTCACACACACACACACATGAATACACATTTAAAGAATTACAATTTCCAATAGAAATATTCTTATGTGAAGTGAAATGTACTTTTGTACATTTAACTGGAAAATATTTACTCCTCTTTTAGCATTGAGGAGTGAGTAAGAGTTGTGAAAAATCTGTTAGAAAATTGTTTGTAAGTAGTAAATATAAAAATTATATATTCATAAATATCTTCTTTGTAAGTGTATAAGTGTGTTTGTATAAAGGAGTTTAAATAACGGTTGTAAGAGTTTCCACTTTGAATTTGTTGTTGTATTATTCGTGTTATTCCTCTAATTTTTTATGGAGAGTTCGTTGTGTGAGTAAATGATTTTCACATATTGCCACACGTGACAGAAACGAAATGTATGGAGTTATAACGAAGTTTTTAAAAGGACTTTGAAAATAAGTTTATAACAAAAATGTTAAGAATACAAAACGTGACTTATAGACACCCTACATATATATTGAAAAAATCAATTTATTCGTGTAATAAGATTTTGGAACTATAAAGTTTTACGCTAAAATGCCTGTTAAAGTTTATTTAATTTGGAGTTATATGGTGTTGAAAAATGTTGGAACATAACCACTTGTAGATTTACCAAATAAGTAATCGTAATGATTCGAAGGTGCATAAATGAATTTCCTAAATCTTTGACAAAACATCAATTTCTTCTCTTCTTTGATCGCCGTTGTTTAACACCAGAAACGATAGTTTTAAAATGACAATCTCAAACTCTCACAAACGCGTCCATCTATATAAAGCAAACATAATCTTTGCCACATATCACTGATGGGTAATTCCTTGAACACACCTATTAAAAGTAGCAAATTGGTTACAAAATCTAAGAAAAAAATTAAGCATATTTAATATCGTCAAGAATCCATAACCAACTAAGGAGTGAGTTTGAAAAAAATCTTAACAAACATGTATGTTATTGAAAAACGAAACCACTAATCTAACAGTTTTAATTCGATTGATAACAATGTTACCGTTGGTGCGACTTTAGTCGTAAATTGCGACTTTTTCAACTGCATGTGACTTTTTTCTCACTTTTTTTCAAATGTCCCCTTTTTATCCCCAATTTGATAATATAAATTTTTGGCATAGAACTTCATGAAATTTCGATAACTCGGCTTAACTAAGAACATAACAATAAAGTTTATATAAATTGTGTATGAAAAGGTTGAAATTTAGAATGATAGAATCATAAAAATTCATCAACTGCATTTCTAAAAAATTTATAATGGAAGTCGAAATAGTGTTCTATATTTAACGGGAAACAGAGCAAAATCATAATTTAAAACATTTCAAAAATTTTTAATTTTTTGCAGAATTAACCTGTGGCGACTTATGTTTCACAAATCATCTTTCAAGTGCGACTTTATTTTTCAAAATCCACTTTTTGTACGACTTAAAAAAATCCCAATAGTAACGCTGACTGAAATTAGTATAATAATTTCAAAACAAAATATTTTTATAGTTTTAACAAATTTGACAAAAAATTGAACCTTTTTCGGAATTTCTTTCATTTTCATTTTTATAGTGCTTTCTGCCACTTTTCTCAAACGGTTATCCATCTCTGTTTAAAATCTATCACACTTTTGGCCACATTTTGGACCTCTTCAATTCTCTTTCAACAAGAGTCCCCCTCTTGGCCCTTCTTTGATATAAATTTCGGTATTTAAAATGCCGGTTGTAACAAATGATTGGCTTCTTTTGCCGCAACTGCATGTCGCTTGCTATACAGAGAACTTCTTGGGAAATTTTGACTGGTTTTCAGTCCTAAACTTTTCTTTTTGAAACTGCATTAACTGTAATAGTGCTGCTTGGCTACCGAATGTGTTGGGAACTCTTTTGAAAATCCTCTAAATGTGGACTATTTTTTCTACCTTCTATCAATGGACCAGTTCTTCCATAGATGTTTAATAAATTGGAAACAGAGTAACGCCAACTTCTTGTAGGACCAAGTTGGATTTTGTTGAAAATATTCTTTAAATACGTATTTATAGTTTCTTTTTTTAGTCAGTCATTTTAATCAGATTAACAATATATATTAATTTGTTTGACATAAAATGTTTTAACCGACATGTTTTACAAAAGTAAAACATGTCAAATTAGTTTTTCGGTCTATAAAGTCCATATTTTTATTCCTTTTCGATTTGCAAAAATGGCTCACATGCCATATAGGTCAGGACTTACATATTCCGGTGATTTTTTGTTTTGTTCTGTACAAAATGCTCTTTTTGTAAAGCGATTAAATTTAGACTTTCGATTGATTTTCTCTTTACTTAAAAGCCATGCCGTTGTATGAGTTCACCCGCATATTAAAACTTATGTGCTTCAGTTCAGAACCAGGCATCAGGAATTCGCTTGTCCCATCTGATAATTAATTGTTTCGATCAATACAGAACGCCCTCAGTGAAAAGAGCTTCAGTTCAAAACCCACTATCAGAAATTCGTTTGAAGTCCTTATCTGTGATAAAAAAGAAGTTGTTCGCTGCATGATTAAGCGTCTAAACTAACGTCTTTTGTATTAAAATTAAGTCTTTAATAAAAAGATCTTTAGACAATTACTTATCTTAAAGTAATAAATATCATGGAACAAATGTAATGATCTTTCAGCTTTATACTGATCGCTCAATTGATAAATGAGAACGCTCAATTATAATTAAACTTTTAGCATTTCAAGCTAATGAAGCTATCAAGGATCAGATGAAACAAATTTTAGGAGCTAAATTAAAGTCGAAATAAAATTCGATTATCGTTTGTGCCTAAGAATCAGTTACATCCTGTGAATATCAAAACAAATAACAAATGGTTACCAACACTACGATTAACCAAATATACCCACTTCCTCTCTAGTACAAATACAAGCTATTAAATGGAAATACAAACAAAGTTTAAAAAAGAAAACTCAACACTAAATAAAAGAAAATAAAAAGATGAAAACTGAAGTTTTGAATATTATAAAAAGTCTCCCATAAAAGATGGAGTAAACCAGAGTAAATGAGGTTTTATTATTACATTTTTTTCTTACTTTCCTTCTTTCTTTCTTTATTTTCTTTCACTTTGTAGCTTCCTTTTTTATTGTTGTTGTTGTTTTATTATTTCCTTAACTTAATAAAAGTAACACATGCTACTGCATGTAGGGATATCTGTGTATATGTATATATACTTATGAAGGAAGATACTAAAAATGTATGCAACAACACTCAAACAAATATTCATACTTAAAAGTTGATGCTAAAAAATAACCATGCGAAACAGTATGAGTCATAAAAAGTAGTTAAGAAATTTTATTTAATAAGTTTTTAAACTAAAAAAAATAATAATAAAATTTAATATTTCAAAAATCCTTTGAGAAATTATATTTTCATTTAAAGCAGTTTTTTAAATTAATCAAGATGTTTGAGATTATTTTTTCATTTAACCTATATTTCTCATCATCACTGTATTTCCTTTTGAAGGAAATATTGGGTTAAATGGAAAGTGACTGCGAGCATTGAATTAGGGGAAATAATGGAAATGAAGACACTTATGAAATCACAGAAAGGGATTAACATGAACTATACTTCCTAGAAGATTAAGTAGACTCTATGTTTCGATTTATGGAAATGTATTTCAATTAATCCCTTAGACTTCTTCAGCATTCTGCAAGCTAAGGAGCTGCCATCGTTCCGGTATGTTCCAGTAAGTCCAACTGAGAAAATATTCAAATGTAACTATCAAAATATGGACCTACTATACAATATAAATTTTCACAAAGGATAATATCAAAATGTCTTAAGAGCAATCTCGATAATCTTCCTTTGTTAAAGAAGCTGCTGCTAAGAACTATCAATTATTGGTAAAAATTGAGGTTAACATGCATGAACTATCACATCTCTAAACGATAGATCATGATATTAAAAAGTGGCTATTTCGACAAAAAAGAATATATTATACTCGATAATATTGCACAGGCATGCAAACTTATAGGACGAATTTCATAGAATCTCATTTTATGCCTTGTTCTAGTATAAAATATATACAAAATATTATTCATACTCACATATATGGGAAGCTTATACATGTTATGACTTTCGGAAGCGGTAGTTATTGAGAGCTATAAGAAGTTTTGAACTGATCCTAGCAAATTTTGGTAGAGTGTTTTCTGGTTCACAATTCTGAATTTTTTATTTCAGAGGTGTGTCTGTATGCGACTTACGGTCATCTTTGGACCAATATTCTTTAAATTAGGTACAACCTACAGTGGTGAAGAATATAAAAGTTTGAAAAATCACTTAATATATAATTGGGAGTCACACAACATGACACTTCCCAAAAACCTAAAAATTAGTTTCCATATGAATCAAAGCCAAGTAAGTTGAAATGCGATTTTCAATTCATAAATGCTTAAATACTATACAGAATAGTCATTGTTGTTGGAGATGAGCAATGGAAGCATTATGATAATCCCAAAAGTACAAAAGTGTAAAAGTGAGGTCTAGCCAAATTAATGCTCAAGATGAATTATTAATCATAAATTAATAATCCCCAGTATTTGGTATGATAAAACAGAGATAGCAGAGATTGATTTCTTTGCGTGCATGCAACAAATAGTGACTAAATATTTTTCAAACTACAAAACCATCACCTTCCACCATAACAATTATTAAAATCTTTTTGAATTGAAAGATTTGGTCTACAAGCGTTTAATTTCAAGACTTTGATTCTTCTGACAATAAAATGTTTGACATAACGCCCTTACTAGGAAGCGCTTCAATTCAGAACCAGGTATCAGTAATTCGTTTTATTTATTCTTTACTTAAAAGTCATGTAGTTGTATTGGCTCGAAATTCATATGCACTATGATCAATATGATCAGGAATTTTGTTGAATTTCGATGATATGAATTTGCACAAAAATTTCTTGGTGTAGTTCAAAGTCGATATAAAGATAACGTACGGAGATCTACAAATGAATCACATTATAACATTTTAGCGATTGTTCGAGGATGTTGTTCAATCTCTTATCGTTTCGATAATTATCATATGATCTCAAATTGTTGTTACTGTCTTCTTAATTAATTATTATTAATGTCTTCTTAATTTAAATACTAAGCTTTTTGGACCTGTTTTCTATTTGATCTACTTCTTAGCCAAAATATGTGTGAAGTCTTGCCTTTACACAAATATATGAAAAATGCTTAAATGTTCCAAGGTTTACAGTGATAGAGATGTTGATTTCTAAAATTAACACTCCCGTCAAGAGATGAAATGTTTTTACATTTAATAAAAATGCGAGGATATTAGATTAATATATTTTCTTCAATTCCTGGTTTTCATATCAGCTTTAATCACATTTCAACTCCGTTCTGTATTTATCTGTTGTCAATATTTTAGCATCCAAACTACGATTAATTTCGGGGCAGTCTTTCTTATGACTCCCGTGAACCTTAACATTGAAACCTTGTGTTCAGATCTCAATTTACTTCTTTCAATCACATTTTAGTGATTTGCCAGTTAGAGTAACAAGCGCTTCTCACGAAAACAGATAAAACTTTCTGAGAGATTAAGTCATAGTTGGGTCACTTCAAAAACGCAGATAATTAATAGTTACATCATTCAATGCTATAGAAACCAATATAACTTTGGATCATGTCCGTTTGATATAATTAAATTTGAGCTACTTTTTGCTCCACCTAATATTTATTTCAAAATATATAGTGTTTATTTACCCCACATAACGCACAAGGTTATTACTTTATGTGGTTTCTTTTCTCGTCCTTTTAATTCAATCTTCTCTTCTTCACCTCCAGATTCCTCCTCTCCTCTTTAGTCCTTACAGCATAGTTGGGTTAACAACTTTCATTATGTTGGTTTGCTATTCCTTCTGGTACGAATATACTTTTTTCGCACATTCACCAGTTTATTAATATTTTCTTTTCTTAATATTTTATGTGAAAATGCGCTTTTTTCTCTTTTATTTCTCGTTTATTTATTCATTTGCTTTTCTCTTTTAAATTGTTGCATTATAAATTTGATTTTTTTCCATTCTGGTTTTGAATCCACATGTGAAATCTTTATATAAACTGTTCATTTAATTAATATGTTCAATTAAAAAAAGGAGAAATGGGGAAAAAAACTTTTAATAATTGTAAACATAAACTATGAAAAGAACTGAGTGAAGAAAATGATTGATAGAAAAATAATTAATTTAAACAATTATTTTAAATCAAATATTCAAAAAATGTTTAATTATATATTACATGGAAGGAAGACCAATTACTATTGAAGAAGATTGTATTTGATTTGTTTATATGAAGGAATTGAAGATCATTAGGAAATTGCAAATTTGAATTGATTAATAACAGCGAAATGTAATCACTTTAAGGTATTAAGGTCGTTTTTGAGCAGATATATGCAATAATATTCATCGATATATTCCATTAAACTCACGACGTAAAAACGTAACCGGGCAGCCTCAGCGACTTTATCTATACCTCCATGATTAATTAACGTTAACCTTGTCATTCTGTTTGTAATGCTATGAAGAAGAAATCATTGAAGTCTACACAAAGTATTTTTTTTTTCAAAAAATCAAAATCTGACTTCTTAATTATGTCCTAAAAAGTTTCCTATTTAAAAGCAGCAAAATTGGTTTAGTATTTTAAAAGATATAAACAGATATCTGAGAATAACCACTAAATTCAAACGAAGAAGGATATTGGAAATTCGGCATAGTCGAATATATGTTTTTTTTTACATTTTTAATTTCGAGTTGTTACAGCTCATTTTTTCATGCTTAAATCAGATGGGATCCTCATCAAATTAGGCTTCCGATTAAGCCCCTACAAAAGTTTAACTTTTTTTCTTTGTTTCTGACATCCAGTAACATACTGATGTCCCTCCTTTTTATTTGTCTAAATCAATGCTTTTTAAAATAATACGCTTGTACTGATACGCACTTAGCAAATTCTAAAAAAAAACAAATTCTTTTGCACTCCAGCTTTAACTATCATCCTAAACGAATGACAGCAGTATCTCTGGATACTTATCTGAAGTTTTCTAAATGGCCAAATAGAAGTATGTAGTACTAATGCATTTTATTATATTCCCATAGTCAGAATGAAATATGTTATAGGACCTAACACAAAGGACCTGAATTTGCAGAAATCACCTTTTGGGCGTCATAAAATTAATCGCATATTAAATAAATCTTTTTTATATAATTTTTCACATACTGAGTATTTGCCAAAATTACCTTATCCCACCATGATAATTGACATCTGCATTGTTCAAAATTAATGGGAGTCAGAAAGACCAAAGTCTTAACAATAATGTCATCCAATACTTTTCAAATAGTTTTTGAGTGTTCTTACAACAACGTGGGCGATGACTGTCATGATGAAAAACAAACCCATGCTTGGTCAAATAAAAACTCATCAGTATGGGTCCCCTAAGATCACGAATCTAAAGTTGCAACCTATTTCTCTGCAAGTAAAGAATAACTGGGAGAGTGCCACTAACATTGGCCTTATGAATGGCTTCTCTTCAAGTAGAAATATTACAAGAGGGTTGGAATGATTTTGTAATAGAATCTCTACAAATATTCTGATTTTTAATGATTCTAAAAATGTTTGATTGGGCCCACCATAACACCTCATTTAATAAGTAGTGAGATTGACTCTCATTTAGAGAATACAGGCAGGATGAATTCAACTTCATATGAAGTCTCTTGAGACGACATTATGTAAGTCGCTTATCCAAATGTTATGAATCATGATCCGATTGAGAATTTATACCATTAAGAGTAACAGTGATACAGTTTTCCATTTATGGAAAAATAACATGATGACGTTTTAATTCACTGACACGTATTGGAGATTTCCTTTACCATGTTTGGAGATTTCGGAGATATTCATACATTTGGATACGAAATTGATATTTTTGAATCACAAAAACCATCGTTCATAAGTTTTTTTAATTGATGTTTAACGAGCAATGAGTAACCCTCAACAGCCGTTGTTCTCAACTGGAATGAAATTGTCAAATTTTCCTTAAAACGTCCTTTTCATTGAGTCGTCCTTTTGAATCAAATTATTATTTTTAAATTGCGCAAATTATCGTTCATAAAGTATTCAAGTTGATGTATGTTTTCTTTAAAATAACGAAAGTTATCAGAGTTTCGCTGAATATCGTTTTTAAAGCATAAAGTGAAAAATTTTTGAATTTTGTTGCATAATGAATAATTAAGACAGATGTTACAGGAAAAAATTACTATATTTCCTTAAACATCATTCTCATCATTTCCTTTATAATTAAAATCCTCCTTTAAAAAATTATTTTATTTGTTTTTACTTATTAAATATTCAAGTATTTACTTTAAGCGAATTAAATTACACATTTTTCCCGAAAAACAGTTAAATAATTTTAAATTACTTCTTACTCGGTTGTAAATATATTTCTTGCCTTCAATGTAACCATCATTAATTATGAAAATTTCCAACCGAAAAATGAAAAAAAAAGAAAAGAAATGAATGTTAAAATTTAATTCTTATCTTCCTGTGGCAACCATTTTTTTGTTGTTGTGAGAAAAACAAATGAGACGACATTAAATTGGAATTAAATGTGAAAAGTAAATAAATAAACAAAAAATTATCTTAATAATGTGTGTACACTTAAACGTATGAGTGATGTGTGCACGTTTTCAAATGAGAACAAAAAGAAACAAAATATCACTCATACGCTTATGGCTATAAACGCTAATGATTAAGTAAGAAGAAAAACGAGTAAAAATGCTATATTCGGATATGCCGAATTTTCATTACCCTCCACCACAAATGCGTGTAAAGTAAAATCTTTATGTTTTTTACATACATACTCACACAAGTATACAATATATAAAAGTCTTTCTTAAATATCAGACGTAACACTTAATGAGTCATAAAATTAGTTATATATTTGCCATAACTTATTTTCTACTAAACCGATTTAGACAGTTTCTGGAGAGGTATGAAGTACATATACCTTAATATATTTTGTTGATTTATGATTGACAATTTCACGAAAGGTTTTGATTTAACTAAGAGATATCGGTCTATACCTTTTAACAAACTGAACCGGTTTTGCTGGTTTTAAACAGAAAACTTCTCAGGACTATAAGAAATACTCAGGCCTAATTTCATTGAGCTTTGTCAATCATTGTGGATATAAGCGAGCCAACAAAACACAGATAGAGTGACGAACAGACGGACAGACAGACAGACAGACAGACAGACAGAGGGACAAAGCTAAATCGATTCTGATTTTGATTTGATGCAAAAATAAATTCATACATTATGGATTCAAAGATGACTTCTTCTAAGCGTTGCACACGGAATGACAAAGTTAATATAGTGTCTTCACCACTTGTGGTGGTAAAGTGTATAACAAAATATCACTCATACGCTTATGGCTACAAACACTAATGGTTCAGTTAGAAGAAAAATAACAAAAACAAAAACAAATGAACAAATAAAACAAATAAGAATTAATGTGTAAATAAGAAAAAGAATTATAAATTCTAACAAAAGAAAATTTGAAATTATTTTAACATGTAATTTATTTTAATATAATACGTGTGTGACACAAGTCAAATTACCCATGTTACACATAAATTATACATCAAAAAAAAAGGTTCATTTAAGACAAATTCTAAATTTATATAAAAAACGAAAAGAAAATCAAATTCTTAGCAACAAGTCAAGGCAAAAAGTTGAAGTGTTAGATTTTGTATATAAGAAAAAAAATGTTTTAAATAATTAACTTTATAAAAATGTTTATGTTCGAAGTCACAGAAAGCGGTAAATGAGAGATTTGTTGGAACGTCATAGCAAATAAAAATGATCTAAAATCTTATAAGCTTAAAATCCTTCTCCAGGAAAGGCCACCCGATATGCTTCAAATTCGTTGTATATTTTCAAAGTAGTTAGAGAAGTAATTGAGAAAATTTCAATATAATTGTTTTTGTAGCTCAGAACCAGTTTCTAGAAATATATGAGTTAAAGTAAAATATTTCCCAATATTCGTCAAATTAATAATATATTTTCATGGTATTCCGGAAAAAAGCTATATATGAGATCACATCAAATAATGGTTCCATTTTTTGGATCGATTTTATATGGAAATAAGTATATATATTTTATTGAACCATTTTTTTAATTTAAAAACTATTTAATTTTAATTTACTTTTAATTTAGGTTGTCTTAGATATCGGTATATATCATTACTGCTTATCCATCTACATAGTTGTTTTTAGACTACATAGGATAATAACTCACAATGCGGCCGAATGCAAGAATGTATATAATTTAAGGTTATAATATTCCCTTTTCGCCACATATGATGGTAGAGGTATAAAATGGTAGTTAAACATTTTAAAGGAAATCAGAAGTATATTTTTTTTTTAAATTTAAGCTATTTATAGCTATCCGGAGCAAATAACTAAAGCTGGATCATTTTTACGCTAAAATTATCCTGATACTCCTGGTCCTTGATCGAATAGGTAGCTAAATTACAGGACCAAGTTTTACCGAATTGAAATGCTCTTCGGTAGGGAAAGATCCCATTATTCGAAATATTAATTATCGAATATCTCAAGAACTATATAGGGAAAGAATAATAAGATTTCACCCAATTACTTTTTCAAGAAAGAGTTTTAATGGACAAATGTATGACTGATAGGATCAAGGGAAGAAATAGCAAATATATCGGTTATGTATACAGACCCGAAAAAGAAAGTAAGTATAACGAATAAAGGTGTCGAATCGAAGAAAAACAGGTTATATTTCAGCCAAAAAAGTCTTTATTCATCACAATGAAAATTTTTGTTAATTTTTCGCAAATTCTTCAAACTGATGAAAAATTGTCAATATGACACTTTGCATTCGTTAATAAAAAAACAGTTAATTTGAATAAATAAATTTTAGTTTGAATAATTCATTATTCAAATTGACAAAATACCATATTTCACTTAAATTAACGAAATTTTATTTGAATTGAGGAAGGAAATACTTAAAATTATTGTAGTAAAATAATACATAAAATAATTAGTTTAAAATATGTCTTGAAAAATTTCGTTAGGAAGAGTTGAAGGAGTACTACCACTGCAAAGCGAATATTGATTATAAACTATCTAAAAAACTGTAAAAGCGAAAATTTTCAAATTTGGTCCTAACTATTTCCTCAAGGAACAGTTTTATTGAATAAAATGTAATACGGATTGGATTAGAAATATTTATTATTGAATATCTAAAGGTCAACTACAGCGAGAATTTGATCCCAATTACTGTTTTTAATACACGTCGATTTGTGAAATTTTTATCGAGATCTAGGACTGAGGAGAATTTTTGTGCAGCAAAGCGCACCGGGTAAAAGCTAGGCCCTGTAGTCTTGTCCACATCGACTTATGCTTCTATGGTAGTTCAAAGCTCACTTATGATTCTGAATCATTCATGATTCGACTCAAAATATGAATATGTGATAGTTCTTATACATGAAAAAGTTTGAAATATCTGTTATTGTTTTGAGGACCAAACAAAATTTTCACCCCTTTACGAATGCGTTTTTTCATAGTCAGCCAAGTCACTATCAGTAATTTTAATAACCTTACAATTGCAACATTAAAGTTTAACATTCTTATTTCAAACAAAAAATTGTGCAAAAGTTATTTTCATTTAACAAAAATCATCTATGAACTTTAATTACAAAAATTCCTCAACAATTTCATTTTAATTCTTCTAAAATTCAACATCCACAAATTATATGTTTTTGACATTGATAGCTTGACACTTAAAAGAATTACACAAACAAAAACAAGAAAAAGGATTAAAAAAAAGAAAAGAAAGAAACAAATTTTTTGCTTGTAAAAAAATATTTCCTTCATAATTAGAGCAAAAGAGTTAATATTTTATGAAAAATATTTAAATAACTATTTAGCAACAAGAAAAACAACAATAACAACAAACAAATATTTATAAATCTCAAAAACAAAAATAAACAAACAAAAATATTACATGGCCAACAATAATAATAAAAACTACAACAACAGCAACAAGATATAAAATAAGTAAGAATGCTACAATTGGCTTTGCCGTATCTCCAATACCCTCCACCAAAAATTCGTGTGAGGTAAATACGTTATGTTTAGTACATACACATTTTTACACTCTCACAGACGTATTCAATATATAAAAGTTTTTCTTGAATATAACATGAAACTCTTAATGAGTCATAAAATTAGTTATATTTATGACTATAATTTTTTTTGTTACTGAACCGATTTTGATAATTATTATGGCAAAACTTCGTTATAGTTTTTCGATTTATAATTGACAATTTTACGAAAGTTTTCTGCTTGAACTTAAAGGTTGCCCCAGATAACGGTCTATATCTTTTAATATACTGAACCGGTTTTTGCCGGTTTTAAACTTCTCAGGGCTTAAAAAAATACTCAAGACAAACTTTTGGCAGACAGACGGACGGACACAGCTAAATCGACTCAGTTTTTGGTTTGATGCAAAAATATATATTATGGGATCTGAAATGATGATTTCTTAAAGTTGCACACGGAATGGCAAAGTTAATATTTAACTCTTCTTATCCTGTGGTGTTGGAGAGTACAAAAAATATTATTAAGTTTTTCCTTCTTAACATAATATATGTATGTATATGTATAACTGCAAATGTATTAGTAGCAAAACTAAACCAACAAGGATGACAATAGTAAAATATGTAAAGTAGCTTATGTGGTTTTAATATATACATGTGTATGTATGTATGTTTGTGTTTGTGTCATATACATCTAAACACAAAATGCAAAATAATATTTTACCCACATAAACTTAAAAATATACACCTGTTTACACATACATATTTATAATCTAACATCAACACATATATAATTTGTTATTCACTAATATACATATACACATATTACAAAGGCAATCAACATATACATACAAATGTAATGAAATATTATGCATATTTATGTGTAAACATGCATGAATATAAACGTTGATGAAAATTATAATAAACGAATTTAAATTATTTAAATAGATTATAAAGATACACAGATATATGTGTGTGTGTATGTGATCAAAAAAACTGAACCATAAGAAATAATTGTAATTTGAATTATTTTGTGTTTATAAATAATTTAAATAGAAAATCTTAAAATAAATATAAATTTTGGGAAAATTTTTAGTTCATAAGTTTTTCTTTGAAAGGAAGTTTTCATAAAGTTTGACCGATTTATAACATATAATCATATAGTAAGGAATGAGATTGAAAAATTCTTAACATACATTTATGTTAATAAAACTAAGCCACTAAGTTTACAGTCTTATTTTTATTATGTGATTGAAATTATTACTACAATTTGTAAAAAAAAAATATTTTTATTGTTTTAATCATTTGCGATGAAATTTTGAACCGTTTTCGGAAACTCATCTATTAAAATTTTAATAATTTTTTCCTTTTCCTTCTGTTTAAAACCTATCACACTTTTGCATACCTTTTTGTGCTTTCAAATTCTCATTTAATAAGAGCTCAATATCTCTCCACTGGCCTTAACTACGGTCAGTTTGGAGAACTTATCTCTCCTATTACAAATGACACTTTATTATTCTTGTCCTACTCAAGGGCTTGTTTATGGTAAACATAAAGTAAAGTGACAGGATGCCAAGTCAGGCTAAAAAAGTGGACACATGAAGTCGTATGAATGGAAACAGACTTTTTCTAAACATTCCTTGATGAAAATTTCGGTATTTATAGCGCCCATTGTAAAAAATAAATGCCTTCTATTCCCTCGAGTATCACCAATATACAATTTTTACCAGGAAGTTGCTAAAAATCTGCCACCATCACAAAGCAAAAATATTTCTTCTAAAATTTGATTTCAATTTCCGTGCTCTGTTGGTTTGGCCTCTTAATTTTTAGCAGCGTTCCTGTCAGGAACCTTGTATGTTTTTAAACGTGCAACTTATTGTATCAAATAGTCCGAGCACTGAGCTAATAGGGCTGCTTCACTTCCGAAAGTGTTGAGAGCTCCTTTGAAAATGATATATATTTCGTGGTTTTAAAGGCAATATTAGGGCTGTTTCTTCTACCTGAACCAGATTTTCTGTCAACGGAAAAATTCTCCCAGTATTGTTTTTTTGACAGGAGACTTTCGAATACTTGGTCAACTTTTTATAGATTCCAGTTGGGTTTTCTTGAAAATATTTAATAATTTAGTACGTACTTTTTAATAATAATAATTCTGATCCCTCATATTATTCAGATAAGCAAAATATGCATTTGTTTGGCATTAAACATCAAGAAAAAAACAAATACTAATGTTAGAATGCTACCAATTTTATTCTCCAGTTCACGTCTTAAATCCTCGAACCAAAAACATTAGTTTGGTTATTCGTTGCTAAATGCATCTTGGCCAAATAAAAACTACGTACGGTGATAGTTCCCCTTTCGTGTTTACTTTCGATCCACATTTGCATATCTGATGTTAATTGATATCCATCGCCTATTTGGGGAACTTTGCACTTCTGCTACCAATCTAAAATTGTCCACTTGGCTCTTTTCTCCTGCTTATTACCTCCCCGATTTATCTTTTATGATCATAAATATATCCCATACATCTTGTCAGCCAGATCCAGTGGGATCATACTGACAACTTCACATACCGTGTCGAATGATACCATCTAATATCAGCAGTGATAGCACATTTTTACATGATTATCTCCTAGTAGCATCCGCCCCAATAGCTTCTCCGTACATTTTAATTGCCACTTTGGAAATGAGAAAACGTTTGCTCTGCTCCTACTGAGTGCACTATTTCCAGATACCCGAGAGCTAACTTAATATGTCTTCATACTGCACATTAAATGCGATCCTGCACTCTTAATTGTAATCACATTTTTGGTTATTAATGATAGCTAAAAAAAATAATGATCGACCCTCGTATAAATAAATTTTCTAATTTGTGCTTAAGAGTGCAGTTTATTATGGTACTAATATATATGTAGGATTTGTGCACTTTAAAAGGACATTTTATGTGGGGGCTAATATGGAAGCTAGATGAAATTATGTACCGACCCTCGTAAAATTTCGTACATGGATTTTTGCTTATGTTTATCTTAATTTGACCAATTTTTATCACAATACTTGCGTGTATTTGATATTAAAGCCTTTCAAAGTATTATTTTTAAGAGACGTTATATGGTACCTATGAATAATTATGGAACGATCCTCGTATAATATGGTAAATCACTTTAGAATATTAATACATTTTTTGGGCTAAATATCGTTAAAACTGCTTTATATTCAGAACTTTTATGACTTTTAAACGCTTTTCTGAGAGGAACATTTGTATAGGTGAAATAATGGACCCATCATCACCAACTTCAATTCAATTGTCATTAGGCCAAAATAATGACATATGTCATATATCATGGAGGTATCTCAAAAATTGCGAACTGCATTTTTATGGCAGAATTTCATACTAATTTGTTGACTTCTAATTGACAATTTCACGAATGTTTTTTTTTTTTTTTTGCTTGAACTTAGAGGTTGCCTCAGATATCGGTATGTATCTTTTAACACACTGAATCAATTTTGCTGGTTTTAGACAAAAAACATTTCAGAATTGTAAGAAATACTCGGGCCAAAATTTTTTTGAGCTCTGTCAATTATTGTGGATGTGAACGTGCCAACAACAGCTTGAGAAACAGACAGACGAACGTAGCTGTACCCACTTGGATTTTTATTTGATGCAATATATATAGTTTATGGAGTCTTAGATGTTTTTTTCTAAGCGTTACATATGGAATGACAAAGTTAAAATACTCTCTTCACCACTTGTCGTGATGGACGGTATAATAAATCGTTTTTCTTAGTTTCTTATATGGATGGACAAACTTAATATAAACTGAATCATCTCTTATTCTCATGAAATATATAAAATTTATACTTCTAATACTTTTATTTTATATAACTAAAAGTAGACTAGATTTCATAAAATATAACAACAACAAGTAGCTATTGCTACAAATAGTTTTATTTGCTTCTCATATTTTCTTTTTATTGCCAAATGTAACAACAAAAATAAAAGCCTCAAGAACATAAGAGAAACTTATAGAAAATTATACTTAAAAATAAAATGTTTTCTAAAAAAAAATACAAATAACATTAGAGATTTTACAACTATGGCAACATGGCTTCTTATTTAATGCCATCACAATGGATATCAGCCACAATAACGACGACAAAAGCTCGTAAGAAATAAAAATATGTACAACAAAAAACAAAAACAACACAAAAATAATTTAAATAATCTAAATAGCAACAGGTAAATATTTTCTATCTATTCATTCATTATAATAAAATACTAATGTTTGTATGTATTTGTTGCCTTTTTCATATTATGCCATAATGCTACTTATAGCTACTACAACTGCTGCTGCTATGGACTAAATTATGTTAAAGATAAAAAATTTAAAAAATTAGTATCAAGGCTAAAAGGCAACATTAAATATAGTAACAAATAAATATATATATTAAAATATAGGAGATACAGTGGGATTTGCTACATATATTACAACCCGGTATTGAACAGAAAGTTTACTTATATTTTTCCTACGATATCAAAAATTGAAAATTGCACAGTGTTTTAAATGAAAAATTAAATGGAAATAAATCTGTAACTCAACTTATCTTAAGAAAATTGTGCACATAAATAGATCTTTTTTTGTCCTAAAATAAATTCCGAAATTCCCTATAAACTTTCGAAAATTTCCAAAAATATTTTTTTTCACATTTTTACCCATATCTTTCTAACCGATATCGGGGAGCAAAAATGTCTATCACTAAAAATTTAAGAACATATCAGGCTTTGAACATATAACATTCGAGCGTTGCAATTTAAAAATTGAACCAGATATAAAAGTGTTGTGAAAAAAGGTTGAATTTGAGAATCTCTGGTTCCCACAATTTAGGTTTTCGAAACGGTTTTTCGGCGAAAAATGTAAATTTTTTGAAAATTCAAATTTAAAGACTTTTAATATGTGATTCTATGAATTCGGCAAGATCAGTCACAAAGTAAAATTTTAAAATATCTCTTTAACTATAAGAGATAGCCTACCCATACTATACAAGGTTTTTAATAAATTTTCAGTATCTTAAATAAAAATCTTTAAAATCGGTTAATATATAAGAAACCTGGATCATTTTAAATATTTTTATGACCCGAGGTGACCAATTTTGGGACCCTGTGGACCAATCCCCGTTACGTCCACAAAGTTAAAAACGGACTATCCGTTTCCTTTTTTATTTGAAACACTGTGGATTGTTACAAACAAATAGTTAGAATGCTACATTCGGCTGTCGAGTCATTAATCACTTATGGAAACAGCTGCTTGTGTTTAAGGAATTGTATTAGAAAACGAGTATTACATTCCATCATCCCTATTCCATTATTCATTAAACGTATTACATGAGAAGTGAGATCGAGAAATTCCTAACACACATTTTTCACTATAACTCCTTTTTGGCATATTTTTTAAGTACATATTTGTAAAATATGTCAGTTATTAAGTTTCATGTCAAACAAATGAATATATAGTTAATCTGATCAAAATGAGTGACCAGAAATAATGTCGCACTAAAATGATTAAATAATTTAACAAAACCCAACTTGGTTCTACAAAAAAATGGCCAAACATTCTAAGGTCTGCCGTCAAACTGTTCCCAATGTAAATTTACAGTAACGGTAGAACTTGTGAGTTGATAAAAAACCTAGTTCATGTAGAGGAATGGATCCTAATGATGTGTCTAAAGCCAAAAATTAGAAGGCTTTTCGTGCTTTGTTTTTCGAGTGCCAAAAACAAAGCACGGGAATTGGAGTCAAGTTTTCTAAAATATGTTCTTGCTGCATAGTGAATGATGAAATGATGGTCAAAACTTGTATGTTGTTGATGCTCGAGGGAATGTTAAACAAATTTTAGGACACAAAAGCAATCAGAATTTAAAGAAAGTTCTTGTTATGACAGTCAATATGCAGTTGCGGCATTTTGTTACAATGGGCTCTATAAATATTAAAATTTACATTAAGGAAGGCAGCTTCCATTCATAGTGTGACCATTGACTCTGCATCCAATCTCTATGGTTAACAAGACTTTGAGTAGTACAATAACAATAATATTGTATTTGTATCAAGAGAAGCAAATTCTCCAAATTGTCCGTATTTAAAGCCAGTGATAATGGGCTCTTGTTAAAAAAGAACTGAAAGCATGGAATATGTGTTCAAAAATGTTTTAGATTTTAAACAAAGATGAACTACCTGTTTGAGCGAAGTAACAGAAAGCACAATAAAAACGTTAATGGTTTTCGGAAACTGATTAAAATTTAGTTACAAGTATCTAAAACTATAAAAATATAAATATTGTTTTTGTAAATTGTAACTATAAATTCAATCAAATTAAAAAAAATTAAACTATATATTTAGATTTTTTCGATCTCATTCCTTATAATACAATTATCGACATTTCTTAAAGGAATAATATCTGAAAGAAATGATCTGTATGATTAAAATTTATCATGATTCTATACCGAAATATACTTAAAATGATTGTAGTCTAAGACACATCGAATAATAATTTCAGATTTTTTCTATATCGATGTTCACATTTCTCCTCCTTTTTTTGATGCTCTTTCCTTCGTTTTCAATTAATAGTAGCGAAAGTCATTAATATCAAATTTAAGAAGTAATAAGATTTCGCAACGTCTAAACTATGAAATGATTGAGTCAAAATTTCATGTCCACTGTAAGGAACCATGACCTCATAATTTTCTGTATATTCGTGTCTCTGTTTGCACTTAAAACGAAAAACTAATTCTCCGTACAGCTTACCTGTACTCGTTTGGCTCATTTCTAACAGCTATTAGTGAAAAACACCATTTTGATACTACACAAATTCAGAGTATTATTTCGACATCATGACTATTTACTTACGGAGTTAATTTGACTGCTTGGTTATGCTTTACATACTTCTTTTTGCAGTTGAGGTCCTTATGTATCTATTTTTTTCAGTTACAGTATGTAAGGACATCTTCTTGTAATCCTTATAAACATAGGGAAATGACTTGTTTGTACGATAATGTAAGTTTCAACCTTTTTTGGCTATTCAAGTCTGTCCTTGTGTCATGGGACGAAATCATAACGTTTCAATCACTCCAACCATATTTATAACATTTTTGTAACATTCATATCTAGAATATTTTACGTTATCAGTCCTCTACTCTCTTTGATCCAAGTGGGTAGAGTACTGGGCTAATAAAACTTTTCTACAAGTTTTGTTCAGAAATCTTTTCAATATTCTTTCAGACATTCTTGGACTTTCCAACATCAGGTGGATCAAATTGCTTACAGAGACACATGAAAAAATACTTAAATATTTTAGCGACATTGTCTTTAATCAGTTTACTATTTTCTTCAATATGTTCTATTGTTTATACATAAATATTTTCCACTTTTTTATCATTTTCATCCCATTGTAATTCATTCTATAAATATCACTTTAAGAAGCTAAAGAAAAATGGCAAATAAATAAACATTTCTAACAAATCATCATCATACTGGCTCCCTAGACTCAGTCCATATCTTAACAATCAGCTTAAGTATTTTAGCTTTCAATATTTCTTTTGTTATTTCTATGTCTCTTTTCTTTCTTATTTTATTTATTTATTTTATTTTTTTATTTTTTTTTTTTTTTGCATTTCTATTCTATTTTTATGCGCATAAAAAAAATATTAAGAACATCATTAATATTGGCAGAAGTACAAGAAAAATAAAGATAAAAACACAAAATAATAATATTAATAATTCTTTTAATAGAAATTTTTATTATTTTTTGTTTTAGTAAAAATTGTAGATTTGCCCTAAATATGTCTATTTGATTGAAATAAACTAAAATAGATGTTTGAAACAAGTAAGAATGTTATATATTCATCTATGCCGAATCTTCAATACCCTCCACCACAAATGAGTGTGAAGTAAATACGTTATGTTTTGTACATACAAACTCACAGACGCACATAATATAGAAAATATTTTCTTAAATAAGTTATATTTTTGGCTATAACTTTTTTCTACTGAACCGATTTTGATAATGGTTGGAATGGTAATGAAGTATGTACAACCTAATATTATGGCTTTAATTTGTAGATTTATAATTGACAATTTTACGAAAGTAAAATTAGAAAGTGACATTGGACTCAGAGAATGTCTCAGATATCAGTCTTTACCTTTTAGTATACATTGGTTTAGTTTACTAAAAGATACGTTTGGTGATTTTAAATAGGAAACTTTTCAGGACCATAACAAACACTTAGGCTACTTAATTAAGCTCTGTCAATTATTGTGTATGTAGGCGTGCCAACAACAGACAGACAGACATAGCTAAATCGACTCAGATTTTGATTTATTGCAAGAATATATACATTATACTAAGATGATTCCTTTTTAGCATTAAACACGGAATGACAATGTTAATCTTCGCCACTTGTGGTGGAGGATATAAAATTAAACCATATTGACGTATGAGTGATATTTTTTGTGAAGAAATTAATATTAAGTAATATCACTCATACGTATTTTTGTATATTTCAATACAATAAGAAAAATTAAAATTATACACAAATTTATTTAATATTTACAATTTGAATAAAATTTTATGAACAGAAATTCATAGTTGTCCTTAAGGCACTTTTTCCATTATTTAAATAATTAAAATTTAATTTTAAATTTTCTATTTCCTATAATTTCTTAGAAATTTTATCTTTATAACATTAAGGAAACATTTCAATGGAAGTTCGTTGAAGAAACTTAAAATTATTTAGAAAATTAATAGTAAATTTGAATCAATTATTTATGAAAAAATATTATGAAATGACTTGTTAAATTTTAAATTAAATTAATTAAATAATATTAAATATATACTTTAATTTATAACATAATTAGCCAAAACCCGGAACTCTTCTTAGGCCTATCCAATCTCACTAATACTTTCTAAGTTTCTACAGTAAAACATGTCCATAAATCTATGACAGTTATAGTTCGTTAATCTGCAATTATGTTACACAATAGCAAAATACATTATGTTTTTTTTCCTTATGCAGAATAAAATATGGTTGCGGTAACCATAATCGTGAAGAATCATATTATGGTTAGCCGTTATAGTTTGCGCTCCACCATATTATTTAAAATAAATTAACACAGTATGGTTATGCTACCACAAAATGAGGTTGAGCCTTCACAATATATAGCAACCATATAGCTCTCAACCATTTCATGGTCGTGAACTTTGCTCTTAACCATATGGTTTTGTACAACAAAAATTTGGTTTATATACAATAAAACTGAAGCTTTTCTTTGGATTTTATAAAAAGATCAACTACAAAATCAAAAAACCAGGTTGAAGCCATAACACTCCCTTGTCTTTGGTAGGACTCGGATAAATCGCTTTTACTTTATTATTACTTGACATATTCCATATAAATTGATTACCAGAAGTTTTTAAGATTTTCAGTAAAAAGTGACTGAATTTAAAAGAAACTAACTAGAACATTCAGCTGTACATATTTGGGTCTAAAGTAACCACAGTCGGATAAAGAGCGAAAATGTTATGGGCTAAACTATAGAGAAATGTTTATAGGCCTTTAAACCACTGTGTCATATAGGTCGCCATTTTAAAAGATAATATGTAAATAATTTGACAAATATCGAACCATTTTTGCTATAGCTCCTATATAAAGCCCTTTTCTGGAAAAATACTTTTAAGCATGAACCAATTGTACTGAAAATTTGAACAGTTATTCTCTTAACTGTCTTGAATACACAACAAAATTGAAGCATGTTGGTCCTTATTTTGCTATAGTTTCCCTATTGGATCTCTTCGCCAAATAGGTGTTTAAGATTACAAAACTCTTATATATGATATCATTTCAGTGAAATTTGACAGAATTATTTTTCTTACTGTATTAAATACATGTGTCGATATTCGGTGTTCGTTCTGAAAAAGTGGCAAAATAAAAAATTAAAAATCCACTGTTCGAAACTTGAGCAACTTTTTGTATGATATCTTCTTTTTTTAATGTACTTTTTTGGCATAAATTGTATATATAAGACCATATCTTTTTAGAGATACCTAAAGATTTCAATATGTAACTTAAAAAGTTATTTCGTACAACCAATTTTGATTTTTAGAAATGTACTAAATATTTTGATACGTACTTTTAATTATATAAATTAAAGATCTAAGATCTAAAATGTAATACTTATTGTCAGACATATGGATTCATATAACGTTCATCACGTACGTTATATCTAAGTGTTTTTCATTTCCGTTATGACTACATTTCCTTGATGTCATTAGAACTGCAGTCGCAGTATATTTTATTATGCAATCCGAATTTTGAATTCTTCCATTAAAATGTGATAAAAATTGTTCTTTATATCTGAAAATTTTAATTTAAAATTTTATTATTCAAAATCTCAAACTTCTTTAGAATTTTTCATCTCTGGACTTTAAGTATCCAGCTCACGTTCTTCGAAACTAAAAGTACCAAACATCGAAAAAAGAGCTTAAAATACTAACTTATGGGTGGTTATGGTTTCTCTGTTTCATATTTTTGTTTTTCTTCTACTTTTTTCACAAAAACGCTTTACATTTTCTCTGGTATTTTGTACTCTTTTGTTGCTCTTAACATTGAGGTCGGTCGTTAGTTTAGTTCGTTCTTTTTTGGGGTCGTTTCTTTTGTTGTTTTTATTGTTTATTTCTTTGATAAACAACAAGTGAATTTATTTAATATTTTGTCCACATCCTTAAATAAAGGTGTGTGTGTGTATGCGTGTATGTGTATGGGTGGTAGAGATTTGAGGTTTGCTATTGTTGTTTTTTTTTTCTTTTTGCTGCAATTGTTGTTGTTTGTTTGTTTCTGCTTTTTTGGGTTATTGCTTTTGTTGTTGTATAACATATAAACCACACTTTAACAGAGCTCTTCTTTAACTACTAAACTTTTTTATGTTTGTTTTTGTTGCTGTTATTGTTGTTGGTTTTTGTAGGTTTGTGTGGTTGTTTTTATAGAAGTTTATATTGGCAATGTTTAGCTTAACACACAGACAAACTCATAGATACACATATTTATTCATTCTCTTATGTATTAATGTTATATATTTTATACTTTATACTGGTAATAAAAGCATGTTATTATTTTGTCCCTTTTGTGTGCATCATTTTGTGTAATGCACTATGGATTTAATAAAATTTTATTATATATTTTTTTGCCATGTTGCATTAGTATCAAATGGTTCATGTTATTATTATGCTATTTTCGGTAGTTTTGATAAAAACCTTTCTTTCCTTTAAAGAAATCTGATGGTAAAAGTTATTGGAAGCAGTACTAAATGAAAATTATTGTCATCCAAGAACATTGCAAAAATCATTGGATCAAAAATACTAAGTATTCGATCTGACAGGATACCATAATCTTCTTTTAAGAGAAGACCACATGTTCAAAATCAGCCAAAAGCTATTTGAAAAGCAGTAGTTTCGATCGCTCTTTCTGGCTAAAATTTGTTTAGATTAAAAGCTGCATATGAAACCACAGATTTTTATCACATTAGCTATAGGTACATTCGTTAGAGATTGCAGTGAATTGAAATCAAATAATCGTATCCGTAAGCCTCGAAAATCGGGGCTGCTTCCTCATCCTCGTTATTTCGAAAACTCCTGCAAAAATCCTCCAAACGACAGTATTCTACGGTATACACCAACTGTATCTCTCAAGAAGGTTCTCGAAATGTTGATCAAAAATTATTTCCTATTCAAAAAGATGCCCTGAAAAGCAATCAGGTTGATTCGTATTTCCATATGTGCTGCGTAATAGCACTGAGCTTTTTCTTTATGCGCTCTTTTTTTTTCTTCTAGGGCATCTGTCTTAAGGTCACCCATATTAGTCTCATACCAGTGCAATGTTCGAATGCTTTGCAATCTACCAGACATTATTTCTTGTTGTATACACACCTGTTAGGGACCGAATTGCGTCCTTGATATCAGTTAAAATCATAATATCAGATATACGAAAATCTTATAATACCTTAACCAATTCGTCGCTCTTTTAATAGCTGCAGTTTGAAACTGACGGACGGACATAGATAAATCGGTTCAGATTTTGATTTGATGCAACAATATATATACCTTATGGGATTCAAGATAATTCCTTCTTGGTGGATAGATTGTTTTAGAATCACTGTATACCACTGGACATAAGAGTAAAAGGTATTGTTCTCAGAACAGTTCTATCACTTTAATTGACATTTCCTATAACACAATTATCAAAAACTCATGAAAACATGATTCTTTATTATTATTTTTTATTAATCAAAAACTTTTCATCCCATAGTAATTTTTTATTTAGGTGCGTTCTTTTTTTATGCCTGTGTGTTTGTTAATGTATGTTCTATGTACGTAATTGTATAGGTAGTTGCGTTCAAATTTCATAAACTTTGTTTGGTTTCTAAATGTTTTTCCTACAATACTTGTTATTCCTTTTTGTTTTCATACAAGTTTCTACTTCTTCATATTTTTCTCCCAAAAAATATATTTTCCACTAGTTCTTGTAATAATTTTCCTTTATTTCTTTTTTAACATTAAAGATTTGTTGTTGTTGTTTTTTCCATATTTACTAATGCTGCAATTGTTGTAAATTTTTGTTGCTGTTGGTGTTGTTTTGTATTTAGAGAAGAAGAAAAAAACTTTAAAATTTAACATGCTTTGTTGTCAAAAACATACCAACAACCAAACATCTCAAAACAACAGCAACAATAACAAAAGTAATAAGTGGAAAAACTTTAGTGTTTGTAAAATGTTGTTGTTTTCTTTTTTTGCTTTTTTCTTCTCAAAACTGTGTTTCTGTTGTATTTTATTTTGTTTATAATAAATATGAAAATGTACCAAAAGAAACAAACAACAACAAAAAAATTACAACAAAATCATTTAGATACAATAAAGGATTTTTTGTAGGATATTTTATATTCTTGAGTTTTATTTTACATTCTTTTTTGTTATTGTGGCATTATTTTGTTGTTTGTTGTTGTTTTTATACCCTACACCACCGAAGGTGGTTGTGATATTATGTGTTTGTGTAGATGTTTGTAACATACAGAAAAAATGGTGTTACATTCAACTTTAAGTATACCGTTCGCCACAGAATCACTTTCCGAGTCATTTTAACAATATCTGTCCTCTCGTACGTCTTGCTGGTTGCCCATGTAAACGTTGTGAACAGTCTACAGGTCGCAATTTTTAAAATATTGCAATGAAATTTGGTACATATTGTTATTTTGGCCAAAGGAAAAACTTATTGAAATCAATCATGTTCGGTCCAATAGTTCAGATACCTCCCATACATATGTACTTCCCGAAATGCAAGTCTTATAATATTCTAAAACGAAATATGCGAATGCGGGTTTATCACTTTAAAGGACAAACATCTCACATATTATTACATAGTTTGTATTTTAATAATTAGTCAAATTAAGATAAATGTAAGCAAAAATCGATGTACAATATTATACGAGTGAAGGTTCATTATTTCTTGTAGCCCCCATGTAAGCCCTTCAGAAAAATTCATTTGAAAACGCATTAATTTAACACAAATCTTAGTGTCACAATAATGTACTACACACTTAAGCATAAATCAGGAAATCAAATTATGCGAGGGTCATTCATGAACGTAACCACCATTTTTAAACCGACGATGTGTTGTAGGTTATTAGGAAGTCAGGCTTGACTGACTATACATTCTCACTTGTTTCTTCTTCTAATTCATACCTTAAAGTAAAAATGCAACAAATTTTAAATAAAACAGACAAACATTTTGTTAAAAATAATGTTGTAGTTTTTGTTGCAAAGTGTTCCAGATTTATGATTAAAGTTACAGTTTTTTTTTTATTTTAATATTAAAGATCATTTTCAATAGGATTTAATATGAAGATTAGACTAGACCTTAAAGGAGCTATTTACATCTTATAAGAAAGGACAAGTTCTGGAAAGAGCAGAAATCATGTTGACGCACAGTGTTTCAAATAAAAAAATAAATAGAAATAAAACTGAATAAACTTCCGAACGGCTAATCCGATTAAAATTAAATTTTATATAGTAATAACAGATTTGTAGGTGAGTTCACGTTTTGAACTTCGTTAACCTAATCAGGAGATCAGTTCGCAGCAACTGGACACCTCGGGTAATAAAAAGATTCAAAGCGATCTAGATGCCGATGTTAAATGTGTTCATTTAAGAGAATTCGGCTACTGTACACATAAATAAGCTCTTCATGTAATTTGGTTATTTATAGTTTAGGAGATAATTTGATTTTGAAATTAAAAAATACTTTACTTTGACCGATCTTGTCGAAGTTTTTATACCATATCGGGTCTAAATTTTATCCGATTTCAGTCATATTTAACTTTATTTTTATGAACTACTACTTTTAAGGACAACATCCATATCTTCATGAAATCAGAAGTTATAAGCCTGTGAATTTCAATTTTCAAAATGTCGATCTTTTACCGATTTTTTTCTAAAAATGTAGTTACACTCTTTTGTACATCCTTTTGAGAGTTTCTCAAGTCCGACTTTTTTCCATAACACTAAAATTATCGGTTTAATTTCTCAAGTCGTATAGTTGAACTATTCTGCATAGCTAAATGTGTCGTAAAATTCTTGGTGAACACGTGTTACGTATTATATTGTTATCGACAATATTATATTTTTATTTAAAGAAGACATAATTTTCGATACAATGATGTATAATTTGCAAGTTACGGTTTTTGACTCTTTTTTATTCTTCATACGATCGGATCTTTCCAAGAGTTTAATTTTAATTTTTAAAAAAGAGTTTTATTTTTTATCGCGCTTTGAACAAGATTTTATATCTAAGTAAGTTCTGCTTGATAGCTTTGCATATTAACCGACACTCGATTTCATTTGTCTGGATATTTGATCTCACTTTATTTAGTTAGTTACTAACGCATGTTTTGTACAACGCATAGTAGTTTAGAATCGATTTGTGTGGAAATAAATCTGAAACTGTTGATGGACAGAATGAAATGTAATAAAATAATAGCGAAGGAATGTGGTATTATAACGTTGGCAGTTTGAACCATTGATATTCTTTGGACATTAATTTGTTTAAAATTCCTGCAAAATTTTTTCTCCAATGAAATTTGAACTACCAAAGTTATTATACAACACTCCTTCGCTCTTATCTTGTTAGGTTTTATATAGATCCATTAAGCCGATCAAAAGTTACAGATTTTTTACAAATAAATCTATATAGATTTCCATGAACTTTAAGAAATAATTTTTTATCTGAAACCTTCTGGAGGACTTTGCTGCTATTGAAAGTGATACTTTGAGCGAATTGAACAGAAATAAATAAATAAATAAATAAATAAATAAATAAATAAATAAATAAATAAAGGAAATGTTAGAAGTTGCGAGCTTAAATTATAAGTCCGAAATATAGTTGAGGCAAAGTCATGTACAAGGAAAAAAGAAAAGGAAAAGTGTTGTTGTCTAGTTTGTTCAGCCAGTGAACATTCGCATCACCAAACCAGTCAAAGTTTCATAAAAAAGCCGCATATATCTCTCGCAGTCACCAAATACATCATAGAGCTGTTTTCAAAGAAGCGCATTCGCAAAGCCACTAGACACAGGGCATTTGCAAAGAAGCTAAAGAATAGTTTTCTCTTCCTTTTCAGTCAATGCATGTACTCCGTAGGACAATGTGCAGAAACTGCAGCTACCATGTTCCTCAAGAGAGTTCTCAAAATATTGAGTAGAAATAATGGCCTTAACCCATCTAGTCGGGGCCACATCATCCTGGTTATCAAACATGACGGTTCGTTTATCCACCGGTATTGCGATTCGATTATCCTTCTGTTGATAGACAAGTAAATAACCATTTAGACCTTAAGTCAACGTTTGTTTTGTTTAATTTTATTCTCATGAAATTTTAATAAAAATAAATTCAATAACGATTTTTCCAACTTTAAAATTTTAACTTGAATGATCATTCGCGATTGCCTTAGAAATTATTCTATAACTTTACTACAACTACACGAAATTTGGACAACGTCAAGCCATTATTTCCACAAGAAAAAAATAAATAAAATTTATAGTCGGTCAAGAACAATTTTTAAATACCCTACACTAAATTGTTGGTTATTAATGGTAGCTATCAAAAGTTAATGATCGACTCTCGTATGAATATATTTTCTAATTTGTGCTTAAGAGTGTAGTATATTATGGCACCAATGTATATGTATGATTTGTGCGCTGTATAAGATCTTCTTCTAGGGTGATAATACAGAAGCTAAATGAAATTATGTACCGACCCTCGCAAAATTTCGTACATCAATTTTTGCTTATATTTATCATAATTTGACCAATTCTTATCACAACACTTGCGTATATATGATATTTAAGCTGTTCAAAATGTTATTTTTAAGGTGAATTATATGTTACCTAGAAAAATAATGGACCGATTTTTAGAATATTATTAGATTTATTTGAGCCAAAATCGCTTTATATTCATTACTTTTATAACCTTAAAACAATCATTTCGGGAGAAACATTTGTATGGAGGCTAGTTGAAATAATTGACCCAATATCACTAATTTCAATAGGTATCATTCTTGGGCCAAAATAATGACGCATGGCAGGTTTCATCGAGATATCTCAAAAATTGCGAGCTGCATTTTGTCCACAAGATTTACCTGGACAGCCAGCCAGACGGACGGACATCGTTAAATCGACTGAGATAGTGATTTTGATTCGAACGGTATGCTTAATAATGTTGTTAGCAATATTTTTCTGTGTGTTACAAACTTAAGCACAAATGCATTATAACCCAACCACCTATGTTGGTGTAGGGTGTAATAACTAGACTTTATATATTATTATAAAGAACTAATGAAAATGAACCGCTAATTAATTCTTCTTTCGAGCTATATTTTTGCTAAAAATACATGGGGAGCAGTCAAACGTACCAACTAATTAAAAATTATTCTTAAATAAATTTTCTTTAGATTCTTATGATTTTAAAATAATTTCAAATCTTTAAAAACAGATTAACTAAATTACATTTATGAATTTTTCTTAAACATTCTGATTGTTCTGAATATTATCAAAATTACATCTTTTGTAAATCTTTACATCTTTTGTAAATCTTTTCAATTTATCTTTTGTTTATTTACACTACAACAACAACAACAATAATAAAAAGAAACAATTATAATTTGACAATTCAATTTGAATATTTTACAAATCCATCATTATGATATTAAAATTCTTAATAAAGAAAACAGAAATAGAAACAGCAACAGAAACTAATCCCAAACTAAATTAATTCTAAAATATATATTTTATTCTCTTAAAGTATCATGAAATCCTTAAAACTGATGCAACAGATTTAGATTTTTGTGGTTTAGTAAAATAGAATGAAAATTTCAATGAAAACAAAATGCTAAAATAAACAAACAAACAAACAAAAAACCAACAGATACAAAGATACATTTGTATCTGGTATAAACTTCTTAATTATATGATGATGAATTGAAAATATTTGCATGTGCGTGTGTGTAAGCAGCTGCAATTGCAACAGCAGCAACAACAATAACAACAAAAGCTAAGCAATGCAATACAAAATGTAAAGATATTGTTTTGAGGTATAAGAAACTGTAGCAAATTTGTAGCTGAGACAAATGCAGAAGCAGCAGAATGAAATAAAAAATAAGTTAGAAAGCAATATTCGGCTATGCCGCATCTTCAGTACCCTCCACCACATGCCCTCACAAAAGTTTACCATATATAAAAGTATTTCTTAAATATAAAACAGAACCATATTTTCGGCCATAACTTTTTTCTACTGAACCGATTTTGATAATTTTTCAAAAGGCAATGAAGTATATAGAAATTAATTTCATTCTAATTTACCGATTTTTAATGAACATTTGTAAATGGACAAGATTTTTACCTGAACTTAGAGATTGTGTCAGATATCGGTCCATAACTTTTTATATACTTCACCGATTTTGTTGGTTTTACATAGAAAACTTATCAAGACTATCGAAAATGCTCTGGCCATATTTCATTGATTATTGTGGATGTGGACATACCAACAACATACAGACAAACAAACAAATATCAAATTAATATTTGATACAAAAATATATATAAATTATGAGATCTGATATGATTTCTTCTTAGCGTTACACACGGAATGACAAAATTAATATACCCTCTTCACTACTTGTGTTGGTGGAGGGTACAAAAAAGAATAATAATAAAAACAACTTGAAATAGAAAGTATGACAAGAAGATTTGAGTGTGTAATTAATTACTTTGCTGGCATTAACTGTGACAAAAAGACACCACACATATACACTTCCATATGCATATAGATACATAATACGCATATATGACAAGAACAATAATAACTACACATGTATGTGTATATTTTAGAATATAGGTTTGTTTGTATAGACATCTACTTACTAATGAAATATTAACATATCATGGTTTGTCTTATTACCATGAACAGTGGTAGAAAATTAGAAAAATTTTGGGACACATTTTTAATATTTTGAAACGAACTCAACTAAACCCCACATAAATCCTTTTCGGGGAATAAAATTTGTGAACATTTCTTAAATAATATCAAGAAATAGCTTTCAACTTTTTCGAAGAAATATTCGACCGAACAGACTTCGTCCTTAGACCAAATTAATAACATGTACCCAATTTCATCACAATATTATTCACAACGTTTACATGGACAGCCAGTCGGACAGACAGATAACGGACATCGTTAAATCGTGAAAGGAGTCGAATGTAATACTTAAATGTGGATGCAACACTTTTTTCTGCATGTTACAAACATCACCACAAACGCATAACAAAATTGGTTTAAATTTAAAAATCGTATAAGCTTTAAACCCATTTCCGGGAAGAGGTCATAAATATGAAATATAGCAAAATCTGTTACTTGTATTCAAAATAGTTATAGAAATGATTGTACCATATTAAAATTAAGTTGGTACATATTAAAGAATTTTAAAAACTTAAAACCCTTTTCCGAGAAAAGACCACAGATGGAAGCTATATCGAAATATGAATCGTTATTCATCAAATTAATAACATATATTCAAGACAGTTAGAAAAATAATCTTGAAATTTTTCATTAAAATTGGTTCATATATAATAGTTTTATAGACCCAAAACTAAGAAGATGCGTTATATGGGAGCAACAGTAAAATATGGACCGATATTAAGCGTATGTGAAAAAATTTTAGAAAATTAACTACAATAATATGGATAAAGTAAAGGTAACTGTATATAATATAATACTAACTGTATATAATACTTAACTGTATATAATACTTAAACTTAATTTGAATCCATACCCTTTTTGCTGACAAATTCAGACAATTTCTCTTTAGAATTTGTTGTCTCAGATATCGATTTATAACTTTTTTACGATACATATACATCATTTGTGTACAATCTATAATAAAACACATGAAAATATAAAATTTTCAGCACAGCTTACAAACTACCTTAAAGTTCAATATCTCTATATTCCTGTTTACAATAGACCGACTCACAGGATGAAACAAAATAGAAATTAGAAAAGGTAGAAATCCTTAAATTCATTTTACACATTTTTATCGAAAGCCATTTCTATCATATGATATTAAAGCCATTTCATCTGCTACCTTACATAACCTGCAAGAATCTAAAATAGATATATTCTACTTAGTGCAGCCAATTGAAAATATTGTAGCACTCACACTTAGGCAACCAAAGGATATACCGATCATCGGTTTAATTAAACTTTCCCCAGTGATGTGTTTCATTTCCGATCCATATGTTCTGGTAGATTTTTCAAACTACTGTGTTAAACTGTTCATGTTCCGAATACTACATTGATAATATCGTGCGCCCAACTAAATCCCACGATATCGTCCTAAAATAAAGCATAAAGTTATCAAGGAATTGTATCACCACGACTTCTCTGTAACATTTGTTTTCAATAAAACATTTTTTCTTAACCCAGAATTTGTTCTTGGCTCATTTTACTTATTGCCTTCGATGTGCCCAATGAAT
The DNA here is from genome assembly GCA_004302925.2 of Cochliomyia hominivorax. NCBI lineage: Eukaryota > Metazoa > Arthropoda > Insecta > Diptera > Calliphoridae > Cochliomyia > Cochliomyia hominivorax. Next base: position 74,403,156 of record PYHX02000413.1, on the reverse strand, counting down.
GTGAAATAAATATTTGACACGCAGTTAAATAATGTCCAAGACACCTCATTTTGTACCCGTTTATTCTAAATCAATTGGCAAAATTAACTAAAACTGATGTAAATTTTTACCCGAAAAGAGTTGAACCTTGTTGTTTTTATTATTTGTCTGATGATTTTTTCCGTTATATCTACTTTAGGGCCTCTATAAGCCTGTTAGGGTTAGTTTCACTGCAGTCTATTTAAACATTTTATACATTTCAGTTCCAGATAAAATAATGCAGTTTCGTATTTATCATTGCCTGGAATAACGCACTCTATGCGTGATTAAGTGATGGGGAACTTGGTTATTTTTACTTTTTCTTTATATTCCCAGGAAATGGAAAGAGTACTAATTGAAATACAATGGTTATTTCTCTGTTAAATTCTTCCACATTCATCCAAAGTCGCGTTAGACATGGGTCTTTTTTGTTCTTTTTTCATTTATGGAATATCAAACTGTTCATGTCCGTGGCAGTCACCTACTTCAATTCAAATTGTCGCACTCCTTCGCAGAATCAATAACTTCTATTTTTCAATACTGCCCCACTGTTCAACACATACAAACTTGTATAAAAAGTATTATATTAATATGAAAATGCAGAAATGGCTAAAATTTTAGCAAATTTAAACAAAAAAATTTTAAATCCGTACAATTTTATTTCTTTTCACGATTATCATCTCTAATATTTTTCACCCTCCACAGATTTTAAATAGATTATGTAAATTTTATAGAACATAAGACAGACAATTTGAAAATGAACCAACTTCTAGAAATAAGCAATAATTTTGTCCATTAACATAAATCTGAAAATAAATATTTAAACTTAAGAGAAACGAAGTTTATTTTTCTAAGAAAATGAACGATTTAAATAAAAAACAATGAGACACATAAATGTAAATTACTTAAACGAGCTAAAATAGTGACTGTCGGGTGACAGTAGCTAAAATTTTAAATCTATAATAATGTTTTTTTCCGCGTAAATGACAACCACAAATCTACATAAAAACACAGATATACAAACACCAATGCAAACTTATTCACTTAAACATATACACCAACATACGTTGACATCCCTTGCAAGGAGACAGACATTTGGAAAGACATTTCTAAAGAGCGAAAAAAAACAACTTATAATAAATATTCAAATATATGTATATTATGAATTGATGTAGGAATATATGTATGTGTATTTGTATATTACTTATACAACCACATAAATTTGTAAACATATCATCAAAACCCGCACCCCCCACTCTCTTCAATATTCGCTATTTACATACATTTATACTTTTACTTATTTATTCTAGTGTTTACAAAGATACTTTTTTTATATTATAAACATACATAATATATGTATACATGTATACATATGTACATTCATTGAAATATTTTTACATCTGCATATTTAGGGATGCATTAGCAACAATATGAAAAAGAATGCATTTTCTATAGTTACAATTTTCATTGTACAAATTCCTTTAAAAACTTTAGAGTTGTGTTTAAATATTTAGTCGAGATGTTGGAATGGAAGAATCAATGAAAAATTGGATTACTAGGGAACGCATAACCTCTAGTAATCAAATTTTTAATTAACAGAATACCAGGCAAAACATGCTGAAACCAATTGAATCACTCTAATACCAGATGGTCTATCCAGGTCGAATGGAAACCTGCTACATTCGCCCGTGGCATAAGTGATGGCTCTTAAGAGGATGATGGGACGGGACTGGGAATTGTTATAGATGTAGCAGAAACTAGAATATGCCTCTTATTAAGGGGCGATAATACGGTCATGCAAGCGGAGGTACATGCGATCAGACGGGGTCAAGAAGAATTTAGTTAACTTTTTTACACAATTTTCATACAATTCACAATTTTATATCATTATCAGAAGTCATAGGACCAATCTGGACAATGGAATCCAAATTTACAATTTCGCGGAACGTCCTGGTTTGCAAGTTAGAAGCGATCGGGAATATAGAAACAGACTTTTTTCCAATTGAAAGCTTGACTAATCCAATGCCTAACACTGCCTTCACAGAATTTGCAACCCAGTGATCGCAAAATCTCATAAATAATACTTTATTAAGCATGTTTTACCTTAGAGTCGTTAATTGGATGAAATTGAAGAATTATTTGCATGATATGGAATTCTCATAGACCCTTATGTTTAACAGCTGTTTCTTTTTTTTTTTTTTTTTGAGACGGTGAGATCACAACAAGCCGGTATAGTGAGAATGCCAACGGGCATGAACCCGAAAGGTTTTTTTGGAGCCCTCCGCTTAATCTTGTTCGCCCTATATTATTTTCAGTGAATCTGTCTCACAGTCGTTTGATAACGAAACAGTTTTTAGGAATCTCCAGCTTTAACAGTTCCTCAAATATATAATAATAAATTTTTGCTTTGTATGGTTCAATCTATATGTGCGAAATACTGTCATAGCTTTAGATTAGGTCACCATTCCTTTCTGAGCCCTTTCAAGTGAGGAATGAGCCAGACGGTTCAGATTCGTGACAAAAGTGTAACTTCTTTAATAAATAAAACAAAATTCAAAACAAGGAATTGTACAATGGTACATTGATGCAGTACCTAAACGACGTGGAGTTGATACGATGTTCGCTTATACATTCTGGTGGATACAATAGAACAGCACGACACTAGATACTACTGACACTGTTAAATGATGTAGGTATAAGTAATCAAACTCAAAAATATTTTTAGTGGATTTCTATAAAGTAACTACTTCGGTCAAATATAAATTAACTGCCAAAGTTAAAAATACCAAATTCAACTACTTCGAACTCTAAAGAAATTCGGAAGCAAAGTTCTGCAAACTGCAAATATACACTTCTTCGGCAATGTATACCCATCAGCCTTATAGACTTTAGATCTTCTGTATATGGATCGCCTGCAAATTACTTTGAATTCCAAATCATTGTAAGACCTGTTGCTAGTCAAAGCATATATTAGATAAGGGAGCCATAAGCCCACTAATAAAAGATCATGCAAATTAGTTTTAGTCCGATTTATTATCTAAAGATCCATCAAGAGCTGTCAAAGCAAATTATGGTGAAAAAAGTTGAACAAAGTAAAGTAATATGTAAATGTAATTTATTTTTTGAAATATTTTATAAAGATCTTGACAAGTAAATGCGTATTTATAAAAATGTAAGCATTCGATTTTGTAATCAGGTTTTCTAACGGTATCGAGTAGTGGTCCCACATGGGTTAATATGATTTAATAATGTGATATTAGTTCTTAAAAAATATTTTGTCAATTACGCACTCAAAAAGTATTCTTTTCGTTATTTCTATAAATAAATGGCAAATTCCATTTTCCAAACAGACCATACACGTACTTCCCAAATCTTTCAAATTGCTCTCCTCTGTTGACATCGTGGTGTTCATAAAAAAATATTTAAATTATTTTTTCTCCACTTTTTTTAATTTTTATATTTATTCCACTACCACATACATACAACATTGTGGTATGTGTGTATTAATGATGTAAGTAATTCCTCTATATTCAACCGCCTCCAACATACAACAATGTACCATCACATACTTTGTGGCAAAGAAATTCAAATAGAATTGCAAGAGTAGCAAACAACAAAAAATAGCAACAACGAAATAATTGTGGAAATATGTAGTATCACACACTCAAACACACATACACATAATCAAAAAACATTGCTAACAGTGCAATAGTAAGTATCACAATTGCAAGTGTACTTGTGTATGGATATGTGAATGTATATTTGTGGATACCATTGTAATGCATGCAATATTTTTGTTGTTATCATGTGTGTGAGGATGACATTACTTGGTTAGAATATATCCTGTGGGGGATTTTCTATCTTATCATTTGCATGCAGCAAACAAATAAATATACATAAAGATATCTGTATAAATGTATATTAGATAGAAAACAAATGCCAACGATATACGCTCAACAACACCAATAATAATAACGAAAACAAATACTGTGCACAATGGGACAGAATTCTTAGATTTTATTCATTTGCAGTTCAGGTTCTATTTCGTATGTTAGTTAAATTCTACTTCAATTCTAGATTAGTTCTAGTTAGTTATAGGTTAGTTCTAGTTCAGTTCTAATTCAGTTCTAGTTAAGATTCTTAGTTTTAGTTAAGATTCTAGTTCAGTTCTAGACCCACAGTGCATCAGTTTACTGCTCTATTTGCGCCAAAATCATCAGTATTATCATCCTCATCAGCAATATCATCATCCACACAACACTTAATGTTCTAAAATATATTTTTGCTACAAAGTTTGCGAATAGATGCTGGCAATGAAGTTGCATATAATAAAAATTTTGATAATAATGAACATGATAATGATGTTTGTAATTTACAATCATTATAATAATGATAATGATGATGTGATGGTAGGAATGCCACAAGCATTCATATTGGTGATGGCGTTACTGATGAGGTTGATGATGGTTTTAGATGATGACGACGACGATGTTGTTGTCGTTGATGATGATAATGATGCTGGTGATAAAGTTGTTGTTGCCTTAGCTTATGCATATTGCTGCGTTTGTCATGCATTTTTCTTTTTTTGCTATTTTCTCTATTTAAAATAAAAAAACTGCTGCCGTTGATGTATATTTAGATGCCGATTAGTTTAGATGATTGTTGCTGATGTTTTAAACATTTACTACTATTTTTATACTCGCTGTTTCCATCACAACCACTGTCACTGCCACCATCATCGCTTCAGCGCAACTGATGATATGCTGATGCAATAACCGTAGGTGTCACACAGTGCGTCAAATAGGAAATTCCTTTTAACAAAAGGAGGGCATTTTTCCTATTTTTTTCCTTCTCTTTAAATGCTGCTTTAACTTTCTTTGTCAAAGGCATGTTTGATAGTTTTACAGCGTGTTTCTTCTTGTGTTTCAAAATTGTTAGTTATCTTGATTTCTTTTTTTATCCTTTTGCGTAAATGATAAATTGTTACAATTTGTGGAATCTAGATGAGGTTGAATTTTAAAGGATTTAAAATTTAATTTAAATGGAAAGGTTTTTTATCAACAGTCTTTTTCAATTATTTAAAATTCTTTTGGGGACTTTTTTATAATTTAAGAAGTTATTTTAAACTTCTGTTCAAAATACTTAACATTTCAAAGCAAAAATACCTACATGGATCCGATTTAAAATTATTAAAATATACTTTTTGTGACTTTTTCATATTCCTTGGACAACGAATTTATCTTTAAAATTCTGAAATAAAAACCTTAACAAAAATACATAAAGTAATATGGACCCGGTTTATTAGTAATAAACCGATTTTGCTCATTTTGCTGAAATTTGTCTATTCAGATTATAATTATCAATTTCGCTAATCCTGGTACATTTTTTGCTATAGCTCTCATATAAAACCCCTTCCTGGAATATGGTTATAAGCCCTTCTAACTCTCAAATATGGAAGAAATTTGTTGAACTGTCCTGAATATATGTTATTAATTCTACTAATGCACAATACACTTATAAAATCATTCAAATCGGTTCAGATGTAAGTAATCTGGATAATTAAATTATTAAATACTATTTTGATATGAGGTCTCCTTCTTTGAGCGCTCATAATATCTTCAAAATGCTTTCAGGTATAAGGAATCTGGATCGTTTTAAATGTTTTAGAATGACAGTGATATCCAACTTTAGGACCCTGTATACATGAAGATCATTCCACTGTATAAAACTAAATGAATTCAAATAAATTCAATTAAAGTTTAAAGAAGAATTTGAAAATAACAATTAAAATAAAAAACTATTGCATACTTTTTAGCATAAACCAAACTTTTGCACAATTCTGTCTACAAACATTATTTTCTTTAAACTTAATCAACTTAAGTGATTTATTAATATAATTTTTTATACATTCCACTTTCTCTCTCTCTCTCTTTATCTCTTTGCATTTTTATACCCTCCACCACAACAAGTGGTGATGAGGGTATATATCATTGTCATATCATGTAAAACCCCAAAAAGGAATAATCTCAAACCCCATTAGGTACATATATTCTTTCGATTAAGCTTTGTCCGTCAATCCGTCTGTCTGTTGAAAATATTCTCAAGCCTTGTTTTTTATGATCCCAAGCAGTTTCCTATTTAATACCAGCTATATCTGACCGACATCTGAGATAACGTCAAAATTTCGAAAAAAAAAATTCCTTAATTTTACAGCAAATGTAACTAGATTAAAATAAAAATTCAACTATAATATATAGTTATATTTAACATAAAAAAAATTTCAAAATCGGATCAATATAAAAATATTTTAGACTGAAATATGCAAAATTTTGATACCCCCCAAAATCTTAAAAATTGCGAAAAATTTGCCATAAACATTTATTTTTATACAAAAATAAAACCCAGGGAAACAATTATTATGATTTCATTATTTGACATAGTTCCCATATAAGGCCCCTTCCCGGATTATGGTTTATAATAATATAAATATGAACCCATTTCTTTGAAATTTGGCACAATAAATTTCCTAACCGATATTTTATTGATACGTTCCATATATTACTATATCTCTCATATGACAACCCTTCCCGAAAAACAGATTTACGCTCATAAAATTATAATATATAGACAAATTTATTGAAATTCGACAAAAATTAATTCTTTAGCTCTCCTTAATAAACGTTATTAATTTGAACAATAACTGTTCATATTTTGCTATAGCTCCCATATAACGCCCCTTCCCGGTAAAAGTATTTGAGCTTACAAAACACTAAAATATTACGATTTTTCTATTTATCTTTAATATATATTATTAGTATGAACAACCTCAGGACAGATTTTGCTGTAGATCCCATGTAAGGCCTCTTCCCAGAAAACGGTTCATATTTTGCTATTGCTCCCATATAACGTCCGTTGTAAACTACCTTTTATATTTTTTATTAATTTGGCCGATCTCGGTCCATATGTTCCCGGAAAAGAGTTTTATGCTTATAAAACTAGTAAATATTGATCAATTCTATTGAAATTCCGCTCAATTATTTTTCTAACTGTTTTCAATATAAGTTATTAAGCTGACCAATACCTATTCCTATTTTTTTATAAAGCTACACATAACCTTATTTTTAATAAAATCGTCCATCAAAATCTATAGCTCAGTTTTTACAAGGCAATTTTTCGTAATCGCCGTAAAAGCTGATAAACTAATAAGCTATTTAGTTTTATATCTTCTACTTATGCAAATTTTTGCATAACGTTAGTGGTGGAGGGTATTAAAGATTCGGCACAGCCGAATATGGCATTCTTTCTTGTTCTACTTAATTTTCTTATCTTAAACCAAAATTAAATTTCAATTTACTTTATTTTCAAAACAATTAATTTTAAATAAAAATCTAGCAAACATACAAACACTCACACTCTCACACATACACAAATAAACACTAAAACACTTTTTGCAAAACAAAAAAAGAAAAAACAAGAGATTTATAAACAAAAAAAAATAACAACAAATTGTAGATTTGTTTAAGCACCAAAGAAAGGATGTATATTTATATAAATGTGATTGTATGTGTATATGTGTGAGTGTATGTTATAGAAAATCCTTTTTATTCTCTTTAGAAAATCATTTATTATTTAACAAGAATGTATTGTTGTGGCTTTTGTAGTCTATGTAAATGTATTTTTGTGTATGTGTTTATGCGAATGTATTTAGTATTATATTAGTAATAGTAAAATAGTAGTAGTAGTGGTGGTGGTAGAGATGGCAATATATACAATAGCATCATGGTTCATTTACAAGTATCTATAGTATTTGTTGCGCATTGACTTCTTAACCTAAATATTTTTGTTCAATGTTTATCAAAATAAAAAAGGAAATTTATATATGCATACATACACAAATACATTTATTATATGTAATAATATGTCTGTATATATATAGAAAAGCCAAAAGCCGAAAAAACCTCAAATCTCATTGTTATAACAATGATAACCTCCTTATTCTGTTTTTTTTTATTTATTTATTTTTTTCTGAAATAATAAAAACACAAAAATTTACAAAATCATCTACACCAACAGAGTCCTTACTTGTAACTGATGGCGCATACATATATACCATTGAAAGGACATTAATTTTGAAGTCTTATAAATACAGTTGGAGACAAATTGTTACAAATCTTTGGTTGAGTAATTGAAAATGTCGAATAATTAAGAGTTTTTTAATTCATTTTTCAAATGGAAGGAAAATATTTTAATAAAGAAAAGACTCATTCAAAATTGTCCAAATGAACATTTTTAAATTTTTCGATATACAAAGAAGCTTAATGTTTCCTCTAAACCCTAAATTTTATTACAATTACATTTATTGATCAAAAGCTTTCATAAATTAAAGCTTTTGCAAGTCAAAATTGCATTTCAAATTATTTAAAGTGCAAACAAATAAGAATGTATAGTCGGCTAAGTCCTACTTTCTAATACCCTTAACTATCTCGTCATTTAAAAATGGCAGTTACTGAAAATTAATGAACAACCCCCGTATAATTTGATTTTCTACACAAAGTTTTATGGTAAATTTATGCGTTTTAAAATGAATTTTTCTGGGAGGCTTATATGGGGGCTACAAGAAATAATTAACCGACCCTCGTTTATTTTTGCACCTCGATTTTTGCTTGTATTTATCTTAATATTGACCAACTATTATTATAATTATTATATAATAATGTGAGATTGTTGTCCTTAAAAGTGATATTTGGAAAGGTTTATGTGGGACCTATGAGAAAAAATGGACCGACCACGCATATTTGGCACATCGTTTTCGAATATTATAATACTTACTTGTACCAAAATATGTATTTAGCAATTTTATGACTTTGAAACTCCATTCCAAGAAGAACTGGCATGGGAAGTACTTGGACCGAACATGCCTAATTTCAATAGACTTTGTCCTTAGGTAAAGATAATATGTACCTAAAAATTTGCGACCTGTAGATTGTTTACAACATTTACATGGACAGACAGGCGGCACATCCTTAAGAATCGAGAAATCAGAAAGTGATTCAGAGCCGAACGGTGTACTTAAACCTTTAAGTATACCATACGGATGTAACACAATGTTTTCTGTATGTTATAAACATCAGCACAAACAAGCAATACCCCATGCACCTTCACCAGGTATAAATATTTGTTATTCTCTTTTATTGGAAAAAGGCTTCAAATTTAAGATTCTCTTTAAATAACTTAAAATAAAATTATTCAACGATATGCAACGGCTAAGGATTTTCCAGCATTTTCTAATAAAATGTAGAACATTAGTTTTAAGGGCACATGGTAGTGTAGAAAATTCTAGATGGCACTGTTCGATGTCCAGCCGCGATTCTAAACGCGATTTAAACTTTTCAAACTTTAAGGACTGTGTAGAATACTTAAAAAAAAGTTCTCTATGCGCATTTGAATTTACAAATAAAAAAATTATGTTTCGAAATATTATTTGAGTATTAATTCAACGGTATGTAATGGCTGAGTATTTGCCTGAAACCTCTAACAGACAACTAAACTTTTAAAAATGTCACATCTTAATGTAAAAAATGTAGATGGCGCTGTTTGCACATCTAAGTAAGTTAGTATAAAGTAAGTAAGTTAGTATACTGTAAAAAAGTGTTCTAATTATAAAAAGCGGAATCAGTACAGTGTACAGCAATGTAAAAACTATTCGATGTTTTTAGTACGTCGTCCAAAACGATATTTAGGAATGAACCATTCAAATATCTTAATTAAATTTCACATAGATAAAGCTGAAGTGTTTTTGAGTTGGATTCTAGGATTTAAACCGAATATGTTGTAAAGGTCCTCAACCCTCCAAATTTAACAAGTTCTGGTTTGTTGTTTTTTAATTTTCCAAAAAATCATTTATGAATTGAGACAAAATAAAAACTGACATAGGTAGTTCCAAATCTCTATCAAATAAGCTTATGTGTTGGATATATTTATACTTGTAAAGATATTCAATTCAAAATAAATTTTTAAACCCTTTTAAACATTCATTTTAGTCTTTTTAAGTTAGAAGGTTTAAAATAGTTATAAACATTTTTCTAAAAACAGGTTCCAAATTCTTTATAGAATTTTCAAAAGTTCTGATACAATAAACACATAAATATCCGTAAAAAGTTTAAATTATTCTGAATTTGGAACTTTGGGAGAAAATAGAATTTGTTTAAGTTTTTTTCCCAAAAAAATGCAAACTGATAAAACTATTTTTTGTTCTGAACTTTATATTTTTGTATTGTTTTATAAAGAAATCTTAACGGGAATACGTGTAAGCTGAATTCGGGTGAAGCCAGAGCAAAGATCTGACCAAAATTAATTTTTTGTTAAATTTCTGAATCAAAAAATTGAAATCATAATTAAAATTTGCGTGTCACTTTATCCGAATAGGTGACATCTCCGCTTAAAGTTTATTACATTTTTGGACACACTTTTTGTGCCCTTCATTTTTTTTTAACAAAAGCCTCCATTATTATTGTTATAGTACCAATCAAGTGTTTGCCATAGTGATGGGATGCCAAGTAAACTCAAAAACAAGTCTTATAAATGGAAGCAACCTTTTTTGTAAACATTCCTTGATGTAAATTTCCGTATTTATAGAGCCAGTTGTAACAAATGTTTGGTTTTTTTGCCACAACTGCATTTTTCTGGTCATATCAAAAATTCTTTAGGTAATTTTGACTGCTTTTGGGTCCTAAACCTTTTTTTTGCAACAAATTTTTTGACCAGAAAGTTGTTAAAATTCTGCCAGTACATACATTTCATAATCCATTATGCAGCAAGAATTTACTCTTACTACTTAGCAGCCTTCTTGTCAGGAACTTTGTGATCGTTGTACTTTTTCTGGACACTCAGATTAACAATGTATTCATTTGTTTGACATTAAACTTAATGAATATATATACATGTTTACACGAAGGTAACTTGATCAAAAAATATCAAATAATATATGGGTTAAAAGTTTTAATGAAAAATTATCTCAGATCTCAGTCCTTATTAGGATTTTATTTTCTTTAGATCTCAGTCCTTATTAGTTTTCTGCCAAAAAATTAGGTTAAATATTTTATATATATAAACACTTGGAAACATTTGAGATTCTAGTTGTTCTTTTCTTAGAAATAATTTCAAATCATCCCAATAATTAAAATGTTCCAAACTTCTCTCATAAACTGTATTTTTGGGTATTTGGCCTGTTTATGTTGTTGTTATTGTTGTTGTTTGTCGGACTTTTTTATGACTTCAAATGACTTTTGTGTAAGAGAAAATAAGAGTCATACAAGCTTACACAAACATACCAATAACCTTTATATGTGTATATAACAGAACTGTAAGTATGTGTATAAGTGTATAAGTATATATGTATATAGTATAATGATAGCTGATGATGATAATATTGGTATGATGGCCTGTTTTTGTCGATTTTTCTCATTATAATAAATTCCCTTACAAACACTTGGAGACACATGCACACATACACACATAGGATTTTAATGTAAATACGAAGACTACAATAAAAAGAATTTCAATATATGGGAATGTAGAGAGAAATTTTTTGTGTATGTAAAAATGTTGTTGACAACTTCCGTTTTGAATTAACAGAAACGGCAATGGGAACAAAAAATCTCAAACTCATTCACACTCGAATGTGTGCGAAATGTTGAATTGTGGGACAGTATAACCTGCACTGAACTTAAAAAGGAATTAAATACAAAGAGTTTGCAGAATTGAAGAAAAGTAGGTTATATTTCAACCAACGAAACCTTTATTCATCATAACGAAATTGTTCGTTAACTTTTCGTAAATTCTTCAAATTGAGGAAAAACTATAAATATGACTATTTGAATTCGTTAATAAAAATGCAGTTAATTTTAATAAATATTATTCAATTCAAATAATACATTATTCAAATTGACAAAAATAAATTTCTTTATTTTGATGAATATTATTCAATTTAAATACCTTAAATATGGTATTTAAATTTAAAAAAATTAGGTTCAATTGACGAAAGAATTCTTGTAATAAAATAATACATAAAAAATTAAGTTTAAAATATTTTATTAAAATTCCGATAGGACTAGGGGAAGGAGATTTAAAATATGTTTTAAATATGTTTTTCTTGAGGGGAAGTTATATGGTATCTATAAGCAATTAAGACCAGACCTGACTTAAATTATATATGTCTAAATTAAAACAAATATTGTTACAACACTAACGTGTATGCGAAATTAATGCACTTTAGGATAATACAGTTTCGTATCAAAAGCTAAATGAAACAGCGCCCTCTAAATGTTATATAATGGAGGGAAACTTTTGCTAATTTTTCATATTCTCTATGTCTCTAGGAGGAAAATACTGTTATCTTTTAGGCCATATTAGAAGGTTCAATAAACTTTAATAGTTTCTTGTTCGCACAGGGAAGTCCTATTTCTAAAAAGGTGATAGGTGGCAACTATCCTATGTCATTAGAAAAAGTATATTTTGAAAAATTACTTAATTTGATATTCTTTTAGCCCTACTTTGAATAACTTTAACTTAGTTTCTATACATGATGTGGGTTCTTAGATCTTGTATTAGAATTATATCAATAGACTCTTTTTTAATGTTCATGTGCATTTTTATGTTAATCTTATTATCGGATTAGAACTTATATATTTATTCTCCAAAAAATTCTTCTTTTAGAGACACTCTATTTTGAGTACCTTTATCAAGATTTCTGTAGATACTAACTATATGATTTAATTCCAAGAATTATGTAGAAAATAAAAGGCAAAAATTTTTAAGTTTTCATATAAAGAGGCAAAAAATTGAAACTGTTATATTGGAGATATCCCAGTTTGAAACTCTATACCTCCATTGCGGTTGGGGTAGTGCGGCCCCGCTTTTTGATTACAATGGGAAACAACTCTTTACAATTATAATTAACGGAAGAAAATTTAAATATTTATTTCCATTTTTTTAATCTAGAGATGCTCCATTTTAAGATATTATGTCTCGGTTACTGCTATATCTGTATAAAATTATATATAATTCCACTGAATCATTAAGAAGTTTTGCAATTTTTTTCCCAAAAGAAAACGCCTCTTTAATTTATTTCAAATACCTGATTTAAGATCCAATATCTCCGTTGCTGTTCAATACGAAAATTATTGTTTTAAAATTTGTAACAGTAGAGTCTTCTATTATGTCCACGTAAAATTTTATATAAATCCATTAAGACGTTTTAGAACTGTTTAAAAATCCTTTTATGATTCCTACTCACTGTGTTTTTGTGTAAAGGATATTAAGCGTTAAGAAGTTTTGAAATTATTTCCAAAAAATCTATTCATGTTTATTTAAAAGATACCCGACTTTGAGATTCAATATCTCCGTTTCCGTTTACTCTATAATATTATGTTTCTAAATGTATAACGTTAGATTATTTTTTTATATGTGTGTTAAATTATATTTAAATCCATTGACTTGATAAGAAGTAATGGAATTATTCACAAATATTTTTAATGATTCCAACCCATTGTGTTTTTTGTGAAAAGAAAATTACTGCATTTACAGAGACTTTAACACTCGCACCCATACACACACATACTCTCACACTTAAGTATTTAACATTTCTTTGATTTTTGAAATCGTTGTTGGTTTTCTTTCTTTGTGTATTATTTTCTCATTTTTTTTTTTCAAAAAGCCAATAAACTTTGAACTGTATTTATAAAGGATGCTCTTACACATACTACCACAACTTACAAACAATAACAATATTGTGGTGTTTTATAAGTGTGAGTGTATGTATGTGTGGGTTTTTTATTATGACCACATAATTTTCAAAATTGTATATGTGTGTCACTTGTTTTGTTCTGGATATATTTTTTTAATATTTATATTTTTGTTTTGTGAATTTTTATGACATTTACATTTTGGCCTTATTTACGATTATCATCATTTAGTCATCTTTTTGTGGTTTTAAAAAATAATAATAATTTTTATAACTTTTTTGTTGTTGCATTTTATGAAGCCGCCGATGTCGACGATCTGACAATGTCCTATAATCTCGAGTACAAAAGAATATTTTGTTTGTTAGAGATAAAAAAAATCACAATGATTTGTTTTTTTTTTCATCTTTTTCTAGATTGAAATTGAACTTTGTATGTGAGAATTTATCACTGTGAAAATTACTCGACGAAGAAAGTGTGTCACACAAATAATTAGAAATAATTGTGATTATAGACTGAAATGAATAATAATAAAATGAATTGTTCTGCTGTTTTTAGTGTCATTTACAATTTATGTTTAAATTAGGGTTTCTCCACGGGAACACGTTCCCGGGATATTCATTATTGTAAAGTCCGAGTAATTTCTTTCGGTAAAGAAGGCATCATCCAGATGGTTTGTTATTGTTTTAAGCAGTTTCCTATTTAAAACCTCCTGTACCGCTTCAATAGAAATATAGTTATAGCCCGATATCTGAGAATAAATTCAATCATACTACACTGAACCAAAAAAAGTAGTAAATATAATGAAAAATGGTGTATAATTGAAGACAAATAGGTTAAATATCAGCCAACGAAACCTTTATTCATAATAACGAAATTTTTCGTAAATTCTTCAAACTGACGAAAAATTGCCAAAATGACTACTTGAATTTGTTTTAAACAAATGCAGTTCATTTGAATTTTATTATTCAATTAAAACAATACAGAATTTAAATTGACAAAAATAAATTCTTTATATTGATTAATATTATTCAATTTAAATACCATATTTCAATTAAATTTGCAAAATTGATTTTTACTAAATATTTTTAATAAAATTTTATTGAATTTAACATCTTTTTAATTAAGCAAATATTGGTGCATATTTGGTATAGGCCCCAAAAAAGGTTGTAAAGCTTTAAAAAACTTTAGTATTTCAATAGAATTTGGCTAAAATAATGTTAAGAAAATAAATTCACAATCTTTTCTCACCATAATGAGAAAACAATTCCGGAATATGGAGTTTTATATTCATAAAATTTATTGAAAATAAAGTGTTTTAATAAAATCCGGTAATAATATCTTCGAATCGGAATTGCAAAAAAATCGAATCATGTTTGACTGGAGGATATTTTGGCACAGCCGAATATGGGATTCCTACTTGTTTTTAAATAAAATTTTAGCATTTTTTGCATTAGAAACAATTATCAAGCCTGACAAAAATTAATGTATTAAATTAATGTGCGACCCTCGTTTAGTTTTATTTTTTATTAATTCTAACATTACGTGAAAATTAGGAGTTTTAAAATGAAATTTTCATAGGGCTTATAGAGGACCTAGAAGGAATTTTGGACCGACCCTCGTATAATTTTTCATATTGATTTTTGCTTTTCTTTGTTTTAATATGACCACTGAATATTTCAATACCAAAGTATATGTGAGATTTAAGCTCTTTAAAGTGATCTTTGGAAGGGAGCTTGTATCGGACCTATGAGAAGTAATGGATCGAGCCTTGCATAATTGAGTACATTATTTCAGAATATTACAACACGTATTTTTGCAAAGTTCAAATCGCTTTGTATTTGGGAAGACATTTGTACGAGAGTTACGAGAAATATTGGTTCGAACAAGTTTCACTTGAAAATGCTTCGTCTTTGGACCAAAGCAATAATATGAACCAAATTTCATCGAGATATCTCAAGAATTCCGACCTGTAAAGAATTCACAGCGTTTACAGGACAGGCAGACATCGTTAAATCGATTCAGAAAAAGATTCTGAGTCGAGCGGTATCCTTATAGGAGGGTGTAACACCATTTTTTTTAAATATAACAAACATCAACACAAATGCTGATGTTTGTTGTAGATGGTGTAGGATATAAATATTGATAAATAAGTTTTTTTGGAATATATGATATTCTTACTTATTCCCGGGGATTCCCAGAATCCACAGATTTTTTCTTAAATTCTCGGGAACAAAAAGACACCGGGAAAAGAGAAACCCTGGTTTAAATTAAAAAAATGTCATCATGTTTCTATTATATTTTCATCAATTCTCTAAAATCATATTAAATTTCGCAAATAAGAGAAAAATCGAAAAAAAAATCTAAAACATCGTTTCAATTGAAAAAGTGTCACGCTCTAAATAAAATAAGTTATCCAATATAAATTGCACAATAAAATATATTAAATCACATCATTCGGTTCTTTTCTTTAATAAAAATATACTCCATTACCTTTAACTTGTTTTTTTTTTTGTCATAAGTCCTTACAATATTTGCTTACCTTTATTACATTCTTTTTATACCTACGGGTCTAGATTTTAGTGTTTTTTTTTTTTTTGTTGTTCTTATACTCACACACACACACATGTAAAAAATGTCAAACTCTTATATTTTTATATTAAAAAAAATTTTCGCTTTTTTATCACACTTTTCATTTTTCTTTTCTCTCTCTTTTTCTTTATTTTCAGATTGATATATCATGTCGTCAGACAAAACAAACAGTGAGTTCAATATTGACACGTACCAATTTTGTTACACTTAAATATGTAACAGACAATTGGGGTACAGATGCGAATGGTTTCAAATTGGTTATAACATCCGTAAAAGATCCAAGTAAGTTGTATATTTGAAACGATTTTTTTATTGTATATTCAAGTAGAGTTATGTGTATGGGCAAAAAAACGTGTGAATACTTTTCACACATTTTCACTAATTTTTATATTTTCATAAACTTGAATATATAATGGTTGAAAATGTAGCTAGATCTGTCCTCAAAATGTCGCACAATGTTTATATAAAGGAACAGAGAAGGAAACAAAGAGTCCAGCTCACATGTAGATAGTTTTTCATAAACTGTAGGAAATGAGTTGCAAGTATAGTTTTAGAAAGAATTACAATTTGAAATTGGCAAGAGAAAAATTTAAAATAGTATAGACTGGACTTTAAACTATAATACAGCAAGTTTAGTTAGATTAGAAGAGAATTACAATTTATATATAAAAATTGGCAAGAGAAAAATTAAAAATAGTATAGACTGGACTGCAATATTAATACTATATACACATAAGTCCACACTGTTATATAGATTAAGTTTTAAATTATAATAAAGACTATAACGTCAAGGTCGATCAAAATCAGTAGAACCAAGGAAATTAAATTTTATGATGATGATAAACAAAACAGTCTATAACAACAATGTTCTAGAAGTTACGAAATTTATGAATGCCTTATTTTAATTTTGATTTATTCTATTGTGCAGTAATAATTTTGTAGGAGGATTATATGAAGTCTAGAAGAAATTTTGAATCCACCCTCGTATAATATTGCACATATATTTTTGTATTTGTATGGGACCTATGAAAAATAATAGACCGACCCTCACATATTTAGCATATTGTAGAATATTATGAGACAAGTTTTTTCCAAATTTCGTTTAAATCAATAATATTTACTTTTTGACCTTAAAACCCCATTCCGGGAGAAACATTTTTATAGGAGATGTTTCAAAAATTGGAATCTGTGGACTGTTTACAACGTTTACATGGACAGCCAGGCGATCAGAAAGGCAGAGGACTCAGAAATTATTCTGAGTCAACCGGAATACTTAAAAGTTTTCTGCATGTTATAAACATCGGCACCGAAAATCCATAACTAAAAGGATATAACCTATATTTGATGAATCTGAGGAGAGTTCTGTATTATGCTAAATGGTGTTAAACGATCACAAGGGACATTTATTGAAAACAATTGATTCGTGTTAAAAGTACAGTTGACAAAAATATCCAAAATATTAAACCAAACCCAAACCATAAACACCGATCATTAATGCTTGTCCATTGACTGCCGAATTAGTAGAAAAAGTGGAAGTATATATTTTGTCAGATTACATTAAGAATGCCAAACTTGCTGAAATTTTCGGGTCTCATTAATCCCAAATATTCGCAAATATTAACATTTAAAATTTTTTACTGTCATAAATATACAGAGTGTAGAGCCGAACTCCATTTCGTTCAGGTATTCGATTTTCGAACAGTAAAAATTATTTATTTCAAAATAATGTTTATATATGAAAAACACAAACTTTCAGTAAAACTTTGATACAAATGTTATCTTATCTGAAATCCTATTGAATAAAAAATATTTTTTTATTAAAATTACTTTAGACCAAAAAGTCCGAAAGCCCCGAATAATCACGAGATCCCAAAAAATCACGGTTCGATTCAATTTATAAAATCCCGAACCTCGAATTAAAAACCAACACTGTTTGGCATCACTAAATTACATTTTTATCTGTAGTAGTTAGTTGTAAATCAAAGGTCAAAAGAATTTTCCTAGGCGGATATTAAAGTATTTCCCGTACCGTAGTAATCTTTTCATCAGATAGTTTATTTATTCAATCGATAGCTGAACTTGTAAAGGAAGTTTCAATTAAATTACAAGAAAGTGTGCATTCGAAATGTATGAATTAATATATGAATTATATCTGATTTATGTTTGGACCATCCTTTATTTAACCAGAAACAATAAAAATCTTAACTTACTTATCCCAGAGAGAGTTTTATACTAAATAGACGCTAATTAAAGCGTATTTTTGGTAGAATGCTAAAATTCAAACTCAAACACTCTCAGTGTTATATAAAGATCCTATTGTTCGGACTTCGAATTCCTTAGCCTTGTCGAAAATTCTAAAGTGAAGATGAAAAACGAAGTAATACACCACTGTAGGTGGTAGGGGTATTATGCGTTTGTGCTGACGTTTGTAACATACAGAAAAAATGGTATTACACCCACCTTTAAGTTTACCGTTTTTTGAGTCTATTTAACAATATCCGTTCGCCTGTCTGTCTGGCTGTCTATGTAATCGTTTTGAACACTCTACAGGTCGAAATTTTCGAGATATCTTGATGAAATTTGTACTTCGTAAGCACCATACTAGCTTCCAAATTAACTTAAATGGGCATTAATCTCACATATACTTCGGTATTGCAATTTTAACTGGTCAAATCAAAATGAAAAAAATAATTTCTTCTAGATCCCATATAACCCCTCAGAAAAATTAATTTTAAAATACCTAAATTTCACATAACTGCTAGTTTCACTGTAACATACTGCACACTTTAGAATAAATCAAAAAATAAAGTTATACGAGGGTCGTTCATTAATTTTTCGTAATTGCTATTTATAAACAAACTATAATAACGGTGTAGGTTATTACATAGTCGGGCTTGACGTAATATAAAATTTTTACTTGTTATAGATATTTTTACTTGTTATATAACATTATTTCGCCCATATTTTATTACTGAATTCACAAACAAAACTAATAACTATATTCATTTAAATATTTATAAGTTTATGGCTAAATTTCCATATATTGTGGACATATAAAAGATTTGTATATAAATATGCTGTAACATGTGGATACGATATGTAAACTTATGACCTTTTAAATTTAAGTTGTCATAAAGGTTAATTTTATATTTCTAAAGATTTATTCTGCATCGTAAGAATCTGGTATTTGACATAAAATTTTGTTTATCTTATTAAGAAAATGTGCTACAACAGGTATTAATTGGAGAAAAGTTGCATTCCTTAAAAAAGCTTAGAAAAATAAAAATAATAAATATTATTAATGTGAACATTTGTATTTTTGGTTTTAGCCTACTGGAATAAAGTAGACCTTCTAGAATTTGAACCATTTTTTATCAAAATTTTGACATTAACCTCTATGGACACTATATATACACACTATACTCTATACAACTACTTCTTTCTTCTGAACATATTTTGATAACTTTTATTATAGTAATAAGCTACAAATAGCTTGAAATTGAAAATTTTGCGGAAATTCTTCTCTTGAAGTTAGATGTGTCATCAGATATTAATATATATTTATACCCTACACCACCGAAGATGGTTTGGGTATTATGCGTTTGTGCTGATGTTTGTAACATGCGGAAAAAGTATTGTTTCACTCATCTTTAAGTATACCGATCGCATCATAATCACTTTCTGAATCTATTGAACGATGTTTTTCCATCTGTCTGTCCAGCAGGCTGACCATATAAACGTTGTGAACACTAAGGGTCGCAATTTTTAAAATATTACGATGAAATTTGGTACATATTATTATTTTGGCCTTAGCATGAAAACCTATTGAAATTGGTCATGTTCGGTCCAATATTTCAGATACGTCCCATGCAAACGTCGTTCATTAATTTTTCATAACTTCCATTTTAACCGACAATATGGTGTAGGGTGTTAGATGGTCGGGCTTGACCTCTTTCTTGTTTTAATATATCTCTATATAAATGAATAACAAATACTCAATAACAAATACTCAAGCAAAATTTCATTGAGCTCTGTCAGTTATTGTGTAATTGACAGAGGTCAGCGGAGAGATAGACGGATAGAGCTAATTCGACCCAGATTTTGATTTGATGCTAAAATATGTATATACTATGGGTTATAAGATGAATCCTTCTAAGAGCCCATATACATGTAATGACAAACTTATCATTAAGTGTGATAACACTGATATTTCTAATTGAAAGATCGAAGAAAAGAAAAACTGATATTTTCATTCACCCTCGCCGAGGCATTTTAAAGAGCATGGTATCTCCTGACATATTTCTATCAAAAATTGAACTGAGAATTCTATAAAACGATATCTGATAAAACGATATATTTTCCATGTCATCATTATGTATGTCTCGTTCAATCATTACAAGCTTATAAAAAGACAAGTAAGAATGTTGTAGCCAATGAGTCTCGACTATAATATTTTATACACCACATTATTTTTTATTAATAGGAACTAAGAAAAATTATGGAACGAGCCTCGTATTATTTGTTTTTTTTTTTTCAGATTTCTGCTAATACATTAAATAGATACTAATTTGTGTGAAATGTTTGCGTTTTGAAAAGAATTTTTCTGGGCGAGTTTTATGATAAATAATGGAGGGATCATCTTAAAATTTGGAACATCGTTTAAGAAAATCATTATGGGGCCGGTATAAAATAATCAATTTTTAATAGGCATCGTTCCAAAGCCAAAAAAAATATTAAGTACGATCTGAACTTTGATAACAAACTTTACAGACGGACGGATGGACAAGGGAATCGACTCAGGAAGTTATTCTAAATCGAACGATACACCTGAAAAAAGATAACACATTTTAGCCGGTTAATTACGATTCTTCCCTACTACGGAGCGTATGAGAGATTTTTTCTTTAAATGTATATTAAGTATATGCTCAAATAGACTATAAAACATCGTTACTGTCCGATGTTTTATAGTCTATTTGAGCTTTCAATTTACAAAATATTATTGAAATTAGGAATGAGATTAAAAAATTTTAAACATATATATATGTGTTAATAAAAACTAAAATAAATAATTTCATTTGGTTGTAATTATAATTACAATTTGCAAATTTTGAACTTATTTAGTAATACTTCCATTAATGATTTTGTAGAGTTTTTTGTAATTCTGAAGTTAGTCCATCCCCACATTTGGAGACCTTTTTTTCGCTCTTCAATTTTTTTTAACAATTTCTCAATTTTCTCTTAACTGCCCTACGACAGAATGTCAAGTTAGACCAAAAATAAGTGTACACATTATGAATTCTTATGAATGCAAGTAGCCTTTTTTGTAAACATCCCTTGATGTACATTTCGTATTCATAGAGCCCGTTGTAACAAACAATTGGCTTTTTTGCCACAACAGCATATTGTTTGCCATTCCAAGTACTTTTGGATAAACTTTGACTGCTTTTAAGTCCGAAACTTTTCTTCAACCTAAAATTTTTGTCCTGAAAGTTACGAAAAAATCTGTCAGAATATACGTAACGTCATCCATTATGCAGCAAGAATATCATTTTAGAAAAGCTGACTTCAATTTCCGTGCTCTATTTTTGATCTCTAAATTTTTAGCGGAATTCCTGTCAGGAAATTTTTGAGCCTTGTATGTTTTTAAATCCGCATTAGCTTTAATTTTCGTGCCAAATAGTATGAACTCATAGCTTACCGGGTTGTTTTTCTACCGGATGTTTTGGAAGCTTATTTGAAAATGCTTTCTATGTTTTTGGCTTTAGAAATGCCATGTACGCACTTTTCACTAATCCCAATCAGATTAACAAAGATAACTCGGGTTAAACGTTTTAATTAAAAAAAGTGTGTTAGGAATTCTTGGGTCTAAATACGTATATTTTAAACTATCGGATAACTTGGTCGTTATTTAAAAATTTATCGTAACTACAAGGTCTTTCGGTTTAATAAAATTATATAAATAAAAATTGATTTTAAAATCTAAATATTCAAACTTCCACGTTTGTGAACGTATTGTTGAAGTATGACATAAAAATCGACTCTGCTCTACCAAGAGGTGTATGAGTGATTTATGTTTCCAATAATTTATATATTAAGTATACGCTTAAATGGACTATAAAATATCAAATATTAAAAGCTTTTAATTTATAAATTATTATTTGATAACTAAAATACGTTTATAAATAAAAAAATTGGTATTAATATTTAAGTATTTTCATTTAATCAAATTATTCGTCTTATTTTATTAGCCGTTTAAACCAAATATTCACACTTTGAACTAAAAATTATTAAAATTTATTACAACAATTTCTTCTTGTTTTTTTCTCAACCGCAACTAAAACTATTGAATATTTATCATTTTCTTCTTTCCATTTTCTACTTTATAGAACACACATGTAAGGATTTCACCTGTGGCTCAAATGGTTTTTGTATACATCCTGATTTGCTATGTGATGGTATTAATCATTGTAGCGATAATTCCGATGAATCGGTGCATAATTTATGCCAAAGTAAGTACAAGTTGAACTCAATATAATAAGAGAAGAGAAGAGAAAAAACACATACAACATTAAATTGTTAAATAACTGCTTCAAACCAATAGTAAATTGTTGAATGAATGAGTTTAACTATCTTTAGTATATATTTTATCATTATCATACACTATTCATACTCAGCTGTACTCATATGTGCATGTAGTAAATGTAGTTGTAGTCAGTCAACTACAACCAACTACCACTACATTAACATAAGTGCAGAGATTATACAAATGCATACTCTTTTACATATACTTACATACTTATAATGTAATATGTATGTATGTGTGTGTGTTTTTCCCCTTCATTTGTAGAGAATATTTATGGTGGAATCAGTTGAAATGCAAACAGTAGCAAATCTTTATTTCTATAATTTCTGTAATTGTATTTAGTTTTGTTACTTTTTCTGATTTCACTTGTTTTGGTTAATGTTTTTCCATAATTTTGTTTTTTTTTTCTTTCATTTCATTTTACTTTTCTGATTTTGTTTTCAATTTATGAATTCATTTTTTGTTTTTAGTGTTTAATGTTGTATACAGGAATTTATTATCATTTCAATAAATTTACACAGTCCCGAACAAAATATTGGCACAGCATGAGTATTTTTCCTTATTCCAAATTTTTAACCATTTAAAAAATATTCACTTAAATAAAATGGAATTTCCATCACCAATTTTAACTCGATTTTGCCGAACAAAAATATTCCCACAGCTAATGTAAAGAATATATTGCATTATATTAATGTAATTGTTTAGTACTTAAGGGGCAACCCTTTTTGCTTTATATATCGTCATTCATTGGACTAAATTTCTTGTAACTTCCTCCTCGATTTTTATTCATTCTTTCTTTAACGCTTTATTAAGATAAGATTTATTTGAAATATGTCGGTCCAGTTCTTTCCAAATTCTCAATTAGATTGAGCTCTGGTGACTGTAAGATATGAGCCACATTGTAAATTAACCAGATATGCGCACCATGGGCTGAATGTTTCGGATCGTTGTCTTGTTGGAGTATAAAACTTGTTTGTAAATTTTACTTTTTCTGTATATTTTCTTTTAAAATATTTTATTTATAACCGACAGCCGCAATTGACATACAGCTCCACACAACCTCGGCCGATTTAGCTTTTTCGTGTTCTTTATTACGATTTTTGCACACGGTATTTCGGTCATCATTACGAAATTTTCAATTGGAGAAAAACATCTGATTCCAAAGTGTAATAATTTCACTTTCAAACTTAAATGCATTTAAGAGATTGGTGGTATAAGTCTCGAAACTCTAGCATTATAACCAACCTAATATAGCACTCTGAGAACAGTAATGGGGTGAATATTATAACAGGTTCACTTTCAGACTTAAGCGCATATTCTAATTGCGCTGAAGTTTGAGTTATTGAAGAGATTGGTAGTTAAAGTCTCGAAACTCGAACATTATAACCAGCCTAATATAGCGCTCTGAGAACAGTAATAAGGTGAATATTTTTGTTATATTCCTGTGGGACTTCTGTAACAAGATCGTTAAATATTTTTTAGAAGTGCATTTGAATTTTTCGGACAATTTGGTTACTTTTGCCGGGAGTTAAAACTTTAGGTCGTCCGGTTCTATTCGAATTATAAAAAACGATACGGGTAGAGATGCCCTTCCAATAGTGAAACGATTTCTTTACATAATTTGAACTTTGTCGACATAAGACTTGACTTGGTTATGCAGGTGCAGTATTATTTTTCGCTTAGTTTTTTTGCTTTGGGCTTTTTTCGGTTACAGAGAGTATTTTTGACTTTATATCAACAAATTTTCTCTTTTCACTTTAGATTTATGAAAATTAAAAAATAATAAACATTCTCGGATGAATTATTCCATTAATTTTCATTTGAATTCCAACAAAATTGCTTACTGGATATATTCTTCAGTATTAACGATTTTTTCTTTTAATATAAAATGCTTGCTGTAGTGCTAATAGTTTTGTTCGGGACTGTGTATACACATACACTCACACACATCCACTTTTTATGTATTTGTAAATTGCATTCATTATCATCATTATTGTTTTTTACACGTATTTAAGTTTTTGTTTTTGTTTATCAACACATTTTTGTTTAAATTATAATGTAATTGATTATTAACTTACTTATATTGCTGGAAGTGATGTATTTTCGTTTTATTTTATATGAATTTTTCCATAAAATGAATTATTTTATTTCATTTGTATTGGTTTTTACTTAATTCGGTATTGAAATATTGAAAGCAAATGTATTGCATATATTAAGGGATAACATTTTCTTGGAAAGAGGAAGATTTCTACACTTAGAGGATTTATCTATAAAAGTATTTCTGTGAAAGCTTTTTATATCCTCCACCACCACAAGAGGTGATGAATTGGTTTAGTAAAATAAAGGACAAAGATTGATATCTGTACAATTTAGAATTAAGACTTACTAAATTTTCATGGAATGTGACTCGCTAATAAGGAGTGTGATCGAAAACTTCTTAACGTTTATATATGTTAATAAAAACCGAAACCACTAAATTTACAGCATTACCTCTAATTAACGTTATTATGGTGCTTTCTCTCACTTTGCTTTGATAGGAGTTTCATCTCCGCTTTAAATCCACCACATTTTAGACACCTTTTGTATAATTTTCAATTCTCTTATAACAAGAGCCCAATATCTCCCCACTGGCCTTAGCTCCAGTTTTGAGGATTTGTTCCTCTTTTAACTTCTTGTATCACTAAAGGGCTTGTTTACAGAATGCCAAATCAGGCCAAAAATAAGTGGTCACATTATGAAAACTTATAAATGGAATCAGCTTTTTTTTTAAACATTCCTTGATATAAATGTTAGTTGGAAAATTTTCTTCTACATTCTTTTCTTCTTCATCAGCAACATAAATTTTTTGACATGAAAGTAGTGAAAAATCTCACAAAACATACGTTTCGTCATCCATTATGCAGCAAGGATTTTTTTAAACTTGTCTTCTCTGTTATTGGGATCTAAAGTAAGCAGCGCTCCTGTCAGAAACTTTTTGAGCTTTTTATATTTTTAAATCAACGGATATTCGTGTTATAAGTTTAAATAAAAAACTGTGTTAAGAATTTTTTGATCTCACTCCTTAAATAGAAATTTAATAAAACATTATTGAAGATTTAAAAAAATGGGACATGTGAACATTATATTCCCTATCAATCAAAATTCTTTACAGGTTATATAAAAACAATTAAGAATGCTATATTCGACTGTGCCGAATCTTAAATACCCTCCACCACTAATCTTATACAAAAATTACCTTGAGTTGAAGGTATTGTAATATACCTAAAATTATTTACATATATTGGAAACATTTAGATAATTGTCTGAATCTCGATAGGATTGGCCCATATTAAAAAACCTTTTACCTAAACCTAAACAATATTCCAAAAAGTGGGATTATAAGGAAGTAATAACCAAAATATGGACTGATAATTGTCAAACCAGATTTATTAATTAAAAAACAGTTTTAATAAACTCTTTTCCTGGAAGGGCCCTTAATGGGAACTTAAGCAAAATATGAATATAGAAGAATAATTGTGCCGATTTTAAATAGAATTGTTTTATGTTTAAAAGTTTTATAAGTTTTAAGTTTTTTTCGGGAGCGAGACCAATATTGTAAATGATAATATTCAAGAGTCGGCAAAATTAACGGAGCCGAATTTCAATAGCATTGGCATTTATATGCTCAAAACTGTTTTCCGGGAAGGAGCTTTATGGAATCAATTGCAAAATATGAACCGAGATTGGCCAAAATATTTATATATACTAAGGATGTTTAGAAATTGCCCAATTTCAACAAATTATTCAAGTGTTTTAAAACCTTTAAACTTTATTCCGACAAAGAACCTTATATGTGAGCTAAATCAAAAACTAACGCCAGCAGAATCTTGTTTGTTCGTTTTAATTACTGACTGTAAATAAAAATATATGGTGAATTTCAGAAGATTATCTTGAAAAATGCGAACCATAAGACACTAATTTTTGGGGGTATTAAAATTTTTTATATTTAAGCCTATAACCTTTATAACATTGAACCGACTTTTATGATTTTTTCAGATAATATAGCTCATATAACTGTATGTCACAGTTAAATTCTTGTTTAAATGCAGTTACTTGTTGTTAAAAAATTTTAAAAGTTATTTTTGGAAAATTTTCAGGTTGTGTCAGATATCGGTTAATAACTTTTCTGACAAATACTCTAGGCTTGAGAATATTTCCAACAGAAAGACAGAGAGATGGACATACTAATCGACTCAATTTGTTATGATAAATATACACTTTATTGATTCTGAGATAATTCCTTCTTGGCCTTACACACGGAATGACAAAGTTAATATACCCTCATAATCACTTGTGGTGGTGAAGGATATATAGACGGGCAGACGGGCATGACTAAATAGTTCTGTTTTTGATATGATTCAAAAATATATGTATTTTATGGGGTCTGAGATAATTCCTTCTTGGCGTTACACACGGAATGTTAATATACCCTCATCAACAATAGTGATAGTGAAGGGTATAATAAAAGCATTTATAAAAATATGCATCAGTGTATAGTTTGATCGATTATAACTTTCTTTTATGTTTTGTATTAAAACATAGAATTTAAAGCTCCAAAACATAAATTTATAAAGTACATTTTATGTCCATTATTGTATGTGAAAATATTTTTGTAAAATATTTTTTATAAATTTTTAAAATAAATAAAGCTTTTTTACAAGCTTCATAAAAAATTAGTCAGTATAACTTTTGAGAAAATATTATGTCCTTATTTTATTAGTAATAAAAAATCCTAATAAATTTAATTTACTTTTCAAAATAATATCTTCTTCAAAAGTAAGATTTTTAATGATAAAAAAATATTTCCATTAAATTTTTAAAAACTTGCAGTTGTACAGTTGAATAATGGTATATTAAATTTGGTACACAGATTTGCGAGAAAGTCAACAAAGAACTAAGAAACTTTCTGCCTTTAGCCTTTCTGATCATTAGTAACCACATAAACCAGTTCAAATTTACTATTGACTCAGCTCAAATTAAGACTGAATATAAAAAATCATTGATTTTGATTTTTCTTTGTACGCAGAAATATATCAAATGCTTGAGAAACGTTTTCTACACTGTAAAAAACCTTTATTCAATTTTTGTGTTAATTACAAATGCGTTTGGCCAAAATCTATTTCAATAATTTCATCATTTTATGGAAATTTCTTTTAAATTCTGATAGACTGACTTACTTTTTATACTAAACTGGACCATATATATTTTTCTAACGTAACATAAGTGACTACCAAAAAAAATCGGTATATGATATTTTCTATATCCTTTTAGAAACCCATATCGGTATAAGGAAATCTATCACAGAAATGTCGGTGCCAGTGTTGGAGTTCAAATCAGTTTTACAGACAGAAATGAACTGTTTTCGAATATTGCATAAATAGAGTTAAATTTCCTTTAAATGCAATTAATTTTTACACTTTAGAAAAGCTTTCTCTCTGGATTTTTACTGAACCGATATTGTCAAGCAATATCGGTAAAATAATAATGAAATATCCCGCAAAATGTTGTTAAAATCGAACGTCAGGATATTTCCAAAAGACGAATATTACTAAATCATTTTACTTTTTAATTTGAAGCTAGAATATATATGTTTCATGGGGTCCTAGATTTTTTTATTAAGCTCCCAAGGACTAGCTCAATATTCCCTCTTTCAGCACTAATGGTGGTGAAGGGTATTAAAATTAAGAAAAATATAGAAACTTTTTTAATTTTTGTAAAAGAAAAAATATTTGTTTTTATAACATAACGTCTTTTACTAAAGCTTTACTTAAAAATGACAGCTGTTCCTTTTTAATCACAATTTTAGTATAATATAGTACATAGTAGCGATCGCCTTTAAAAGAATGTTTTTGTGTAAAAAATATAAATTTTCATAAAATCATTAAGTACTATTAATGGTTTTGGTCTAACTTAAAACTGACAGCTGTTCTTTTATGTTAACAATGCCATACATGAAATTAAAGAAGAAACAATTAATATTTATTAAATAATCGATCAAAAACTTTATCGATGACAAAATTTCGTTTAAACAAAATAATTTCTTAATAAATTACTGTTTTCGAAATTTTCATTAAACCTGTATCCACCTGTTCCTTTCAGCTAACCATTCAACCATAAGAATTTTGCCTTTAGCATTTTTAACTTAAATTTAATTTAATCAAATCAATGAACACAGCAGGATGTTAAGAAATAAATTTATGAACTTTTTATGAAGAATTAAGAGACTTTCATACCTTAAAAAATTCCAAAGCAGTTGATTAATAATACTCACCACAAATACTTACATAAACACATACATTCATATGTACATACACATACTCACATAATTATTCAAAAGAATATTTTATAAATTTATTTATGTATTTTGATTATTAACGAGAATTTTTATGATATTTTTATTTTATATTTATGTTTTTTTATAACATTTACAGGTGAGACTGCCAGTACTGTATTTGGCATGGATATGACATGGTTCGTCATGATTGTGGTTAGTATCCTGCTGATATTAAGTGCGGCCATAGTGGGCATAACAATATGCGTGTGTAGGAGGCAAGAAGAAACCAATAATCAACAAAATACAGCCATACAATGTAAGTGATTTTCAACTGTGAATCTACTCCTCCCGCCTACTCCTTGTACTCCTTGACATTATGACAATTTAATTGAATTACAATAAATTGAATTTATTCAAATGTATTTTATTTTTAAATATTTATATTAATATTAATGTAGTACATCATAATTTGGCTGAAACAAATGGCTCGTCGAAACATCTGCATTATACGCATGGCGGTACATTGACGAGAGAACATACACAATTACCGCCCACGTCGGGAAACTGGCATCACCCTGCGGGACCATACACCGGGTACCACCGCATGCAACACAATTACTTGAAGATGGCCACCAAAGTCCGTCCCATCTTGTGCTTGGCAAATTTCGTCAATTAGGTCAAGATCTAAATACAAATTCAGTTAATAATCTTGGTTTATCACAAACCAATATTGCCGTCAATAATGCGGCCGCTGCCCAAAATGCTGCAAATGCTGTGGGTGCTGCCCAAAAGGATGAATGGTTTGTTTGAGTTATTATTACTCTTATCATGCTATGACTCCTTCTCAATTGAACTGAATTTTTATTTGGATTTTTAATCTATACTAAGACCACAATAACAACAACAACAAAAAGAAAACTATTGCAAAATAAAAAAAATTACAATTATTTTTGTTGAACAAAATTTGCACAGCATTAAATGAAGTGAGTTTTATGAAAATAATATAATTACGAGATAATGTTATTAATCATATTTTCGTCTTTCTTCCAGGACTGTTAAATAACTTTTTAATAAACAACAATTAATAAGTTTTGGTGGACATCACCCAGCAGGGTGTGTTAATAAGAGATTTATAGTACCCAAATCTCTTAGATCTAAAAAACAACAACAAAATTACAAAAACAAAAAATAATAAAAATTATTTTCTAGGACAAGAAAAACAAATAATTTAGCCTGTAAATAATTTATAAATATTTAATTGATTTAATTAAACATTTTCATTGGAACAAAATATGAAAACATTTTTAAAATTGTCAAAAGATTAAGAAAATAAAATTTGTTTAATTAGTATTCAAGCTCTAAATATGTTATCGATATCAAATTACATAAAATTTTAGTCGATAACAAAATTTCCTAAAGAAATTCGCAAAATTAGAAAATTTTTAAAGAAATTTTGATAACGATTTGGGAAATGTTTATCTTATCGCTACAACATTTGGTCGATTCAAAAACCAATTTCCTAAAGACAAGACCAAATTTTTCTTAGAAATTTCTTATGAAAACGATTGCCAAACAATAATTTCTTAACAAAATTATAAAAATTCTTATCAACATCAATAACTAAAGGAAATAACGATCGTTAACAACAATTTTAAAGAAAAATGTATAACGATCATTAACAATATTCTTTTAAGGAAATTGAGGTAAATTAATATTTTACTGATCGTCAAAAACAAATTCCTAAAGAAAATTTCAAAATTATCGATCACAACCATTATAAAATTTTCATTAAAAATTTCTTATAAAAACGATTGAAGACAATAATTTTTAAAGGAAATTTTGCTAACGATTGTTTACAATAATTTTTTAAAGAAATAATGATAATAATCTTTACCTTTTATTTCTAAAGGAAATTGCGACAACCAAAAATTTTTAATAAGTGATCGTTAACAGAAATTTTTAATGATCATTACAACAATCATTAACTACAATTGCTTAATAAAATTGTGATAACGATCACTTACAGCAATTTACGAAAACTTTGATACTGATCATCAAAAGCAATTTCCTAAAGAAAGTTGTAAAATAGTAAATTAAGATCTTTTCCCTAGAAGTTTCTTGTGAAAACTATCGTTAATTACAATTCGATCGTTAATAATAATTGTTTAAAAAAATTATGATAATTATAATTAACAATTCTTCTTAAGAAAATTGCATAAATGATCATTAACAATAATTTCCTAATGAGATTAGGAAAATGATTGTTAATGTATTTGTGATGAAGATGATTAAATACCTTTTCTTAAAATAATTGTTAAAACTTACGGTCGTTTCTTTTAATTTCTTAAGGACATTTGTATAAATTTCTTAGGGAAAATTTCTCAATTTTCTCTTAGAGAAGTTTTTACATATTTCTTGGGTAAAACTTCTCAAAATTTTTTTGATAAAGTTCTTACAAAAATTTCTAAAAAAAAATCTTTAGGGAAATTCTACTGAATTCTTTAAGGAATTTTCAAGGAAATTTTGACAAATATCTTAAGGAAAATCTTAATAATAATATTTATTAACTTCTGAAGGAAATTTTTAATCTCTGAAAAAATATTAATAGGAATTTGTAATAAATTTTTAATAACTTTGAAATTTTGAACACGTTCTTTATGAAATTTCGAAAAATTTCTTTAGTAAATTTCGATAAATTTCTTTAGTAAACTTCGATAAATTTCTTTAGGAAATTTCGATCAATTTCTTTAGGAGATTTCGATAAATTTCTTTAGGAAATTTCGATAAATTTCTTTAGGAAATTTCGATAAATTTCTTTAAGAAATTTCGATAAATTTCTTTATTAAATTTCGATAAATTTCTTTGGTAAATTTCGATAAATTTCTTTGGTAAATTTCGATCAATTTCTTTAGGAAATTTCGATAAATTTCTTTATGAATTGATAAATTTCTTTTGCGTAAATTTCGATAAATTTCTTTGGTAAATTTCGATCAATTTCTTTAGGATAATTTCGATAAATTTCTTTAGTAAAATTTCGATAAATGTTCTTAGGAAATTTTCGATAATTTCTTTTTGGAAATTTCGATAAAATTTCTTTTTGGAAAATTGGCGATAAAAATTTCTTTTAGTAAATTCGATAAATTTCCTTTAGGAAATTTCAATAAATTTCTTTAGGAAATTTCGATAAATTTCTTTAGGAATTTCGATAAATTTCTTTAGGAAATTTCGATAAATTTTTAAAACCAAAATGGTAAAACTTTTAAGGAAATTTTAAGGATTTTAAGGAGATTTTGATGAATTTTAGTCGTTAATGTGAATTTCTTAAACATTTCTCAAAATAATTTCAAATTTTCTTAATTAAAAAATCTAGTATTTTGTTTTTTAATTTTATTGATATATTTTTTAATATCTTATTTGAAAGATTATTTAATTAATTTCAAATTAGTCAAAATTTTTCATAATAACCAAATTTATTCAAAATTAAAAAAACAGATATTTATAAAATAATTTAGTTTATTTTTAAGTTTAAAATCATAACGAAATTTAGAGAAAAGAAACGCATTTATGAAAATTTAATTGTATTACAAAAACATAACTAAAGCTTAAAAAATCATTAACATTAATTTAAAAAAAAAGAATCCAAAACTCAGAAAAATAAAACTGAAAATAAATTTAAAAAATCTACTATAAGTTCAAATATTAAATTTAAGTTTCTGTAAATTAACAAAAAATAAAACATTTATAATTCCAAAAAAAACATAATTCCAAACAAAATACAAAATGAAAAAACAGTATTGAAGCTCAACTATTGAAAATAAATTTAAAATATTATTAACAAAAAAAAAACTAAATGTAAACCTTAAAAACTTCCATATAGAAAACTAACAAAAAAAACTACCATATTTAACAACAACAAAAACAACAAACGAACAAAAAAGAAAATAATTAAAAAAGAAGAATTTTAACAAAACAAATAAACCTTCCTTCCCCTCCAGAAATATTAAACAAAAAAATATAAATTATTAAAATAATAATTAATTTTGAAAAACCAAACAAAAAAAGTAATAGTTATTTTACAAAAATTTATTTATTTATTTTGGCCTGTAAACAATTAAACATTACAAAAACAATTAAATAAACTCAATATTTAATAAATTAAAAAGATAATTAACAAGAAAAATATTTAAATAAAAACCGTAATTTAAATTAAAAAAAATCCATAAAACTTATAGAATTTTTTTTAATAAATAATTCTCTAATAAAAAACTCATATTAAGTTTTTTTTTTTTGTAAAAGAAGAAAATTTATTAAAACTTCAAAAAAAAATAATAATAAAATATTAACAAAAAAACAAAAACAAGGGATGTAAATAGTTGACAATACAACAATTTTGAAAATCATCATTAAAATATGCTTTTAAGAAGCAACAACAACAAATAATCAATATAAAAAATCATAATGCATTTGACATCTGGCATTAAAATTTATTTCAGAAAATTCATCTACATTTCATTTTCACAGATTTTCAATTTTCTTTAATTAATAACAAATTTCTTAATATTTTCTAATCAAGAAGTTGTTTTTTTAGATTATTTAAAGGTAGTTTTTTCTCTAAGTGTAGAATTTAAGATGGCCAGATTGTAAAGAAATTTTGGACATTTGAAAAATCTTTCAAAAGGTAAGTGTAATCGGAACTGTGGGTTAAGATTCAGTTATCTAAATTATGAAAATAATATGATGGAATTTAGAATTCTAACTGAAGTTACGATCAGTAATAATTAGACCCCAACTGATATTTTCTAGCTGTGAGTGGAAAATCTATTTGATAGGAATATTCGCTTATCTATTAGATGCCGAATACTATAGTGATGTCTTAGTAAAAATTGTTATTCCATTTGTAACGCCAAAAAAATCATCTAAGATCCCATTTATTCCATTACCCCACTTGAGAGCATATGGCTTCCACAAAACGTTTCCATTTTATACGGTTTGCTGCAGTAGTTTTTGCGTCTTCGCATTTAAATTGCGTTGTCCTAGATCTTAGAGTAACGAGCGTCTTCAGGTGTTTCTTGGCCGGCCACGGTTCTTAGAGCTTGAATATTCCATCCAAGCGCCATTCTGGTTTTACCTCCCAGTTGTTTTCCTATTTTGTAGCCGATCCATAACGATAAAATGGTAGACAAAGCTTTGTTTGCTGGGTATTTGTGAGAATCATATTGATTGTAGTCCTACAAACGCCGCTGTCGCTTTATTAAGCCTGTTATTTACGTCTGCATCTGTACCACCTTGCAGCATGTTGTTATCTATGCTTGTATTATCGATTCTCATTGTTTTGGTCTTCTTAATATTCATCTCGAGCAAACAGTAGGCGCCAGTTTTTCTAAGTGTTCTAATTTTGCTTGCATTTTGGATAACCCGCAACCTATAATATATATTTTTGCATCAACTCAAAATGTGTGTTGATTTAGCTTTGCCCCTCAACAATAATTTGCAGAGCTTCAACTTAAGTATATATTATTATCCTGAGTCAATTAAATCGGTTCAATAGTTCTATTATTGACCGATACCTGAGACCACCTTCAAAAACAAAAAATTTAAACAACGATTACGAAACGGTTTATTCAATTTTCATGAAATTTATCATGCTGATAAAAAAAAAAACGTTACGTACTATGACATTTTCGGATAGGGCAAGGAAAAGAGGTATTCCTCATGCCAACGAAATATTTAATATGATATTTAGAAAAGGACACATGGGAAGGTTATGCCCAAACAAACGAAACTTTTTGGACTTTCCTCAGTGAAAAAAATAATAAAAGATTTTTCAAACGATTAAAGATCTCTGTACATATTCCGTATTGAGGAATGAATCCTTATCTTTTTAAGACCGACTATTTTCAGATGTGTATTAAAATTTTAGCCTTTCTTTGCAGCAATCTACCAAATTTAATTATGCAAAACTTTGAGTGAAATGTACAAGTAATCATAGGAGATACAGATAACCGTAACGTATTTATGATTTTATTTGCTGAAAGCTTAGGTTAAGGTTACATGTATAAAAACTAGATTGTCACTTAGTTCTCCCTATCTTATCAAAAGCTTGGACTTATGGAATACAAAATGGCATTTAGCATTGTTAAAAGGTGGATCTAACACTTATTATCAAAGACTCAATATACTGAGGCATTATTACCTACCGAATTTAATAATGGTATCTTAATAGAAATTGTCATTCAATTTGTAACTCCAAGAAAACATCATGTAAGATACATTTTTTTCAAACCCCACTTGGGAGCATATGGCTTCCACAAAACGTTTCAATGTTATACGGTTTGCTACAGTAGTTTTTCCGTCTTCCCATGTAAAATTGCGTTGTCATAGATTTTGGATTAGCTAATGTGTCCTGACCGGACGCGGCCATCGGTATCCTCTTAGTATTGTTAATAAGACCGATTTGGTTTTAAAAACTACATTATATATCTGTTGTATCTGCTTATCAAACCTTCAATAAAAGAGGAATTGTTGCAGTACTGATGACATAAAATTATCTTTACTCTTCGGTTTTCGAAACAAATTAGTCAGGCAAAAATCAGGCAATAGAACTTTCCGAGTAGACTTAAGTAGGACCATCAAATATTATGGCAAATGCCGGCATAAATTTATCATTACAACGTTTGGTTCAAGCACAAAACATGGAATCAAATTCTAAGAGTAACATATATGTCTCCCTTTAGATTTTTAAAATCTCAAAAACAAAGCCTGCATGCCAAAACATGTCACATCGGTTAAAGAAGATTTTCTGTATCATTCTACAAAAAGATACAGCAATCTGGTGGCTAAAAGAAAATTTGTCTAATGAGGGTAGGGGTAGTACATTATATGGAAGGATCATTTCAAAAGAAATTTGAACCATTATAATATTATTTCTTTAACAAAAGTCAGGAACTATTAGCTTTTCTTCAATTGAAGTACAGAGAAAATCCTTTAACTAATACAATAATTAATTGATTACCATTTTCCTGCAGATTTCAAAATATATGCTGTCCATGGAATCTATGAGTTGGTTACAATTTTTGAAACTTCTTGAATAAATTTCTAAAATGAGCAAAAATCTTTTTTATTTATCAACTTTATTTTAAATTATTTTTTTAAATCATTAACACATTTTACATTAACATAAACACATTTACATCAATATAAAGAAATTTATACACCGAAAGAAAATTAAAAAAGGCGTTTAAAATAGAAGTCAATTTAAAAGAAAGTTTTGAAAAACGGTATGTATTACAACAAATCTTGACATTTTACATTAGACAAAACAAAAAAACCAAAAACAACAACATAATATACATTTATATAAGGGATAAAATTAAGTATATAGAAATACCAACAACAACAATTATTAAGAAAAACATAATGACAATACAAAAATACAATTTATTAACAAAAAAACCAAAACAAAACAAAAACAACAACCAAACAATTTTTTTCTCGAGTTTATTTTTTTCTACTTTATTAAAAATCTACGAGTAGTCAAAATAATTAAACAAAATATTTAACAATACAACAATTTTTATAACAACAATTAAAATTTAAAGAAAAAAAATAACAACAAGAACAACAATTAAAAATAAAATAAATAAATAAAATGTTTACTAATTGCTTATACTTTTTATATGAACAAATTAAGAAAAAAAAATACTTTTATTAAATAAACAGGTAAAATTTTATAAAAAAATAACTAAACAAAATTAAAATGAAAATTAAAAAAATTAAAAAAAGCTAAAATTTGAATTAACAAAATTTAACGTTCTTTTTTCTTTCTCTCTCTCTCGATCTCTTGACTTTTTTATATAATTAAACAGTAAAAAATTAGTACTACCCGCCGTTTATAAATAAAATTATATAAAAAGTCTATAATTAAAATTAATAAAAAATATTGAAACCGAAAGAAAAAATAAGCAATTATTTATAAGAAAACTAAATAATTAAATGTGATGTTTACACAAGAAAAATGGATAATAAATTTATTTATTAAAAACTTATAATAATATTTGATTCCCTTAAACATAAATTGATTAAAAAAATTGTTCAAATTTTTAAACGACATATGTCATGATATTTAAAATCTCTTTAGACTATTGGAGGAATTTTCCCTTTTTATGAATCGTTTGTAATTTGCGAGTTCAAATCCGGAATAAATAAAAACCTCGTAAGAAGCTTCTAAACTTGTTATATTTACAGAAATTTCTAAAAAAATCGGAAATAGTTTCTAAATTCGATACTATGTCAAGTTTATAGTATAATATATACATGGTGTTATTGTATAATGATCGGGTTCAGAATAGGTTCAAGTATTTGCAGTCTGCAATTCACAGATTTAAACTCCACCTTCACTAAATCTCTCATCTTTAAATGAGATATTTCATGGTATTTAAAATCTCTTTTAAAATGTTAGAGAAATTTTCTCTTTATAAAATCTCGTAGTACAAGTTCAATTTTAAGAAGCTTTCAAAAAATGTTTGAAAATTGAAAATTTTTGAAATTCGGAATTTTTTTCTAAAATCGGCGCGATGTCAAGTTTATAAATTACATAAATATAATTTATATGGTGTTATTATTTTATGAAGGTTGGATTGATTATAGGTCCAAAAATTGCAGTCTGTAATTCACAGATTTAAAATACACGTTTACTAATTGTATAATGACTTATAATTTTTTATAATCCCTTTGAATTGTTGGTGAAATTTTCTCTTTATATGAGACGTTTGTAATTTTCTTGTTCAAATCCGGAATACATTCTAAATTAAGAGATATAGTCCCATAAATATTAAATTCTACATGATATTTTTTTCTTATATGAGACGTTTATAATTCACCAGTACAAATCAGGAGTACATGAAAAATCTTATAGTTTAAGTTCTATTTTAAGAAGCTTCTTAACTTTTTATATAAAAAGTTTATAGAATGATATATACATGGTGTTATTATTGTTCAAATCGAGAATATATGAAAAGGTCTCACATCCTTATTTCCATTTTATGAAGTTTCTAAACATTTGTTTATACTATAGAGGGTCCAAATTTTATCCGATTTTTCAAATATCTTCAAATATGACATTGAGAACAAATAACAACATTTTTAAAGATTTTTTTTTTTTTGAAAATCTTTTGAATATATAAAAATGACGATTTCTTACAAAACAGTAGTTACACTGTTTTATAACAGCGATTTCTTAAGTAACATATATCTTATTTATACATTTTGAATAATGCAAAAAAATTCCAAAAACTTTAAATTTTAAAGAACCAAAATTCTCCCAATTTGACATATATTTTCGTCTTAATTTCTCAAATCGCAAAGTTAGATTAAAAAAGCTCGTTTAAACCTTTGTTGAAACTACGAAGGTTTTTATTTTATGGAGAATAGTACAACGAATGCATTTCTCTCCCTCTTTCTCTCTCTCTCTCTCTATGTTGTATTAATACTTAGGCAATAATCACCAATAGCTATTTTCCTATGAGGAGTAATTTTTTCCATGAACAAAAAGCTTCATTGTCGTATCAAGAGTGTTAGCAGATCTAATTCTTCACAATAATCCGACTCCTTGTTATTCTTAACAGGTCTTCGAATTATTTTTTTTATATTTTTTTAATTATGATTCCATTCCAGCTAAAATTTCTTATCCAAATTTTAATTATCCAGATATATGAATGTATTCGCAGAGTGAGAGTTTCTAAAATTCCATGGTTGACATGAAAATATTCAGAACATTATTATACCAAATCTTTAACCGATTTTCGCTTCTAACAATATTACATCAGTAAATATATTAATTATCATAGAAAGAAAACCAAAACTATTTATTACTTTGCTGTGCTATACAACATAGAGTTTCTTTTTCTGACTGCTGTCCATATAGCGGAAATCTCATCTCAGAATAATGCTGTAAAAAACTAGGAAGTTTGAAATCCCGTTTTCTATAAACTTTAATACACTTGGACTTTGAATCTTTCTGTATAAACCTCAATTTTGCACACTACAGAAATGACTTAAAATTCTTAAAGGATGCCTCTTACCTGCCGCAACTTTATGGCAAATTAACACAAAGTAAATAGTATTTTTAAATTATCTAAGCTAAATATGATTAAACTTAAATCTAGTAAATCTCAAACCTAGAAGTTATGTAATGCTGTTTAGTCATACGTCCTAACCTCTCAATCACGTATAACCATTATAAACTTTGCTGATAATCCGAAAGTCTAAAGGTTCTACAACTGTTTCATTTTCCATAAATGTTTTATAATATCAATATTTTGGACATTCCGTATTTTGGATCCACTTAAATCGTTTCTGATTAATTTATTTATTGTTTATATTTAGCACTTTCAAAATGAAGCAAATAACTATCCGCTACGGATCTCGCAATTTAAAATATTAGATTTACATTTTGATGCTTGTTATTCATATAACTTAGCAAAAAAATAGCTCTGGCTTAAATCGAAAATTTAAGATAACAACGTTATTCGTAATCTTAATCGATTTTACGGCATTTGTTTCTTCTAAAATTTTTTAAACTAAAACAATTAATTCTCGGCAACGTTTGCAGCAATTTAAAGTTCAGAGTTGCATTTTAATACAATTTTTGATTAAGTCCAATTTTATTCCTTAAATATTTGGTTTTATTAAATTTTATTATTTTACTCTCTTATAAGAACTTCAATAAACGATAACTGTCAAAACAATTTCTTCAAGCAAATTTATTACAATTTTAATACCCTACACCAACATAGGCGTTTGTTCAGATGTTTGTGATGGGCAGAAAAAGTAGTTATAACATTACTTTTAAGTATAACGTTCTACCCAGAATCACATCCGACTGGCTGTTCATGTAAAGCTTGTTCGCAAGGTACAGGTCGCGGTTTATATATCTTTATGAAATTTTACACGTACTATTATTTTCCCCCCAGGATGATGCCT
This sequence comes from Cochliomyia hominivorax, assembly GCA_004302925.2. NCBI lineage: Eukaryota > Metazoa > Arthropoda > Insecta > Diptera > Calliphoridae > Cochliomyia > Cochliomyia hominivorax. The sequence goes on along the minus strand of PYHX02000413.1, from coordinate 74,362,931 downwards.
TTTGAATTGATTGTGATTGGTCTATTATTTCATATAGGTCCCATACAAATGTTCTTAACCGATAAGCCAAATTATACGAGGATCGATCTATTTGTTCTTATATTTAGTCATATATGAGATAAATGTAAGCCAAAACAGCAGTGCGAAATTAAACGAGGGTTGGTAGGTAATTTTTTCTAATTTTGTTGTTAATGTTAATATCATAACAATATATTGCACACTTAAGCATACTAAAGAAAGCAAATTATGCGAGGGTCGTTAATTAGTTTTTTATAACAGATATTTACAATCAATAATGTAGTGTAGGGTATTAAATAGTTGGACTTGACCGACTTTAACTTCATTTGTTAGAGTTTTTAAGGAAGCAAAATAAAAGAGTTGCTCCTCTCTAGATGTACTCTATGATCTTAATATAATTAAAGAGAATTTTGTTTATTAATAAATTTTGCTCATTTATAGAAACTACTATAAATATTATTCTCAAATGCTAATGAAATAATTAATTAATTAATTAATTTATTTAATTGAAAATAATTAAATTAAAAATTAAAACTCGTATTTATGGCTTAAAAACATAAACATAAGGATTTTTTATATATGAAAAAATTTATGTTAAATAATTAAAATATAAACTATTTTCTTAATTTCTTTATTTATAAATAAATAAATATGAGTATTAATTGTACTTAGTAAATGTAGTTAATGTGTGTGTTGTAAAGTAAAAATTACAGAAATGTTAGATTTTTTATATAAAACTAAAATAATTCTAGCAGATTCTTTTAAAGAGTTTTATGAAATTAGTCAAAACAATATAAAAGAAAATAATAATAATTTAGATTTGTGAAAAAGAAATTTAGTAAAATTAATTAAAATTAATTTATAACTTTAAAAAAGAAAATATATACTTTAAACAAAATTTTTTTAAGCAAAAAAAATATATTTTTTCAAAACTAAAAATAATTTTTATCTTTTTTATATAAAGAAAACATAAACTTTCAAATTAAGTTTAAATTTATAAAAATTAAAACTTAAAACCCAAAAAAAAAATATTAAAATGTTAAATAAAAGAGAAATTCAATAGCACAGTGTGTCCAAATCGGTTTTTTTCTTGAAAATAATTTTGTAACTTTTGAACCGTTTGAGATATCTAAATGAAATTTCACATAGTTAAAGCTGAGGTGTAGGGGAGTTGATTAGGAACGTAAGCCACTATATAGTCAGGGGCGTAGTCAGCGACCTTCTTAACTTGACCACTTCGGGTTGGTTGATTTAAAAAAAAATTGACAAAAATCCATAGAAAACTTGTGACAAATAATAATGAAATTTCAATACGATATATATTAAATTATTTATGATTCAGGGAATAAAAATATTCCCACTTATTCATACGGAAAATCCCAAAATCTCAATCCGTATAAATCTTTAAAAAATTAAAACTTTTTTCCAAAATTGACAAAGATAGGGCTTGTGTGCATGTTTCTGCCTCAATGACCCTCGGAATTTATATATATGAATTTTAATTAAGCTTTTTTTAACAATAAAATAATTACAAAGAACAGAACAAAAACTGGTTTTAGAAATGAATAAATGTTGCCACCTTCTTGCAAAAAATCCCAAAATTATATTTTTTTAATGTTCCAACTTCAGATTAAAAAAAAACTTTTTAACGGACCGTTATTGCACCAATATGTTTAAGAATTTTATAGGAAATCTGGCAAATATTAAAAAAATAGGACCTACACTAAGTCCGCAAAGAGGGTTAAACATTTATTTTGACTTGAATATCTCCAAAATTATAAGAAATAACTTATCTATATACAACTTTTTTCTCTCAATTCATAAATGGTTTTTTGCCGAATTATTAAAAAATCAACATACCTGAAATAGTAAATTTTAGCCGATCACTGGCTATGCCATTGACCATATAGGGGTTTGTTTTCCAATAAATCAACACAAAAACATAACAGCCCTGATTGTGTGAAATTTCTTTAAAATATCTCTAACTTTTCAAAAGTTTCAGAATTATTTCCAAAAAAAAGTCGAATTGGACACACTGTGCATAGTTAAATGAAAACAGATTAAAATTATAAAAAATTAATTAACAAAAACAATCAATTTATCTTAAAAACAAGATTTGACATAAACAACAACAGAAATTCAATTAATCAACATATTTTAACCGAAAACAAAAAAACGTAATAATAATTTAAAAAAATAATATTGAATATGGAGCAGTTACAATAGTCAATATTAGTAAAACTAAACAAAAAATAAGCAAAAATTTGGAATTAACTTAAAAATATTATAAAATAATATAATAATAATCCAAAAAAAAAACAAGAAACAAGTTTAAAAAGGCACTTAAACCAACAAAAATGTAGAAAACATGAAGAAAACGTTAGAAAACCCAGAACACGAATATAAAACTTAAAACCATAGAGAATAAAAAGTTTTTAGAAATATTGAATAAAATATATATATAAAATACATTTTCGGCATATTGTAAAAAACCCCAAAAATTAAATTAAAAAAACAAATATTTATTTGTATTAAAAAATAATAACAATAATTAAAACCATAAAAGCATTTTTTAATGAAAATTGAAAAAAAGAGATTAAAATACATATTAATATTTAGCATTTAATTTTAAATAATAATTTTTAATTAAAAATAAGACCTAAATTCCTAAAAAAATACTACACTAGAGGAGTAAAGTATTCCAACAGTTTTATAAAATTATGTTTCATAAGAATAAATAATTGACAAGTAAAAAGTCAAGCCCGATTACTTAATACCGTTATTAATGGTAACTATCAAAATTTTGATGATCGACCATCGTATAAGGTCATGCTTAAGGATGCAGTATATTATGGTACTAGTATATATGTATGACTTGTGCGCTAGAACTAGATGAATTTATGTACCGATTTTTGATTATATTTTTCTTAATTTGACCAATTCTTATCACAATACTGACGTATATATGAGATTTAAGCCCTTCAAAGTGTTATTTTCAGTGGAGAGCGATCCTCATATATTTGACACATCCTTTTAGAATATTATTTGATTTATTTGGGCCAAATTTCGTTTAAATCTCGTTCACAAGGTTTACATGGATTGCCAGCTAGCCAGACGAACGGACATCGTTAAATCGACTCAGTTTTTCTGAGTCGAACGGTGGTCGAACTTAAAAGTGGTGGTAGCAATATTTTTTAAGCACAAACGCAATATACCCCAATCACCTATTGTGGTGTAAGGACCATATAAATTTGTCCTCAACACAAATTTGATTATTCTTTAAGATTTTCCTTGGCTTTCAAATACATTCAACAGTTCTAGAAGTTCTAGAATTATTACAAAAAAACATTTTGGGACCTGTTAGTGGGAAAAAAATATTTTCGACTTTTTTTAAATATTTTCAAGATGTCCAATAGTTCCATTTTCTAGAATCATGATTCGAAAAAATACTTGGTTTATTTCTTTTTATTTTAATATATCTGTTGAAATCTATAGAGAATAAAAAACTAGACTATTTTGCCACCGATTTCCATTACCCTTGAATAAAGATAGACTTTGTACCCATCTTTATATCCCTTGAGAGCATCAACTTTATATATTTTTCACACACTACAAATAATACACTGGAATACAATAGTTAATATTGTCCTATATGTGTCCCATATTTAATCGCCGATTTAATCTGTGGTGATTAATTAATACTCTTCTTATTGTAAAATTCAAAATTAAAGTTTAGAATTACAGAATTATATCGAAAAAATCAATTATTGGTACCAGAAATTTTCCAAATTTCAATGACATTTATTAATAAATACATTGAAACTAGGGTAGCGAAAAAATTGAATTAATAATTTCGTAGGCAATGTTGTTAAAGACTGAAGAATTATAGACTATTTTAAAAGTTATCAGAAGTTGGAAATTATCCTTCTAATTTCATTCCATATATATCCAATTCCTGAAAAACATTTGTATGAGAGGTACCTGCAATATTGGACCTAACATGGCCACTTTCAAAAGACTTCGTCCTAAGGCCAAAATAATAATATGTACCAAATTTCATCGATAGACATCATTAAGTCGACACAGAAAATGATTTTGTCTTTAAAGGTGGCCATATGTAAAATTTGATATACTATCTATATATAAAATATGACGTGTGTACAACGAATAGACTCCAAAACGGCTACGTCAAGTTGATGAAATTTGCACAAAATAATTAATACACCGAAAGTAACATAACTATAACAAATTCCGATAGGATCAGGGGAAGGGAATACCTCTCATAGAAAGCAAATATTGATTATCGAATATCTTAAGGTCTATAATAGCGAGTATCCTTAAATTTGGTCGCAACTACTTTCTCAAGCAACTATTTTACTGGACAAAATGTAGGACGGATCGGACCAGGGTGAAGGGTACCCCCTTTACAAAGCTAATATTGATATTCGAATATTTAAAGAACTACTTTCTCAAGGAATTATTTTCTGGAAAAAACGTTGGATCGATAAGGCCAGGGGGAGGGGTATCGCCCATACAAAGCAAATATTGCATTTTTGCAACGCCTGATATGTTCTTATAAAACAATATTTTTAAACTGTTTGAATACTTTAATCCCTCACCGTAACTACCCTTTCTGTAAGTGTATAACAAATGTAAACAAATAGAATTTACTCTAAACTCATTTTTCAATTTAAATCATTTTCTAAATTTCTTTTTTTTTTCTTCTTCTTCAGTGTATTTTTTTATTTTTTCTTAAATATTTGACGTATAAATAATTAAGTAAATTGTATTTGTAATTGTAACTATTAATTAAATTTTTAAAGAAAAAATTATCAATTAATAATTGTTTATTATTAAACTAATTAAAAGAAAACTTTAACATATAAAGAACAAAACATATTATAAATTTATAATAAATTAAACAATTATAATTATAATAATATAATGATAATGATAACAATATAATGATTGAATGAATGATGCTTTAGCTTTGTGTTAAATTTGCTGTTAAATGTAAAACTCAAAATTATAATAAACTTGAATAAAATAAAAATAAAATAATTATTTAAAATTACAAAAAAAAAAGAAGAAGAGTAAAATTTGTAATAATACTATATATGTTAAATTATAAACAAATTGACATTTACAAAATAAATTAAATTAAATTGAAATAAAATGAAAACAACATTGATTTAAATCATTTAAATAAAATGCATTAAAGAAATAACAGTATGATTAATAAAATTATAAACAAAATAATTAAATGAAATGAAATCAGTAACTAATTACATATAATTTTAAATAAATGACAAATTATACAAAAAAATACAACAGAAGATGAAATAAATAAATAAAATTAAAAAATATATGTTCTTATTTCAAAAGGGGCGGGGACAAAAATGGGGATAAGGATTTAGTACTAGTGAATTCAAAACACCGATATTTTCAAAAAATCTAGTAAGAATATATAATCAGTCAAGCCCGACTATCTAATACCCTACATCATCACAATGTCGTTTAAAAATAGTTACGGAAAATAAATCAACAACCCTCGTATAATTTGATTTTAAGTGTTAAATTTATGCGTTTTTAAATGAATTTTTCTGGGCTTGGATTTATATGGTGGCTACAATAAATTATGAACCGACCCTCATACAATTTTTCACATCGATTTTGCTTATATTTATCTTAATTTGACCAGTTATTATTACAATACCAACTTATATTTGGGATTTTTGTCCAAAAAATTGATATTTGGAAGGGGGTTTGTATGGAACCTATGAGAAATAATATACACCTCCTTACATATTTTGGCACATCGTTTAAAATATTTTTATTTCAATGAAATCGATTTGTATTTAAAACTTTTATGACCTTAAAATCTCATTCCGGAAAGAACATTTATATGGAAGGTGCATGAAATATAGGATCGAACATGGCCAATTTCAATTTTATCGTAATATTTTAAAATTGAGACCTGTAGACAGACAGATGGACGGACATCAATTAATCGACTCAGAAAGTAATTCTGAGAGAAACGGAATACTGAAAGGTTAATGTTATTTGAAAAATGGGCTTTTAAAAAAACCTTTTTTTCGAATACAGTTTTATGTCAAACTAAAAAGAATGGCATTTTTAAAATTCGGCTTTGCTAAATCTTCAACACACTCCACCACAAATGTCTGTTTCGTACATACGCACTAGTTTCATTCAATTCAAGCAACTATTCTAGGCGTGAGAATTTTTCCAATGGACATCTTTTTTATTTTTAATTAGTGGTGGAGGGTATAATATTGACATGAAATATGTCAAAAAAAGGTAATAAAATTTTAAACGTTTCGTAGATAGAAATATGGGTGTTATTAGGCAAATGTTATTTCCAATAAAATGTTTACTTTTTAGAAATAAAATTTTGTTCCAATTACCCTAATAAAAATATTCTAAATAAATTGTCCAAGGCAAATTCAAACAGGTGGTGTACTTAAATTTGTAAAATATTTTTTTTAGATAAAGAACAAAATTTTGAATGTGTGTGAAAAATGTTTATATTTATTTAACAAAATACTATTCGTCTAATTTATATATCGAATTTTTAATATTAACACAGTTAAAAAGCCGCTGAATCCTGCTAATAAAATGTTTTATATCGCAAATTAAATTTGCATTTAACTTATACATATTCTCATAAATATTTGTCAATACAAAAAAATGAAATCTAGGAAAATGTGTTAAATATCACCTGGGCTACTTCGCCTGGTTAAAACCACCTTGTAGTTGTCCAATACCCCTTTTTTTAATACCGCATAATAAGTGTATATGCTCCCTACACCCGTTTTTGAAATAACATATATACACTAAGCACCCAATAAAATTTTCACAGTGTAATGATAACAAACAACTGTGTCACTTACTGAACATACCCCATCAAATTTTATTGATAAACAAACATTTGCTACATTTTGACAGTTCCTCCGCGCTGCTGGCAGAATCCATTCACAGAAACACAACATTGCAAAAAGAGCGATAATCTAACCTCGCGTATTAGAATTTAAAGTTATTTTACGTTTCTAGACCACAAATTATAAAAGAAAATTAGTTAAAATTATAAAATAATTATAAATAAAATAAAAAACGAATAATAAAGTTGAAAAATAATTAACTAGAAAATGAAACAAGATGTGGATAAACGTGATCTAAGACCATTTATTTATGGGGGTTTAGCTTCCATCACAGCAGAATTTGGTAAAAATTTATACATTGATAAAAGAATAAAAAAAATTCCAATACTTTACATTTTATAAATAAACATGTTTACGATTTATGTGAGAGATGGAAAACAAAAAGAAGAAAATACATGACGCAATAATAAATTCAATTATTGTAAATAAATGTAATCGAGTGAGAAAAACAATAACAAATAAATAATTAATTATCAATGTCTGTCATCTTTTCAATAATATTGAAAAAATATAAAAGTTCCTCTCGTCTTGACCACGTTGGGGGGCTTTATAAGAATTCTTGTGTATAGCAGCCGCCGCAGCAGCAGCTTAAGATTATACTACTCTAGTGTCCATGTGTAGTATAAAAATATGTTATTTCTGTATATAGAAACATGCGAATGTGCAAAATATTTTCCAAATATGCGATTGTTTAAAATGTATGGGCATGTGTGCACTAATTGGTTTCTTATCATAATTTGTTTATTTTATTAATTTACGCCAGTGTCAGTGTGTTATTATACCCTACACTACCATAGGTGGTTGGGGTATTATGACACCACTTGTCAATCTTGCCGGCTGGCTGTTAATGTAAACCTTGTGAACAAAGTGCAGGCCGCAGTTTTAAAGTTATCTTAATGAAATTCAGCATATACCATTATTTCAACCCAAGGACTATGCCTATTAAATTGGTGGTGATGAGTAAATTAGTTTTCCTAGCCTCGCATACAAATGTTCCTGCCGTCCTAAATATAAAGTGATTTTAACGAAATTTGTCCCATACAACTACTCTGACAAAAATCACTTTGAATGGTTTAAATCTCACATATACCTTGGGATTGTAGTAAAAATTGGTTACATCAAGACAAATATAAATAAAAATCAATCGAGAGTCGGTCTATAATTACTTCTAGCCCCATATGACGTCAACAGAAAACATCGCTTTAGAACACACTAATACCACATACCAGGTACCAGGGTTCTTAATTAGTTTTTGGTAGCTTCTACTTATAACCAAGAATATTGTGTAGGGTATTAAAAAGTCGGTCATGACCGACTATAACATTCGACTTGTTTATTTTGTTTTTAATTTTTATTCTTTTCACATGAAAATAAAACTATTGTTAAGTTTACACACAAATGTGGCACAAATATTAACATTTTGTTATTGTTTTTATTTTATTTACATATATAAAGGCACCTTTCCCATTGATACCACAAAAACCCGCCTCCAGATTCAAGGTCAAAAAATTGATCAAGCATTTTCACAATTACGATATCGTGGCATGACGGATGCATTTATAAAAATTAGCAAAGAAGAGGGTTTAAGAGCTCTATACTCGGGGTAAGTTAATTTTTTTGTGTTTTTATTTGTTTTGTGTTGTATTTTCTCTATGTGGTTGACAGTGATTCTCAACAGGTGGCATAATAATTTATGTGTGGTGTATAGAAAGAGAAGAATATAATTGTCATATTAAAAATGTCTGAAAAGAAAAATTGGATAAATTTAAATACGTTTGACATTTAGACCGAAACGATGTTTTATTAATATTTTATATGGGTAGAATGTTTTAAAGGAGTTCAGAACCCTTTTTTGTCAGGGACGTAGTTGTGAACCTACCTCGGGAATGTAAAAAAAATCGTTAAAAATTCTTTTATGAATATTTTTGTATATCTTTATCTTTATATACAAAAAACTGTATTTGCTGGTTTATTTGCTTGGAACTTGAAGACAGCTCAACTACTGGTCAGATTTTGTTGAAATTTTCGCAGAATGATTGCAAATATATCTGAAAGTAACATAGGCTATAAAAATTTTCGGTAGGCTTAGAGCGAGATACATAGCAAATATTAATTGCCAAATATTGAAGCAAATTAATTGGTCCCAATTACTGCATCAGGGAACTGTTTTACTGGACAAAATGTAGGACGGATAGATTCAGAGGGAGTGGTAGCCCTCTACAAAACAAAAACTAAATTCGGAATATCTAAAGAACTATTAATGTAGGAATATTAAGATGTCCTCCAAATTACTTTCCAATAACAGTTTCACTGGACAAAAAGTAGAACGGGTAAGAACAACTGAGACATGTAGCTACCATTCAATGCAAATATTAATTCTCGTTTATCATTAGATCTGCTACAACGAAAGTTTAACATTTTCGCCTATATCACTTTCTTAAAGAATTGCTGTAGCAAAAAATAAAGGACAGATAACTCTATGGGGTAGCTTCCATAAAGTTCGAATATTAATTGGCTAATATCTAAAGAATTTTATTGCACAAAATTTTTAACTTTGACCCAATCAGTTTTTCAGTTCAGTTTAGAAGGAGTCAGGGGAAAACGTACCTTCCATTATCGAGAGTTTCCAAATTTGGTTATTTTTCTATGAAACTTTGTTACTGAAAAAATTAGAACGAACAGGGTCTATAAAAATTGTGTAGCAAGGCGCACTGGTTAAAAGCTTATACTCTAACACGTTTAAGCCTATTTTTGATAAAATAATTTCAGAAATATTCAAGACTTAATATTTTTATTTACTTATTTGATTTTTTAAAATATGTTCCGGATTCACTAGTATTTTGTTATTTTAATACTGTTATTTTAATATGAAATTCAAACTTCGAAAAAAATATATTTTTAGTGGCAATATTTATTCGATAACATCATCTTTCTTTCTTGATTTTTTATTGTTTTTCTTAAAACAAATAAAAACCGGATAAACTTGTAGCAAAGACCTGGCCACAAAAAATTTGGCTTAAATAATAAAAGTTTACTTTTTTTTGTAACATTTTCCAACCGAAAAGGGAAACAATATTAATTATTTTCAATATATGGATAAATTTCCAAAGTCCGAAAATTGTTTTCTGCCGTACGGCGCTTATGAGGTCATTTTGAACACTTCATAGAAAACTTGCTTTATAAGTATATGATTACGGGTATTTCCTTCCACCATCAAATAACATTCCAATAACATTTTCTTTACATATTATAAATCTTCGTGTTATAGATACCAAATACTTGTATAAGAACTTTTAAACTTCTAATACCACAATATTTTCAGGTACCAACGTAAAGTGGAATTTATTGAATTAAATCTAAATTATTTTATTAACTGAATTAAACAATTTTTTTATGAATCTGTCAACAACAAACTTTATTTAAGTTTCTGTCAAAAATATATCTTGTAAAAATCGTATTTTGGGTTGAATTATAGAAGTTAATAGAAGAATGAGTTTCTTTAAGGTACCAGTTAGATTTCACTTTGTATCTTTAATCTCAATATTTTAATGTCATTTTCAAGTATCGTTTTATTTAGAATTCTTTTCGCTTAAAAATGTTATTAATGTCTAAATAAAATCATACGATAATTATTTAGATTTTTCGATTATTTAATATAAAAAGTGTGTTATCAAGATAAGTGTGACTCGATAATTTTAACAACAGAGCGTTAATTACTTTATGAATAAATTCAACTATTAATTTTTAACAATTAAATATGTAATATAAAATAGTTGACTACAATAGTATATTTATGAACAAAAGCTAATATCAGCAAAATTTATCAAAATGTTTCTCCCCATAATAAATTGAATTAAATCAAATTGTTAGACCATATTAGTATTCTTTATGAAATATGTCATTAATTATTAATACTTCATTAGTTCATTTAAAAATATATTTCTGTAAATATTAAAAGTTAATTCTAAATCAATTTATCAAAAATTATATATCATGTCAAAGGTTTCATATATCTAAATAAATCCTGATATTAAAACTTTCTTTAATGACTTTATATTGAATTAAATTTATAGATTTTTTCGACTTCAATATATTTTCTCTTTCTTTTATAGTAACAAATACAAATAGAAAATAGGGTGATCGGCCCGGTTTTAAATAACAGGTTATTTTGTTGGTGTTGGTCTTAAAAAAGCACACATTTCGAATATCGAAGACACCGTATTTTTCTCCTCAAATAGCTGGTTTGTTTTTGATGATTTAATTTTAATCTAATAAATATTTTTGGAAAATTGACAAACATTTTTTGTCTCAAATTTGAGGTTGTCTCAGATATCGGTCTATAACTACTTTGTTGTTTTGCTGGTTTTAAACTGCTCGGGACAATAAAAAACAATCTGGCCATTTTTTAAATTTAGACGTACATTGATAAATTGAATCAGATTATGAAATGATGCAAGAATATATTAACTTTATGGAGTCTTAGGTGATTCCTTCTTGGTATTACATACAGAACTCATTTTTTAATACATAAAACTTTTTTTGTATTTTGCTAAAATACCGGTTAATCGGTTATTATAAATAAACTAAAACCGATTAATATGAAATTGTAATTTTTCGAAGCAACTGAAAACCGGTTTCTAAAAATGCCGACGAATTATTCATTAATGCCAAATAATAAAATAAAATTTTATGTCTCATTATAAATAAAAGTTTCAGAATCTCAGACAGATGCAATTGTTAAATGACGCACATGACTTGTATATAATTTTTTCATTCACGTTTTTAATATAATACATACAGATGTATAAGACAGTATAAATATATTGCAAAATATTTTATATTAATAGATGAAAATAATAAGAATTTAAATAATTTTATTTCAAAACAAAATATAGAATTTATAATATGAATATCTTACTAATAGAAAGATATATTAAAAAAATATATAAAAATAATTTAAAATCGCAAAATAAAATACTTACAAAATAAACATATAAAAATAAAGTGTTTGTATGTTCATATGCTTAAAATTATAAAAAAAATCCTCGTTGATATACAAACATTTAAATTTTAATAAATTTTCAAATCGTGCTTAACATAAATTCATTTAGTTTAATTAGAATTTAATAAAATAATTATATATTAATTATAATTATATACCTTTTTTTGTACTGTCATAATTAATAGATTAATTTGATTAAAAATATTGTTATCGGTGAATGATTTTTTATTATAGTTGACTTAAAGTTCGTGATAATTATACGGAGTGAGATCGAAAATTTCTTAACATATATGTAAAAAAAAACGAAACCACTAAACTTACAGTTTTAATTTTTATTTAATTGAAACTATTATTCTAATTAATAAAAAAGATATTTTAACGTTTTTATATTGCTTTCTGACACTTTGTTTAAACTGATAGTCTACCTCTGTTTAAAATCTACCAAACTTTATGACACTTTTTTTGTGCACTTCAATTCTTATTTAACAAGAGCCCAATATCTGTCCACTGGGCATAGTTCCGTGCTTATTATGAAGTCTTACAAATTGAAGCAGCATTTTTATAAACAGTCCTTTTTTAAAATTTCGTTATTTATAGAGGCCGTTGCAACTTGACATATCAAGAAACTTTTTGGAAAATTTTGACTGCTTTTAAAGTTTAGGACTCAAAACGTTTCTTCAACATTCCCTCGAGCATCAGCTGCATAAAATTTTTGACCAGGAAGTTGCAAAAAATTTTTGAAAAACCCCTTCATCACTTATCTTTCTGGAAACTTTTGGGAAATATTGACTGCTTTTGAGTTCTGAACTTTTCTTCAACATTCCTTCCTTCTTTCCTTCAATTTTCCTTCTATTTTTTTTTACTTTAGAAACATCATGTGGGTCATAACTTCTACCTGCACGAGGTTCTCCCGGTACTGTTTAATATCATTGAAAACAGTTTGACAGCAGACCTTTGATTTCTTGGCCAACATTTTGTGGGATCAATTTGGATTTTGTTGAAAATATTTAATAATTTTTCTGCAACTCATTTTAATCAGATTAACAAATTCATTTGTCTGACATTAGCAGATAACATAACTCAGCAACACCATCGTGGGTGACTTGCATCAAATCAAAAAATATGATACCCTACCAGGAATATGCTTTATTTTAATTTTTTATTTATTTTTTACCATTATTATTGCACGTGTCTAATTCGTCGTATATTGGTCCACATTTCGATATATCTACATTTTAACGCACCTTCACAGCTTTTTCTCAATCCAAAATGTTTCAAACGAAAACGAATATGAATATTTTTTAAATATTAAAATAATTATTCATAGATAAAATCCGACAGTTAAATTATTATTAATTAATAATGACGATAAAAACTTTATTTATTCATTGCAAAAAATTAAATACCGATTTTTTAATCCTAAATTCCTTTCTAGAAGACTCAATTAAGAAACTCTGACAAATTTTCGAGTTTTTTGTTTAAAACATTTTATTTAATCATTTCAACTGTGAAAAAAACTTTCCTTAGTAATTTCGAGATAATTTGTTGCATTAATATTTATTAAAAATTTATAATTTCCAATTATTATTACATTGATAGCATGACATGACTATTTTATTATATATTTAATCAGGATTTAATGACTGTTACAATTTTCATTGTTTATGAATTTATTTATTAATGAATGTTTTATAATAATTTTGAATATTATTTATTGTTAAGATTATTTTTAGAACAACAAAATATGCTGCTAAACAATTTTGATAGAATAGAAAATTTAAAACTGAGATTAAACAATTATAAATTTTTGAGGTTATATTTGTTTTCTAAAATAAATCTATGTGGGAAAATTCGGAAAATAAATGTAATACATACCGATATTTCATTAATTCGGTTAGATGAGTTTTGGAATAGTGATATAGTACGATCTCTGAATTCATTTAAGATATCAGCCTGTAACTATTTTTCTATTGCAGCGGTATAACAAAAACTTCTTAGAATTTTTGTGAATTTTGTATGCGAAAATTTAAATTTAAAAAAAAATGTGATTTTCAATCAAAAATAAATGCATATCATTTAGCTCAAGATAAAAATATATATCTTGAATAAATGGTCTTAATAAGTTTATTAAGCTGCCTGTCATAGCACCATACTGAATCTACCATCTAGTGCAGACCTATGATCCATAGTAACCATCAAAGCTTACGTGTTCTTCTCGTTCTTTTGTGAAGTAAAAGACTTCTCATCCAGTCTCTCTCTACAATCTCGTTTTGTAACTTTGGAAGTAGTAGGTTGGTCATCCACAAAATGGACAACCTGAACAATTGGGTTAGGAGTAAGGTGTAAATTGATCATCCACGTTAGGTGATAATAAGGAGTGATATCGAAAACTTAATAAATGTATAAACTTTAATTTTAGTTGATAAAAATTATCACAATTAAAAAATATTTTTTAATATTTAGTGATGAAATTTTGAACCATTTTCGGAAACCCATCTATTATTGTTTAAATATTGATTTCTGCAACCTTGCTCGAACACGTAGTCCATCTCCGTTTAAAATCTTTTCTAACACATCATATTCAATTCTCTTTTAACAAGAGTATACCGTCATTGGCCTTAGCTTTAGGCAGTTTAGGGGATTCACATCTTTTAGTACAAATATCACATTATTATTCTTGTACCACTCAATCGCTTGTTTATCATATTGATAAAACTTTTTCGACAACTTCAATTTCCATACTCTGTTGTTTGACCTTTAATTTTTTAGCAGCGTCCCTGACAGGAACTTTTTGATCCTTATATGCTTTTAAAGCTGTATTAGCTTTAACTTTTCGTAACAAAGAGTCCGAGCACTAAGCTAACAAGTCTGCCTTTCTACTAGTTGTGTTAGAAGATTAGATTAACAATTCATTTGTTTGACATTAAACATATTAGAGAAGTAACTTGATCAAAAGAAATCAAATACTTGTGTTAAAAAATTTATTAAAAAATGTGCGTTAATAATAATAATATTCCGACCTCACTCTTTAGGAAATTTTCTTGAACATTTTTTATTTGTTATTACATAAGCAATTTTGCAAATTTCAAAACAGTTAAGACTTATAGAATTTGTATGACCAGTAGGGCTTTCAAGTGCAAGAATAATTTGTTTTTATATCTTTACATAGGAGCTCCTGTCAGCGCATGGACGATATATTCTTTTAAATATTTTCCAGGCAAATTATCTTAAGTTCTTTGATCACTAATATAATATATATGCACTAATGAAAACGATTGTTTAGACAAGTCTGGCCTCCTTCCCTCTGGAAAATCAGCCCCTATTCCATGCTTAGAAAGATCATATCCAAAACCTTCTATCTTTACAATAAGGAACTTCAGATATAGTTCCCCTATCAAAATCTTTTGAAACCTTTTTAGGACTACCGAAATGATGAGGCAGCATCCCTAAGGGACCCAATCAAATATTTGATCTTTGATGGTGTAGTTACATCATAACCAGACGATTTGTTTTTAATCAAATTCTTAATAATTCATATATTAATAATATGAATTCCTAAGATTCTAGACAGTTCTTCAATGATCTTCAAATAATTTATTTTAGTCCTTTTTAAATAAAACATTGTGGTAAGACACGCTAATTGTCAGGGCGACTTCGTCTAAAACTAAAAATCTTGTACATTTTTTTCTGTAATACTTAAAGTTTGTACAGCTCTGATTGATAAGATATATAATTAAGTATTTCACGCTATGTTGATAAATCACACCACAAAAACGTGAGCTAAGTAGCTATGGACTTTGCCACTTAATCACCCCCTTGAAAATGTCAATAATTCTTGATTTATTTGTTGTTTTTTATTTATTATTCGTTGTTTTATTTTATTTTTAATAATCAAAATTAATTAGAATATGGCCAGCAGTATTACGACAAGCCACATATGGCACCATTAAATTTGGCACCTATTACACACTTAAAAGTTTAGTAACCGAACGTGGCCTACTTATGGATCCCGATACGGGGACAGAAAGAGTATGGTGTAATGTATTATGTGCAGCTTCTGCGGGAGCAATATCATCAGCATTAGCAAATCCCACCGATGTATTAAAAGTACGCATGCAAGTTCATGGGAAGGGAACAATGCAAAAAAGTGTTTGGTCATGTTTCCATGACATATACAAATATGAGGGTGTAAAGGGTTTGTGGCGTGGTGTGGGACCTACAGCTCAAAGAGCGGTAGTGATAGCATCGGTAGAATTGCCTGTTTATGATTTTTGTAAATTACAATTAATGGAATATTTTGGAGATCACATGACTAATCATTTTATGTAAGTTCTGTGATAACGAATTTGATTTCTTACCAAATTTAATTTCTTGGTTTAGATCTAGTTTTATAGCAAGTTTAGGTAGCGCCATAGCCTCTACACCAATTGACGTGATACGTACCCGCCTTATGAATCAACGACATGTTACTGTGGTCAATGGTATGGTAACAGCAGCAACATCTACTAAAATCTATACTGGTAGTTTAGATTGTGCTATACAGGTATGATTTTTTTCAATTAATATAATTCCTTTTTAATCAAATGCATATATTTTTATTACAGACTGTACGAAATGAGGGTTTATTGGCTTTATATAAAGGTTTCATACCCACTTGGGTGCGCATGGGTCCCTGGAATGTTATATTCTTTATAACATATGAACAACTTAAAAAATATTAACTATAGATTAGTTAGTTAGATTTTAAATTGTCTCACACGGCTGTTAGTTTTTTAAACAAAGAACAAACAAACAAAGAAACAAAAATAATTAGTACAAGCTAAAAGAAAAACAAAACACCTCATTAGTAAAATCAAAACTTTTTTCTATTTTTAAAAAACCTCTTCTAAATAAATATCATCATCTTATCTTCACTTGCTGACCTTCTATTGCTCATGCTAAATTTAAATAGTTTATCATTAGTTTTTAAGTTAAATAATTAAATAAATTAAATTTAAGTATCCAAACAACTTTATACTTCAAAAACAAATGTTTGTATGTAGTATAATGTGTAGTATACTTGATAACTTTGTAAACTTTCTTTTAGTTTAATCGAAAAACTGTATTAATTTAGTTTGTTTTTCTCTTTTAAGTTAAGTGAAATATTTTATTTCTTTAACAAATCAATTTCCTTCCAATTTTTCTTTAATTTCTTTGCTTTTAAAAGTATTTATGGTTGTATTTCTTTTTTAAAGAAAATTTGCATTTTTTGTATAAATACCTCTTACATAATTCATACCAAATAAATCATAATAAAATTGGTATTAAAAAACAAACAAATTTTTAAACGAATTTATTTATTATTATTTTTATATAAATGAAATGACTAAAATGTATTTTTGTAGAAAATTCTTACAGCCAAATACGTTTCCAAAGAAACTTTTTATTTTATTTAAAAATATAAAATTGGTATTTACTAATCCGTCGATTCCAAAGAAAAAATATTAAACTTAAAGGAATCTTATTGTTAAGTTTCTTCTTTATAAAGTTTATTTAAAAAAAATTAATATTATTAAGTTTAAATAGATTGAAATTAAAGATTGTGGTTAAAAAAATCAGAAAATATTGTAAATTTTATTTAATTTGTATGTGGATTTTCATGGGTATATTATATAAGGAGTGAGAATGAAAAAATCTTAACATACATAGAGTTCTAATTTTTTGATTTGATTATAATTATTATTACAATTTACAAAAAAGTTTTAATCACTAGAGATGAAATTTTAAACCTATTTTGAAAACCCTTCCATTAACGTTTTTATAGCACTTTCTGTCATTCTATTCGAACAGGTAGCTCATCTACCATAATTTTGAACAGCTTTTGTAAGCACTTCAAATATTTTTTAATAGAAAGTCTGGACATTAAGAAAGACATCTTAACGCCGCAACTCGGAGACCCTTATGGTCCATTGTGATCTCTTAAAATGTGGAACGATTTTAAGCATCATCTTTGCGCAGTGCCATGCTAACTAGATTGCACTAGACATATTGTCATATCTTTTTTTATTTTTTTTTAATTAATAAGAAAAAATTTTTTTAATTAATAAGAAAAGAAAAAATATTGGAATGTTATTTCGTTGCATAATAACAATCAATCTCAACTTTGACGAATTGCAAAGAAAATTTATACCAACAGCCGCCTTTTAGTTTCTTCGACTCAGAATCACTTTCTGAGCCGAGTCTATCTGTCCATCATATTAACGTTGTGAATATTCTACAGCTCGCAATTTTTGCGATATCTTCATAAAATTTGATGCATATCATTATTTTTTATTTTTTGCATATCATTAAAATTGGCCATGTTCGATCCAATATTTCAGGTACCTCCCATATAAATTTCCTCCCAAAAATGTAAGTTTTAAGCTCATAAAAGTTCTAATATAACAAATTTTAACAAAATATGTCAAAAATAAGTCCTATGATATTCTAAAAGTATATCCCAAATTGTGAGACAGTCGGTTTCTCATAATTCTCCTTCCTTTCAAATATCTCTGAAAGCATAAATCACACATATACATTGGTATTGTTGTTATTGTAACAGCCCAGCTGTATACGATAATTCTTTCTTGTGGAAAAACTTTCGTTTGACACGCATTGTTGTGGGAACGCATTGATATTTCATTTAAGATAAAAACAAGCAAAAATTGATGTGCATAATTGTTTGGTCCATAATGTCCTATTGCTCACATATAACCCCTCGGAAAAATTAATTTTAAAACGCATAAATTTTCACGTAAACATTAGTGCCACAAAAATGTACTGCAAACTTAAGAATTCATCTTAAAAGTATTTTATCGTAAGTTTTTATGCCTAAAAGTATGCTTTATTAAGTTAAAATAAGTGAATTAAAAAAGTCAAGAATAAAAATTTTCTTTCAAAAACTCTTTTATTTTTAAAACAAAAGAAAGATAAAAATTAAATTAATCACTTCATTTTCAGCATTTTACATTTACATGTTATATAATTTGGTAACATTTTAAATAATTAAAAAATCAAACAGTTTTTAAAAGCCCTGAGACATTTTAACACCTCTTCAAATTTAAAGCACATCCGCTAAAACTTTCCATAAATTTAAGTTTAAAAAACTAAATACACTGAACATAAATCACTCAAAAAATTATACATCATTAACTATTTGAAGATTTGTTATTTTTAGTGAAATAACAAAAAAATATAAATTTTATTTATTATTTATTTAAGATTCTTTTAAAAAAATAACAAAAATCTGTTTAAAGTTTTTTTTTTTTTGCAAATAATGAAACTTTAAGAAGAAATAAGAGTTAAATGAAGACTATTTTTTATTGTTTAATTATAGTAATTGTTAATTTCTTTTTTAAGTTTTAAAGATTTTTTTTCAGTTTCTTCTCTATAAAATTGAAGTTGTTGTATTGTTTATGGGATGATGGAGCAAATTAATTGTTAATGAAATAAACGAGTAAGATGTTTTTTATACCCTCCACCAATAGCAAAAGTAATCAGGATATATTAAGTTTGTCTTGAAGTTGGTAACATCAGGAGGCATTTACGGCATCTGAAAAGGATAAGGAGTATTATACTCTACACCACAGTAGTTGATTGGGGTATTATCCGTTTGTGCTGATGTTTGTACAGAAAAACTGATGTAACATTTATCGTTCGACTCAGAATCACTTTCTGAGAACATTAAACGATGTCCGTCTGTCTGTCTTTCCAGCTTTCTGTCCATGTAAATGTGTGAACACTCTACTGGTCACAATTTTTTTTTTTTTTTGATGAAATTTGGTACATAATGTTTTTTTGGGGGCGAAGCCTATTGAAATTCATCACATTGGCCCATTATTTCAATTAACACCCACATAGATGTTTTCCCGGAATAGGGTTTTAGGTTAGGTTAGGCCATCAGGCTGCCGTGAAGATAAAAGAAAGTAAAAAAGAAATTGATTTAGAAGTTAAAGTTATGAATTCAGATTAGAGTTTTGAAAATAGTAGAGGTAAAGTCATGTTCTAGGAGAAAGGAAGAAGAGGGCGGGCGTTGCTGTATACGAAGAAATCTATTGAGCAATCGCGTTGCCGCAATTTGGGATTAAGCTGCATATAATTCTCACATCAGCAGTCGCCAAATCCGTCGAATATTGTAACGAAGAAGCTCTTACGCAGACCACTGAATACTGGACAATGGCAAAATAAATATAGAATAGCTTCCTGCTCCTCTTCATTCATACAGCAAAAGTTAGTCACAGGAAGCCCCATTCTTGATGCATGTACTCCGAATCGAAAATGTTCAGATTACTGCAACAAATGTGTCTCTCAAGAGTGTTCTTGAGACAATGAGTAGGAATGATGTTTTAACTGCATCTAGCTGGGGCCATATTATCTTGGTCATCGAACACGATGGTTCGTTTACCCATCGTTGTTGCACCTTAGCAATTATTTCCACCTCTAGGCATTTTCGACTGCACAGGCGATTAATGTTTCCATCCGCTAGGTTGGCACTTAATTTCGCCTGATAGCAGTGAGTCCCGTGACAACGCAACTAAACCAGGGTCAATGTTCGAATGCTCTGCCATTCAAGATTTGGACAAGATTTGATATCGTATAGACACCCGTAAGGGACCGAATTGCAACCTTACTGTCGATAAAAATCAAGATGTATCGATTTTAAATCCTGTAATATCTTATGCAGTTGATCGCCGTACGAAGTACAGCAATCTCAGTTTGCAAATTGTTGTACTCACCCGGAATGCTGAAAGGCATACATAGGAATTAGTCCTCATCTGCCACCTATGGCTCTGGTCCCATACAAGTCCCCTTCCAAATATCATTTTGAAGGGAATAATTCTTACATATACGATGGTACTGTAATAAAAGCTGGTCAAATTAAGACAAATATAATCTAAAATCAATGTTCGAAATTATAAGAGGGTCATTCCATCATTTCTTTTACCTATGATATAATTTCTCAGAAAAAAATCTTTTTTAAACGCATAGATTTCACATAAATGTTAATCTAATAATGTACTTTACACTTGATAATAAATCAGAAAAAAATTAAAAGAGGGTCATTCATAAATTTTTCCTAGCATACATTTACAACCGATAATGTGATAGGGTACTACATAGTCGGACTTGAACGACTATAACAATTTTACTTGTTTTATATAATTCTGTAATTAAAATTCTTTTTGAACCTTTTTTTTTTTTGAAGGGTATTTAAAAGTCGTTTCACCCGATTATTTCCATTTTACTTGTTTATTTCTTTTAATGATCTTGATTATGAATTGATTTGTTTATTATATTTTTATTTTTGCACACTCATTTCTTGTGCTGATTGTAATTTAATACAGAAAAAATTATTTATAAAGATGTTTTGCGGATAAAAACAGATTTATTTTTAAACATGATCTTTTTTCAGTTATAAAATATCTGTGCGAAAGTTTTACAATAAAATGAATTTGTAAGAAGGTCTCATCAACCATTATAAACGAAAAACAAAATAAACTCGGTCTTAGTTCAAGTGATTAATTAGAGATTCGTCATACATTTGCAGCAAAAATATATTTTTATATTTTAAATCACCAGTGATTGAATTTCGAACCTTTTTCGGAAATCCTTTCGAACCTTTGGAAACGTTTTTATAGTTCTTTCTCCCACTTTGCTCGAACATTTTGCTCACTTTTCTCTTTTAAAATCTAACACAATTTTGAACATTTTTTATACTCTTCAATTCTCTTTTAACAAGTGCCCAATATCTCTCCAATGGCCTTAGCTCTGGGCAGTTTGGAAGATTTGCCTCTATTGGATCAAATATCACATGTTTGATCTCATACCACTCAAGGGCATGTTTATCGTAGGCACAAGATGCCAAGTTAGGCAAAGTGGACATATTTTGAATTCTTATGAATGGAAATAGAATTTATGTTGCTGTACCTGGTTTTCTTTCCGGGGAAAAAACTTCCAAACGGCAGTCGCTGTTCATAAAAATGGTAATTCAATTGTCATGGAAATGAACGTTTTTTGTAAGAATGTAAATGTAAATTTCTTTTGCCACAACTGCACATTACTTGCAATCCCAAGAACTTTTTGGACAATTCTGACCGCTTGTGGGTCCTAAACATTCCCTTAAGCATCAGCAACATAAAATTTTTGATCAGAAAGTTGCGAAAAATCTTTTAGAACATATATTTCGTCATACATTTTGCAGAAATAATATTTTTTAGAAAAATTGACTATAAGACTAAAATATAGACTATATATAAGTCCAAACTGTAGTTCTGATTATAGGATATACTAATTCACACTATAGTTCAATCTGTAGTACAGATTATATACCAAACTATAGTTCATATTATAGACCAGAATATAGTTCACAATAAAAGCCAGACTTAAGAGAAGAGTTCACACTATATTTCAGACTATAGTTAACACTACAGTCCAAACTAGAGTTCATACTATACTCCAGATTATTCAAATATTATCTATTCAAAAAAATAACTAAAACTACTTTACCCAGTGCGCTTTGCTGCACTAAAATGTTCCTCAACCCAAGATCTCGACAGAAAAGTTACAAATCGACGTGTAGTAAAAAAGGAAAAGGGGCCAAATTATCGCTGAAGTAGATCTTTAGATATTCGATAATCAATATTTGCTTTGACCTTACAATTTGTCCAGTAAAACAGTTCTTGAAGAAGTCATTTGGACCAATTTTCTTCAATTCTACATCCTTTTGTTGTATTTACATTCCTTTTTAGTTAAGTGTATAGTCCAGGTTATAATTCAAATTACAGACAAGACTATAGTTCACACTAAAGTCTAGACTAAATTTCACACTATTGTCTAGATTATCGTTCACACTATAGTCTAGATTATAATGCACTCTATAGTTCATCAATTACTTCCATCATTTTAATTCACTTAGAAATGGTGTAAATATTTGATTTTGAAAAGAATGCGTTAATTGTTCAATAATTTAAATAGCTTTTTTTCATAAGTTTATATATGATTAAATCGTTTTAGAATCACATACAAATATTCGTAACCATAACGAAAACAAATATCAATAATAAATATGCAAAGTATCGGAATACAATTTAAGTTTAAATATGCTAATTGCTAACGAACATAATAATTAATCTTTTTAAAAATAATTTGACAAAAGAAATTAATTAAATTTGAAATTTCTTTTGAACATAAACAACTTAAATGAAACAAGTTTTTTTCTTCTGTTTTATTATTTTATTAAAAAAATAATGATAATTTTCAAAAAGACAGACAAAAAAACTGTTTTCAACCAAAAGAAATCATAAACAAAATATTTTTTTTTAATTTTGGTTAATGACAAAAAAGAATATCAGCTACTGTGTTTACCGCTGGCCGCTGGCAATTTTACACTGAAAAAATTATTACGAAATTTCGAATATACAAATTTTAAAGTGAATAACAAATTTGTTGATTTTAAAATATATATTTCTAAACTTTACGAATTAAAAACGAATTTTCATATATGAATATCAACAATTTACAAACTTAAAGGAACTTAATATTAAGATGTTGTTTCATTGGACCATATGCAATCAAGAAGTATGGCATTACCATACACTGATTTCTGCGAAAGTTTTCTGGACAATGACGCTTTCTCTTCACCTTGTATGAACTACAATTACAATTTCGCATTTCTCTAACCGTTAACGGATTTAACTGAGTATGCGGTTATATGCCTTATTAAAATAAAATGTTATCGATAAATTAAACGGAAATGATGTTCTGAATCGAGGCAGACCATTCTGGTAATCACGTCGATTCATGATAAGTAATAAGAATTTCACAGAGATTATCTTTCAGCTAAAGCTAAAGCGTAACTTAATTCGTCTACATTCCTGGACATGATGAACTATTATCTGAACTTAAATCTAGACCAGAACTGAACTAGAATCTGAACTAGAACTTAACTTGAATCAGAACTAGAATTGAACTAAAAAGAACTTGAATTGAATTAAAACTTAACTGGAACTGAACCTGAATCAGAACTAGACTGAATTTAAATCAGAACTAGAACTGAACTTAAATAAGAACTAGAACTTAATTTGAATCAGAATTAGAACTGAACAAGAAAAGAACTAGAATTGAATCAAAACTGAACTTGAATCGGAAATTGAACTTGAACAGAACTAGAATTGAGCTAAAACTGAACAAGAACTGAATTTAATTCAAAACTAAAATTGAACTTTAGTCAGAGCTAGAACTGAACTTGAACAGAACAAAAACTGGACCTTAATCAGAACTAGAACTGAACTTTAAAAAGAACTAGAACTGAAGTAGAACTGAACTTGAATCAAAACTAGAACTGAATTTTAATCAGAAGTAGAACTGAACTTGAATTATAGAAAGACGATTTTATAATAAGCAATTAATTTTTGGATGTAAATTTTTGCAGTGGTTGTGGCATGATAAGTGACCACCACAAGATCGATAAAAAACGGTGAACAGTTAGAAGAATTTTCCTCCAAGGAAACGAAATACAACTGAACTATAACCGAACTGAACTATTGGGTTAAAACTGAACTAGTATATTCAGAGTGTAAGAGTGTAAACCATTTTCCTTCGTAAAGTACAAGTAGAATAAGCATTTTGCAGGGTTATGACATGACAATACCAAATGAAATGACAGTATGAAGATTGAAGATGTGAATTTTTTATTGCAATGTGAAGTCGTCACATGTGACATTATAGTTTGACTATGAAAGAGCCAATAAAATGGAGAAGGATGAACAGCTTTTCAGTATACAATCTCCTAACGTGTCTGGAGAATAAAAGCACCACAGCTGATCTTTATGATATATAGTAGTGCCGCATACCCTCGAAATATTGACACTTTAAAAATTATGTGCATATAAAGGATATACCTTTCGAGTCTTTTTATCATGCAATAATTAAGACAATTTAGATTTAATATCCAATTAGAGGTGGATCAGTCTGATTTTGAGTAATTACAAATCCATTATAGTGAAAGTCGTTAGCACAAGTGATAGTAATATATGCAGGTATTATTATTATTATTATTATTATTATTATTATTATTATTATTATTATTATTATTATTATTATTGACACCCTGTGATACTTATAGAATAGATGAAAATATATATAAATCGAACAAAAAGTTATTGTATAACTTTTTGAAAATTAACTGGAATAATAAAATTTATTAAATTTCTCCTGGCCCACACATAGAGCTAATAATGGTTATTGCACAAATCTACGTATGACGCACATTTTATTCTCTGACATAACATTCAAATATTCTAATTTATTTAATTGTTAACTTAATTCAAATTATAAACATTAATTAATTGCCTGTTCTACATTTGGATCAAGTACTTGCTCCACAAAAATTCTAATAAAAATTCTCAATTCTCTTCATGATATTTGAAAACGGGTTATAAATGTTTGTGAGTTTAATTAATTAATTTTGTTTTCTTATTGTTGTTGTTATTTTTTTATTTCTTTTATTCAGATTATAATGTCAGGGATTGATTTACATAGACGTCACTAAAAATCTTGGGTTTTTCTATTATTATCTTGACTCGTCTATTTTATTTTTTGTTTTCTTTCGACTTAAATTTTTTGAAAACAAATTTTTTGTTTTGCTTTGTTTGTTTTTTTTGCATAAATTATAAATAAACTAAAAAATGTGTGTTTTTTCTATTTTGTTTCAATAAAAAAACATACATTTTTGTTAGAAAAAAGTTAAACAAATATTTGAAAAACAACGTGGTTTTTAAGAAAAAAATTATTGTTTTTTTTCTGGAAGAGTATTTGAAATATTTAGCCAATTTTTTATACCCTCCGCCACCACAAGTGGTGGATATATTAACTTTGTCATTCCGTGTATAATGCTAAGAAAGAATCATCTTAAAATCCATAATGTATATATTCTTGAGTCAATTTAGTTGTGTCCATCAGTCTGTTGTTGACACGCTCACATCCACAAAAATTTACCGAACTCCATAAAATAAGATATAGACCGATATCTGATGCAACCTCTAAGTTCGAGCAATGAACTTTAAAAAATTGTATATTATAACTCGTTAAATTATAATGATAAATTTTGCCATAAATTTTAGTTATGTGAACTACATGACTGTTTCAAAAATGATCAAAATCGGTTCAGTAGAAAAAATACAGCCAAAAATATAACTTATTTTATGACTAAGTGTTTCTGAGATATATTTAAGAAAAAGCGTTTACATACTGTATACGTTTGTGAGTGTATGTGTGTGTATATGTATATCTTCGAAACCTAACGTATTAACTTCACACGAATTTATGGCGGAGGGTATTGAAAATTCGGCATAACCGCATTCTTACTTGTTTCTAATTAGTTTTGATTATAAACGGTGATATCGTTTATATTTTTGTTGAAATATGTCTTTAATTATAGAATAAAATATATATAATTATATAATATTTTCTATAAACAAAAAATATGAAATATAAAAATCCACTTTGAGCGGATCATCAAAGATGACTTTTATACAAAAAAAATACCTCTGGATATAAACATAATTTTTATTTTTGGATTTTATACTATTTAAGAATTTAATAAATCATAAAATAATTGTTGTCAACATAAATAATATATAATTACTAAATTTTACCCGGTGTGCTTTGCTGCACACAAAGATTCCTCAGCTCAAGATCTTGAGAGAAATTTCATAAATCACGACAAGTAAAGTGATTTGGATCAACTTTTAGAACTCTTGCTGTTATAATTCTCTAGATATTCGATAAATAATTTTTGCTTTGTAAGGAGGTATCCCTTCCCTGGTCCCATCCATCCTACATTTTGTCCACTCAAACAGTTGCTTGAGAAAGTGATTGGGACTAAATCACTTTCTGTTAGCTGTTAGAGTTCTTTAGATATTCGATAATTAATATTTGATTTGTATGGGGAATACCCCTTTCCTCTGGTCCCATCAGTCCTACGTTTTGTTGAATAAAAGAGATCCTTGAAAAAATGATTGGGACCAAATTTAAGAACTCTCGCTGTTATGGTTCTCTAGGTAATAAATAACCTATATTTGCTTTGTATGAGGGGTACCCATCCTCCTATGTTAATTTCGGGTATATTCAGAATATTGCTGTAAAAATTCGGTCCAATAATTTATCACTCTATATATTCCAAACAAACACAGATATATTTTTATCTATATAGATAAGTACACATAGAGGTATTTAAAAAAATCTATAAATATACAATTCTTGGGACCTTGATATGACAAAATTATGGAATTAATTTTAATAATCTATAATAAACATTAATTGTATTAAATGATAATTTTATACAAAAAATAGTATTAAAATATCGCATTGCACAATGAGGAAGAATCTTTATTGATTAATGCACAATTTTATATAGAAATACAAGTTAAAGAATCGTTGGATTAAGATTTTTTCAAGGGGTGATCTTAGACATTAAAAATGTTTAACAGCCTGTAATATTCTATATTATAATTCAATTAAATTAAATTGTGTTAATTTCTTTTATCTCACATTTTATTATTTTTTTCGTTATTACCACAAGGAGCTCGCTATTGATGGTATAGTGGTATGGTATTGGTAAGCTGTAGCTAAGTACGAGAAATATTGTTTAGAACAACGCCCTCTTTGTGTGATGTTGTGGTGGGGAACTTTGCTTTTCTATGAGGAGTCGTGGTGTAGTTGCAAAAACAATGTCTACCAAACACATATTTCAAGAATCCCAGTTTCGAATCCATCCCCAGATAAAATTGTTAACGTTATTTTTCGAATATTGAAAAAGTGACTTGCATCATTTTCCCGACTTGTGATAAATCATACAATAACGTAATTTCATGTTCGAGATACTTGAGATTAAAATTTTATATTGAACGATTCGTCTGTTTTACAAAAACTTTTCCTTGTTTTAAAATTCATATTATAAAATTTTAATTCATGAATTTATATCAATTTTAATAAAGAAGATAGATATAATTGTGTAACTTGGATTTTAAATAACATTAAAATTTAAACAGAAACAAAAATATACCTAAAAGCTTGCGTCAAAAATAACCTACCAAGAATCACTATAACTCGCTTCAAAGACTTTATTTCCAAAATTACGTATCCATCAATATTACGAGCAAAACCTAATCGATCAACATATTTATTTACAAAAAATCATTCTGCCACATTATGTATTGGTCTATTCCCCATTAAGAAAATTTAAATTTTTTGCTTGAATTTAATTTTCGTCTTGCCTTCAAGACTTTAATATCCCACCTTTAAGAAGGTTAATCCTAAAGAGCCCTTCTTTCTAGTATCTTCTTATCTATTTTCAAAGCATTTAATTATTTCACCTAAAATCTGCTGGTCTATTCTCAACTGAATCTTAGACAGATCTATGTTGATCGAAAAAAATATGAGTCATCTAATGTTGTTGACTTTTTTGCAAATTGTGACGGAAAATTATTGCATCTGTCTGGTTAAATAGTTTAATTAATTTAGTTTATTGCTAATCAGTTATTTTTGATATAGTTGCCCCTTGAGAGTCTGACTGATTTTAATTACTCATAATTCACAACAACAAATACACAACATAAAAATATCATCATGAATATTCAGTGTTGTGGTGTTGATTTGCTCAATAGTTTATTCTGAGTCGATATAACCATGTTCGTTCATATTCTACGAAGGTCGGTCCATGAATTGATGTAGGGTATTATATAGTGGGGATAATGTATTCAACTTTCATCAGAAGTAAAAATTACTTTTTTTCTTTAGACCAAAAAAAAAGCCGAACTCAAATGGAATCCAATTTCCCTACTTTCCTACCTTTTTATTCTATGCTTTTAAATGTTGTGTTGTGTGACTTCCAATGACAATTCAAGTTCTTTTTGTGGTTGACAAAAATTGTTTGTAGTTATGCTTCCAATTCCTCATCTTAAAATTTTTTTAGCTTATAAAGGTTCTGCTTGTCTTCTTTATTGAAAGTACCTCATATGAATCGCTCAAACCAACGTTAAAATGACGCATGTTAAGCTTAAACAGAGTTATTATGTTTTTTCAACTTTTAAAGAGATATAATTTTATATAATTTTAGACCTGAAGTCTTTTAAAGAAGATTTAGTTAGTGCCCCATCACAGTTAATCCATCTCAAATATATTAATTTCTTGAAAATTTGCCAAATGTATGGAAAATTGCTTACTTAAACAAATAGCCCAAATCTAGTCTCGCCAAATACACGATAATTACATTGATATCACAAAAATAATTCTTTTTTATCACTTGTAGTGAAAAATTTACACTTTGGCTTTAAATTGTAACAAATTTCATCTTCGAACTGCCTTTTTCAGTAATTTCAATTCATTGTATTTGTGATAATTCCAATTTAACGGCTTTTATAGTTTTTTTTAATTTGATTATGATAAAACAACAAGTTACGGCGCATTTTATCCGAGAACTTCTTGACACTCACGAATATCCTTCCTGCAATCAAAATCGTTTTTTTTTTCAATGAAATAATTAATTAAATATTTTTTGCGAATGATGTTTAATCTGTCAAAGAATAGAAAAACGAATATTCTGTCGGTATATTTATTGCAGCTCCTGGTATCTTTATTATATAAAAAATAACTCAGAATATAAAAAATCTGACTCAATAAATATTAAAAATATTTCAATTCAAAAACTAAGTGGCAAAACTTGATCCTCGACATTAGATTTTAGTGTAAACTATTGTTATTCATTGAATTTTAGTATTTTATCATTTGTTATTTTTAGTTCATTCATACAAAAGATGGAATAAAAATGCGTGGTCATGTTACTTTTGAACTAAATTCTATTTTAAATACTCTTTTTTGAAATGTATATATATATACATTGTTTTGATCACGTAGTTTTGCTAACTTTGGCTACAAATTTAATAAATAATCATAATAATATTCAGGAGTGACGTCAAGAAAAGCCTTAATATTTTACGGCATCAAAACATAAAATGACAACATGAATGAAATACATAATCAAGTTTGTTTCCTAAGTCTTTTGTTTTTACTCAGTAATAACAACTGTGTATAGGTGAGTGTTACAAATATGATTATATTACCTTATAAGGAGTTGTTTAGCTACTGTAGATAACGGTATTTGGGGTAAAAAATCGAATAAAATTTTAATTTAAATTTTATGCCAAGAAAAAATTAATTAATTAATTAATCGTAATCTGTTTAGAAAAATAAAATTGGTAACATAATTTAAAGAAAGATTGTGAGTGAAAAGAGAATTGTCTAAATTGAAAGAAGGCAAAATTGTAAAGTTATTGAAAAGTTGATAGCTACACTGAACCAAATGTCGTAGTCCATATTTACAAAACATTATCGTAGAACTTTAACGAAAAAAAGGTGTTAAATAAACAAATTTTTATATAAATAAACATAATTTTTCTTTAAATTAAAAAAAAATAAAAAAACTCGTTGAGTAAAAGATGTTTAATTGAATAAAATTTCGTTAAAAAATGAACGAAAAATATTAGTTTATATTAACAGATATTTTGTAAAAACGAAAGTAACAGAACGTAAGTAAAATTAAACACACAAATTTATTCAATTCTTCGAACTAAATTGAAGTTAATTTGAATAAAATTTTTGTTGATTTAACTATTTTTTTCGTCCAATAATTTTATACATTTTCTTTGTTATATTAAATGAAATAATGACAAAGAAAATGTAAACTGAACATTGATAAACATATATGGGAGGAAAATTCTTTATAGAACATTCTTATAAACATGATTGAAATCAAAGTAATATTTTGCATAAATTCATAAGCTGATCAACAAAGATGTAAATAACTTTTCATCAAAAATACAAGCCGGTCGTCTCAACACCGTCTTTTGACATTACACTATTTTCAGTTATCTATTACATTTTCTACACTATTTATTACATTATTTATTTTCTAAAATTAGCCTTTATGCGGTGCGCTTTATTTTACAATAATTCTCAGTTCAAGATCTCTAAAGAAGAGACCAAGTTCTCGCTGTAAATCTATAGATATTCGATAATCAATATTTGCTTTGTGTGGGGGCTACTTCCGTCTTACTTTTATCTATTAAAACAGTGCCCTGAGGAAGTCATTGCGACCAAATTTGAAAAGTCTCGCAGTTACAGTTCTTAAGATATTCTGTAATCAATATTTGCTTTATCGGAGGGAGTACTCCTTCCCTTGGTCCTTAATAGTTTATGTATTAATTTATTACAACAATTTAACGTAATTTTTTTCTCAATTCAACTAAAACTTAGGAAATTTAACTTAAATATGGTATAATAAAAATATTCATCAATTTAAAGAACTAATTTTTGTCAATTTGAATAATTTGTTCGAATTAATTGCATTATTAACGAATTCAAATAGTCATATTGAAAATTTGTCATCAATTTGAAGAAATTACGAAAAATTAACGAAAATTTTCGTTAATCTACTTTTTTTTTTAATTCTACACCATTTTTCGTTATATCTACTACCTTCTTTGTCTCATTGTAGTTACTATAATACAGTGAGATCTACAAAATGAAATCCAAATTATCGTGATTTCTGTCCAAACAAGTGTTGCATAAAAAATGCCAATTATTATGTAGAATGGTACTTTGTTTGTAGATTCCTTTACTATAACATCGCTATAGACAAGTAAAATCTAGCAAATGATAAGGTGTGAGATCGAAAAAGTCCTAACATATGTTTCTTAAATCGTAACCACTATTTTAATGTTTCAATTTCTTTTTATATGATTGAAGTAATTTTTGCAATTAAAATAAAAAACACATTTCTATAGTGGAACTTTGAACTTTTAGACACGTTTTCTGTGCTCTTTTAACAGGTGATTTGCTTTTCATTATACAAATACCTCATATTAGTTGTTTTACAACTAAATGACTCGTTTATCATAGTAACAGGATGTCAAGTCAGGCAAAAAATAGGTGAGAATTGAGTCTCATAAGAATTGAAGCCAAGAAAAGTGGAAATGAGATTTTCCACGTCATAAGTGATAATTAAATGCTACAAATTGTTGTGTTTGATTTATGCTCAAAATAAGAAATAATTTTAATCCCAAGTCCATAAAGAAAATATATGAAAATCTAATTGTTTGTATTATGAGCTGTAAAAGTCCCATTTTATCCGTACAAAAGACAATATTCGACCAGACATAAAAGCATAATATACCAAATATAACAATTATAAATAACATGCAAAAAAACAAGAGCGCTAAAAATCTGTTTGGAAACTAGGAATTTAGAACTTTTGCCCCTTATGACAAACAGCTGTTTTGAACGCTGTTGTTGAACCCTCAAATATCTGAAATTATATTAGAAGTAGTTTATTCACATACTTTCTCAATCAGACCCAGAGAGTATGTTTGCCTTCAACATGAGATGGATTAAATATGAACCACAGTTGTAAGAGTTTTTCGCATCTGTTCTCAGTAATTAAGGGATACTGCGTGTAAGGGAAGCATGCAGGTAAAATTGGATTGCACTTGAATAATCATTGCCACCCTTTTAAGGATATGGAAAAAGAAACGGAGTTTCTTTTCATCTTGCAATTAGAAACGACTTACTGTTGGATTTATTTTCTGAAGTATCACTGGCAAGATGGATTTGGCATCTTTAGCTTGTAATAGCAGTACACTGAACACTATTACCTTGAAAGTTCACTTGCACATGAACTACCAAAACAACCAAAACTCATAGGATTGAAATGACCCATATAAAAGGTCAATCGAAACAAGACACAAAAAATTCAAAAATATCAAGAGTTGAAATGTGTGTAAAGGTCGTGTCGGTTTTACTCCTTACAACAAATTAAATGAACTTTAAACAAATACAAGAGAAGATCCCATATTGGTTGTTTTTAAAAATGTCATTAACTGTTATACACAATTTTTATAACTGTTATATTTTTGTCTTTGTCACATTATAAAGCAAAAAAAATATTAAGCTGTAATATTTCCCCAACAGACGGTTACCTAATTAAAATGTCATCAATTTAAATGATTTATCGCAAATGAAATGCAATTTCTTGAAATTAAGCGCAAATTAAAAAAATTGGAATTTTATTTGTTTTTCTATTCGCCGGACAAGATAAGAGAGTTATTTGTTTAAATATTAGTGGGTTTATCCCCATTCCGAAAATAATGCAAGATGAACTGGTTAAAAATTTAAAACAACAATTTAATTAATGCATTTTATTTAGATGGTAAAATAATACTATTACTACGTCAAAAACAAACATACACATACAAATAAACAGACACACAGTGTTTCAAATGAAAAATAAAGTAAAAATTAATCAAATTATATATCAATGTATCGGAAATTTTGTGTGCTTTTCAAAAATGTATAACAGTTATTTTTTCCAAATTATAAAATTTAGATCTTCAAATAATAATTTTGTTAATCAAACTATAATAATAAAATTTTGCATACCCACAAAGAAACATGAAGCAAAATCAACGTTTAATATAGTTAATTTGAGATTGAATAAATTATTTTTTCATTTGGTTTAAAATAAACGTTTTCAAGTTCGTGGTGAAATATTATTTTATATATTTGAATCCTTCGATATTAATATATAAAATTATACAATGATAAAGCATCAAGAACATTCTCAAGAAAATCTATTTAATGTTAAACAATGTTGAATCAACATTTTTATCTATGAAGCAAAATCATAATTGAAACAATTAACACACATACACCTGAAAAGGTATTTAATATTAACGGTTTTCTTAAATATAACACAGAAACACTTATTATATTTTTGGCTATAACTTTTTTCCTACCAAATCGATTTTGATCATTTTTGCAGTTCACAAAACTAAATATTATTCCAATTTCATGACTTATAATAGACAATTTTACGAAGTTTATCGCTTGAATTTTGAAGTTGCAGGAAATATAGGCCTATATCTACTGATTTTGTTGATTTTAAATAGGAAACTTCTCAGGACTATAGTGAATACTTATTAAGCTCTGTCAATTTTTGTAAACTACAGACAGATGGCCATAGCTAAATCAACTCAGATGCAGGAACATATATACATTATGGGGTCTGAGATGATTTCTTCTTAATGAGAATGACAAAGTTAATACACCCACTTCACCACTTGTGATGGAGGGTATAAAAAGTAAAACTATTTCTATTTTAAATAAATTTACATTGTGATTTTTCTGCGTGTATAAATAGATTTTTTGAAACTTAACTTAAAACTATTAACATTATTTAAAAGAAATCCCAATTAACTTTAACAAAAATCTCAAATTTAATTTCTCAACTTTTAAATCGGTTTAGATATAAGAAATCCGGATCGCTTTAATTATTCTTATGACCAAAAGATGACCAACTTTGGGACACCCAAACTCAAAGCTTAAACTCGAATACACTTTTACCATTCATAGAAATCGGACTTGCCTTTCGAAAGTTACAAATCCATTTCCACTTCACTATTTATTTGAAACACTGTGAGACATTTTTAAATTATATCTCTAAAGTGTTTATTTAATGAAAAAGATACAGATTTGGCGTCACAAAGACGCCAGACTTTGAAAAAAAAAAACAAATAAAATATTTAATAATAAAATTTAAATTTTAAATGACAACAAAAAAACTTTACTACTTTCTCGCTTTGAATTGGCAATATTGTTTAACAAATTATAATAAAATCTGTGTGTCCATCTAACCGTCCGTCTTTCTTTGGAGCCATAAAAATTCTCTTTGCTTTTAAATGACGTAAGTTTAAAGTTACTACGAATATGTTCAAAGATGTCATGAATTTGCAGATTTTTTTCCTTTTTTGGCTGCTGTCTTTGACTTTGTTTTTGATCTTTCAACTCTTTTGTATGGTGGGAAAATCCCCATTTATAGTTATTGATTTTTTTGTTTTTAATAACCGAAAAAAACGTGTTGATTTCTTTGATAACAAAATATTTTTGATTTTTGTTTTTGTTTTTGTTTTTTTCTTAATAATATTTCACTTTGGTATTTCTATTGTTTTTGATCAGTTGTTGTCATTATTTATTGGTTCATTTTGAAATCAAGAATTAATAATTTTTATTATTTTATTGATAACAATAAAAACACAATAACATAGTTTTAATAGAGCTCATTTTAAGAATAATTTGCATAAATAGTTTTAATTTTTTGCATAAAATATTATTAATTTCAAATAAGTTTTGAGTCAAATCTCCAGGGTGAAGAAATTTTAATATTCTAGAAATCATTTAAATAAAATAAAAACTAGTTTTTGTATTAATTTTGGGCTGGATTAGAACTTGTATACCCTTAAAACATTTGTAGTTTTGGGAAAAACCAGTACAAATTTATTTGGCGACATGTCTGCGGCATTGTTTCCTTCATATTTAAATATTTTATTAATTAAAATAGTTTTCTCCACCCGAAAAAAAAAATCACAAAAATTTTATAAAGATATTAAATCCACTAGAGAATAAAAAAACGACCCTCCTCATTATAATATTTTAAATGAATGGATTAGTTTGATTAGAATAGTACAGCAGATCACTTGAATTGGATTCACGGGAATTTGGAATAATTCAAATTCTTTTTTCTAAGAGTTTTAACAACAGGGTTTAATACGGAACTAATTGGATCTGTAATTATATTCAACATTTAGGAATAAATTAATAATTACACTCATGTAAAAAATAGGTTTCTCCAAAAACTAAAATAATTTCGTTCAGTGCCTCATTCTGAAAAGGAATACAAATCTGCAATCGGTTAAGTTAATATAATTTAATATCTTTTTTAACCTCAAACAATCCTTAAATCTCGTCATTCCGCCAACAAAAATTCCTATGTAAATTAAAAAAAATGTTTAGTGGATCCAAAAAACTGAATTATTTGGTTGCAATTCAAAATTTTTTAAAATCCTTTTAAAAAACTTTGCTTAGAAATGTGTTTACTAATGAAAAATATGTGGTGGGAAAATATAAAAAAATCTATCGTATTTTGAAAGAAAT
The DNA here is from genome assembly GCA_004302925.2 of Cochliomyia hominivorax. Taxonomy (NCBI): domain Eukaryota; kingdom Metazoa; phylum Arthropoda; class Insecta; order Diptera; family Calliphoridae; genus Cochliomyia; species Cochliomyia hominivorax. The sequence goes on along the minus strand of PYHX02000413.1, from coordinate 74,326,892 downwards.
AAGGAAAAGCTTTATATAGGCAGTTTTGTTGGAACAATTGTACTTTTAACGTTGTCGCTTTATATCTTTTTTGCTAATGGACCGATATACACATAGAAAAATCATGAAGCAAAATGAACGTGGAACATAGTTGATTTGAAATTGAATTAATATTTTATATTTAGTTTATATTAAACGTTTTTACATTTGTGGTGAAATAATATTGTACATATTAAAATCTTTCGATACGAATATAACAAATTATATAACGATAAATTTGTAAAATTATTTTCAAGAAACTGTATTTACTGTAAAACAATGTTAAATTAACATTTTTTATCCATGAAGCAAAATCATAACTGCAAAAAAGCTAATTTAATTTTGCATTGATGTTTTTTTATAGAGATATATAAAACGAAAGAGGACTATTACAAACATCCGGGCAGTATAGCTTTTTTGCTGTGAACGTCAGAATATTTCCAAAAAACGGACAGCTGTAAGAACTCAGTTTCGTATGTTCAAAAACTACCACAGTCTAGGGTTGACAGTTTTTAGGTTTAAACCAATGCAAATTTAAACAATTTTTATTACAATGCCATCGTGTATGTGAGATTTAATCCCTTCAAAATAATATTTTTAGGGACTGTTTTATGGGACCTATGAGAAGTAATGGACCGTATAAATTGGCCATATTTAGACATTTAATTACATTAAAGCCACATTCCGTGATTAACATTTTTATGGGGTCTAAGTGAAATAATGGCAAATAGGCATCGTCCTTGGTACAAAATTCCATCAATATACAAAATTTTGCAACGGTCGGGCTTGACCGACTATATCTTTTACTTGTTTTTTATATTGACGCCTTTTTGATGACTTCGAAAAGTAAATTTGACGATTTAACGATTTCCATCGAATTAGACGATTTTTGTTCAAATATATCTGGCAACTATGTATATAAGTTTGAAGAGGATTTCAATTATTATCGTTGGTCTAATATCATTAATAAATTTAGATTTAGACCCATCACCCTTTGAACAATCGGAGCCTGTAATTTTTTAAACCAATTTGAATCATAATAATTATTTTTCAATCATTACAGAGCCAATTAGAAGAGGATCTAAATGAACTCCTTCGACTTCTTGATTTTCTTTTATCAATAACCAAAGTAGGATCTGTGGGAACTAACAAACACTACTTTTATTTCAACTGATTTTGCCACAAGTGCGTAAGGATTTAATAATCCTGAAAAATGTTTCAGTACATACGATCTGGAACTATTAATTTTTCAGCATGTGTTCGCAACAATAAGTCAGCCAGGAGTCATTAACAAACAACCCTTAGTAAGCCTTCATTTGAACATACTTCCTGCCAATTATGAATTACTTCTAATACCGCTAAATAACAATGCCAACAATTTGACATTAGATCTTTAAAACTTAAGCTCTTTGTGGAACTAATTTTGAATGGATTTTTTTAATTAAAACATCTACATTTTATACAAATCAAACCACAATTGGGGGAGATTAACTTAGATATACCGTCAAAGTCTTTATGGTCTTGACGCTCTCACTTCTCTGTTAATAATAAAATAATGAAATTGTTCCATATTTACACAAAATTAGTTATTAAGAAGTGAGATTGAAAAATTCTTGACACACCTTTTTCATTAAAAATTTTATGCATTCATTTTTAATCATTTAATCATAATTGTAAAGTATGGTCCAGGTAGAAGGAATGATACACACGATGCTTCTTAAGCCAGTGCTCAAGGAAATGTTGAAGAAAAGTTTAGGACCCAAAAGCAGTTGCTGTGAAAGAAGTCAATACTTTTTAAAAGATCTCTATATATAGTTAAATTTATTTCAGCGAATGTTTACAAAAAATTCTGCTTCCATTTATAAGTCTTCATGTGTCCACTTATTTTTAGTTCTGTCACTGTAGAAAACAAACCCTTGTGATACAAGAACAGTAATATGGTATTTGTACCAAGAGCAGCAAATCCTCCAAACTGCTCGGAACTCAGGTTAATGGAGAGGTATTGATCCTTGTTGAAAGAGAAATGAAGAGCACAAAAAGGTGTCCAAAAAAGTATTAGATTTTAAACGAAGATGGACTGCCCGTTCGAGTAAAGTGATAAAAAGCACTATGAAAACGTTAATGGAAGAGTTTCTAAACAAGTTTTAAAAATTTCATCACTGGTGTTTAAAATTAAAAGAAATATATTTTTGGTAAGTTGTAATAATAATTTCAATCAAATAAAAAAATAAAACTGTTAGATTTTATTAACATATATGTATCGATATCACTTATCGGATTTAAAGAAAAGTTATATAATACATTACTTAGTTATATAATACAATACTCTTAACATAAATATGTTCGCTATGAAATGCAATTTGAGCTTATAAGTGGGTCTGAATGTGAGCGCAAACATTTATGTGTGTGGAAAGTATTGAAGATTCATCTCAGTCGAATATAGGATTCCTACTTGTTGTTAATTATTTTTATTAAATGCACAGAAAATCTGTAATGGTTTTAATCAAACGTTAAAATAACCTTTATCAAAGATAACTGATCGCAAATAAATTGAAGAACACATGTTTTTACGTCTTAAGAAAATTCACATTAAATACATGTGTTGGCATGCTCTCACTTCTTTTTTAAGTTTTTGTTCATAAAAAAAACACTTTCAGTTTATTTACCCCTTTTTTACATTAAATTCCCCTTATTACTCATAAATTATGTGCTAATTAAGTATATTGGAAGGAATTCTAAATACCATTATTTATTCTCACATCTTAATTAGCATAATAATATTTATTCAGTAAATAAAAGTACTTGGAAAAAAATACTTTACACTTTACAAAAAAAAAAAAACTTTTTAAAAGTAAAAAAAGTACCGCTATATATTTTTTAAAATTCCAAACAAATATTTCAAGTATTTCTGACGCAAAATCAAATTAATTTTGGTTAACATTTCAGTTAATATAATTTAAGTCAATAGAAATTTCAAAAAAAAAAAATAAAAAATAAAACAAGTAAGAATGTTATATTCAGTCAAGCCCGACTGTGTTATACCCTACACCATAATGATGGTTATAAATGATAGTTAGTAAAGAGTAATAAACGACCCTCGTATAATTTTATTTTATGATTTATTCTTAAGTGTGCAGTGCTTTCTTGTGAAACTTACAATTATGTCAAATTTATGCATTTGAAAATCCATGAAATTATGGACCGATCCTCGTATCGTACATTATTTGACCGATTATTATTTTAATACTAGCGTTTTTAGAGATATTTGGAAGGGGTCTTGTATGAGGCCTATGAGAAGCAATGGACCGACCCTCGTAAAATTTTGAATATCAATTTGGAATATCATATTATTAATTTCTGTCAATGTCCTTAAAATTGCTTTACAGTTAGAATACTTATGAGCTTAAACCCGCATTCCGGGGGGACATTTTTATGGGGGGTACCTGAAATATTGGAAGGAATATGGTCAACTTCAATAGGCTTCGTTCTTGGACCAACGTAATAAAATGTATCAAATTTCATCAAGATATCTCAAAAGTTACGATTTATAGAAATTCAAAACGTTTACAAGGACAGACAGATGGACGGACATCGTCAAATGGACTCAAACAATAATTTTGAGATGAACGGTATACTTAAAGGTGGATGTAACGCCATTTTCCTTTATGTTATAAATATCAGTACAAACGCATAACACCTTAACCACTTACATTGGTGTAGGGTACAAACATGCAATACTTTATACAAAAACAAATTAAACAGATTTTTGTCATGAATATGGTTTAAATAAATTTTAGCAAAACAACTAAAACGGCATAAAAAGAAAACATTAGGCGTACGCCAAAATACAAAATATCGAAAAAAAACAGAAAAACAAATCCAAAATTGATTGTCTAAGACCAAATTTGTATGCGTTGAACCTTAAAGACGAGGTAAAGGTAGTGAATATTGTTATTTTTTATTTATTTATTTTTTTTTTTTTTGGAACTAATGATTTTGTTTATTTCAAACATTAGTCATCGCATAATAGAGACTTTTTTACTCTAAATCAAACACATCTTGTTTTTCAACGGAAATTCCATAAAAAGCAAATAAATTGGTGTTCAAAATCTTTTTTACTCTTTTTTTTCAAATTTGTTTGTTTACCCAAAATTTTTTGTATTTTTTTCCAGTTTGTTTGTGAGTTTAAGCAAATTATATCTGATTATAAATTGTGTACGATTATTAAAATCATTTCATCTTTGCAAAACGTTTCAAGCATAAATTATTTGCCAAATATAAATATTACTCCATTGTATCTCTAACTCTAGTTTTATCTTTATCTCAGAGATTTTAGTTATAACATCTTCAAATATAGTTAATGTTGTTGTCTTTGAACTTTTATTTTGTTTTTCGTTTTTTGTTTGGTAAAATAAAAAAATAAATTTAAATCATTTATGACGTTGCTAAAAAAAAATTGTGTTTTAATTAAAGATTTCGTCTTTCTCTTCTCAAGTTTGTAAATTGTGAAAGTTTAAAAATCAAATTTATTTATTTCTTTTTTTTCACTTTACTTTTTCTGTTTGTTTATTTGTTTGATTGTATTTGTATCTTTTATATTAAAAAGAAATACACGGGGGTTTTCCCCCGCTTTTAATAAACAACACAGTTGTGAATTTTTGTTTTTAATTAAATTAAACCTGGAGGTTACTAGATTTTACTTGAAGAGAAAAAGAAGAACCTTTCATTTTTTTATTTATATCTTTTTATTTATTTAAAATAAAGTTCGTGTCTTAAGTTTTTTGTTTGCACAAGCATTAGCAAACAGTGGTTTCAAAAGTCGAAATTTGTAGAAATAATTCTGTAACGTTTTAATAAGATTTAGTAGAGTTATAGCTGAGGTGTTTCTGATTGAATATGGAGAGTTGTAAGTCTTCAGCTGCTCAGGGTAGAAGTGAACGGTCGTTCAAAGTTTACTATATTTGTTTTTTTAAGAAAAGAAATTTATATGAAGATGTATCTTATAAATCTCTGAGATATTCAAATCGAAATGGATCTAAACCCATTCTATCGCTTTACTTTAGTTTTTTTTAATTTGTCCGTTCATTATGGGCTCAGAATTTTTTGGTTATAATCCATTTTTATATAAAACTCATGTTTTTCATTAAAACTTTTAGCCTGGATATAATTTTTCTATCAAGTTGGCTTTGTAAAATATGTCACTCATTATGTTAAATGTCAAACAAATGAATATATTGTTAATCTGATAAAATGAATTGAAAAATGCAAAAATTATTAAAATTTTCATCAAAGCTATAAAATATAAATCAAGCATTCAAAAGTTTACCATTAAACTGTTTCCAGTGTAATGTAACCGGGAGAACTTTTCCATTGATAGAAAACATGGTTCTAGTAAAATAATTAGTCCACATGATGTTTCCACAGCCAAAAAATAGAAAGCACTTTCAAAAGAGCTCCCAACATAGTGAAAAAAGTTATTGACAGGAACGCTGCTATAAATTTAGGGGCCAAAATCAGAACACGAAAATTTAAGTTAAATTTTCAAAAACCTTTTTTTTCGCAACTTCCTGACCAAAAACATTTTTTGCAAATGATCGAGGGATTGTTGAAGAACAGTTTATGAACAGAAAGCAGTCTAAATTGTTCAAAATGTTTTTGGCATGACTACCAATATATAGTTGCTGCAATAGAAGCCAATATCTATAAATACAAAAAAGGCTGCCTCCATTCATAAGACTTCATAATATGTACACATATTTTTGGTCTGACTTGGCATCTTTTCATTATGCTAAACAAGCTTTTGAGAGGTATGTACAAGAACGACAATATGGTATTTTTATAAAGAAGGGAAATCCTCCAAAATAGCCGCGACTAATTCGCATGGAGAGATATTGTTTTCTTGAAGTGCACAAAAAGGTATCCCGTTCGAGCAAAGTGACAAAAAATTAATGTAAGATTTTCCAAAACATGTTCAACATTTCATCACAAGTGATTAAGACTATAAAAATATAAATTTTTTTAATTGTAATAATAATTTCAATAAAATAAAAAATTGAAACAGTAAGTTTAGCGGTTTCGTTTTATTAACGTATTTTTTGATCTCACGCCTGAGGTTTGTTTACTGAAAATGCTTTTCCTATTAGATATTTAACACTTATTTCGTATATTAAGGGTAACATTTCAATGGGAGTTATTTCATTAAATTTGGTAAACAGTTATTATTTCATTTGAGCTTTAGGTAGTTATCTCATTTTCTTTACAATTAAGAGCTTTTTTATATTTGTTAGAAACAAAAACTTAAGAATTCATTATTTTTTCATTTGGGGTCTATTTTGTGGTGCTGTGAGTGGTAACTAATTAAGATACTAAACCTTTCTTTTTAAGGGTTCAATACATTATTATGATACCAGTGTTGCCAATTTAGAGATTTTTCCGTTAAATATAGTGAATTTGAAGTATTCATCGTGGAATAATTTAGTTTTAGAGATAAACGGATATTAATGTAAAGCTCCTTAGGCTCCATGTTGCACTGTGGCATGGAAATAAATCTATAACTTTGGATTGGCTGGTTGGATTCATTCGAAATTTGATATACCAATAGCAAAAAGTATAGCTTTATAACTTTATAACATCAAAAGCTATAAGAATTTGATTTTTTTGTGGATTTTGGACAAAAATGTTTAATTTTGACAACCACTATGGTGTTCAGAGTTCAAAAGTTAAAAAAACTGCACTACACCAACCCAATTAAATCGAATCTGCATTCGTTGAAGATTTTGGCGTTATTTTATACTAAAATCCGAAAATTTTAGAACACTGTATGATAATAAGAATTTTTATGTGGGAGCTATGAAACTCTCTTAAACTTTCAAACATCGATTCCTATTTATATTTATCTTATTTGCACCGAATATAAATACAAATACAATGAATATGAAACCAATTTAACAATATTATACAAAATTTGACAATTATTTCCATTTCTTATCAATTTTTGGTTCTTTTACCGATTCATATTCATTTTTTCAACACCTTTAAAATTTTATTGTGATCCATCATAAAATATAAAAAAGGACTCGGTAATTTTAAAATCTTATTTAAATTTTAGTTGAGAGGTTATTTCACTTGCTAGAACTTTATTTCAGGAATTTTAAAAATTAAAATTTGAAAAAAGTGAAATTTTCGAAATTTAAAAATTTTGCAGGCAGATTAAAAAATTGAATGTCTAAAGTTCCCCATCTTGCTTCATGGAGTCCTATTGGTGATATCATTATGTTAAATTTCATGCCGATCAAAATTATAGATAATTATAGAATTATTTAACTTTAGGATCACTGTGGCATCAGTGAAAAAAAGTTATATATAAAAATACAAAAGACTTAAGTCACGAACTTTAACAATTTTTTCTTATTTTTATTTTTATGATTTTTTTAGAATAAATAATTCAATGGGAATTTATTATACAACAATGAAGATGAATTATGATTTCAATTAAATTAACAAAATTATTCGTTGCATTATAAAAAGGTCTATTTTAAAATATGACTGATTTCACATGTAAAACGTGAAATGTGATGTTTTTTGAATTATTCATATAAAAAATAATTAATTGCTCATAAACTTTTATTTTAAAATAACTTTAATTAAATTCACTTGTACGTTATGGTTAAGTGATTTTAGTAAAGTTCGTAAAAGTCACCTTGAAATCTTAATTTTGTCATTTATTTTAAGGTGCTAAAATTATTACGTTCCGGAAAAATGTTTTATTTTACAAACTTAATTATGTTTATAAATCTGGGTTTAAACTTTGAACAATAATGAAATGAGAATATTTTTCTTTGGAACGATTTTCTTCTAATCATAAAATTGCTCACAATTAAAAGAAAATTTTATATAAAAAGTAATAGAGATTGAAAAATTCTTAACACACATTATTGATTAAAAATTTAAACTCAATTGTTTTTTCTCTTTTACAGTTAACTTTATAAAAAAATTGTCAGTTTGTGTATTTAATGTAAAAAAAACGATTAAAATTAGCGACCAGAAAAAGTGCTAAAAGAAATGATTAAATATTTTCAACAAAACCCAACTTGGTCCTACAAAAAGTTGCCCAAGCATTCGAATTTGTGCCTGTTTCCGATATTACTAAACAGTACCGGTAAAAGAAATAGTCCCACATTAAGTTTCTTAAGCAAAAAAAATAGAAAGTATCTTCAAAAGAGCTCCCAACACATCCGGTAGAAAAGCCACAAGAATAACTTAAAGCTCGGACTATATCGTACAAAATATTAATGCTAATGCAGGTTTTAAAACATTCAAGGCTCAAAAATTTCCTCACAGCAACACAGCTAAAAATTGAGAGGCCAAAAACAATACACGAAAATTAAAGTCAAGTTTAAAAAAAATATTCTTGTTGCATAATGGAAAGCAAAAAGTATGTTCTGCTAGATTTCCTGCAACTTTGTGAAACAAAAGTTTAGGACCCAAAAGCAGTCAAAATTTCCAAATTTGCCGCAACAGGCTTTATGAATGCCGAAATTTACAACATCAAGGAATGTTTACAAAAGGCTGACATCCTGTCAATACGGTAAACAAGCTCCTGAGTGGTACAAAAACAGTTATGTGGTATTCGTATCATGAGAGGCAAAAATATAGGCTTGTTCCAGGAGGTAACCTATTATTCCTTTTATTGCCTCTTCACGATATATAAAAGTGTATACTCCGATGTAGTGATTGAATGTATTGTATAGAATAACTTTACTAACTTCTTGTGCCCATGAGAGACAATTGCTTGAACACACAAAGTTTTCAATGTCCTATGAAACCATGTGGTACAAATGTTAACGTATCTAACTGCATCCTAAAATAATTTGATTCACATTTCGAGGTCTAAATATTGACACCGTACTTCACACATATTGTGGTAAAGTATATAGATGATCGGTTCAGCCATTTGGTAGTCGATAAACTATTAATATTTCAACTTTAAAAAATTTCAATTTATTTGAAATTCTTGCTAAAAAATTTCTTTACACTATAATTTATTATCCATTAAAAAAATTCCAAATTAATAAAATTTGCAATTAAATAATAATTAGCATCCGCTCCACATACCATTTTGCGGTTTCCCTAACCATCATTAGGTAGTCAAAATGTGTCAGTCATGTATAAAACCACAAAATTAACACACAACAAAAATATACATCAAAAACAATACACTTCAAATTTCCAAAAATAATCATAAAAAATTCTAAAATAAACAAAAATAAATATAGAAATTGCCATACACGATAAAAAAAAACGCCATATACGATATAAAAAACAACACAAAAACGTCATAAATATACTGATCTGCATTAATTTTGCATCTTTCAAATATTCCCAAAAACCGGATTTCAGATTTTTGCTCTTGTTTGTAACATGCTATGTAAAAATTTAGAACATATTGTGATAAAATTTGAATCTGAGTCGTTCTGAATCTTGTCCGTTTACTTTACGCTTAAACACTAACCTACAGGTTGCAATTTTTAAAATATCACGAAGATGGTTGGGGTATTATGAGTTTGTGCTGATGTTTGCCTTAACATGCTATGTAATGTAAATGGTGTAACAGTCTTTAAGTTCGACTTAAAATCACTTTCCGGAATGGAGTCGTTTGAAGGTTGTCCGTCCGCGATTTAAACGAAATTTGGTCCATGTAAACATTGTGAACATTCTAAAACGCAATTGTAAAATATCACGAGGATCAACACTATTTCCCATATACATTAGCATTGTAATAATAATTGATGAAATTAAGATAAATATAAGCAAAAATTTATATGCAGAATTATACGAGGATTGGTTCATAATTTCTTATAGCCCACATATAACTCCCCCAGAAAAATTAATCTTAAAATGCATAAATTTGACATAAATATTAGTATCTCAATGATGTACTACACACTTGAGAATAAATCAGAAAATCAAATAATACGAAGGTCGTTCATTAATTTTTCGTAACTACCATTTTTAACCGATAACGACGTTATTAGAAATTCGTGGTTGACCGATTTTACATTCTTACTTGTTTTAACTCAAAAAAAGAGTGTAACTAATTATTTGGCAAAAAATCGTCAAAAAATCTAATTTTTTTCAATATTAAAATTTTTAATGTTTATAATTTTAAATTTCATGAAGATTTTTTTCAAAATCATGTCTTTGTTCTTAATAAAATAAGATCAAGGCAAGATCAGGCAAATAGTAAATGTTTTAATTTTTGAAACTAAATATCTCTTAAACTATAAGAGATAACCTACCAACAAAGTTTCCATTCCATTTTCCATATATAATTTTAAAATCGTTTCAGATATAAGAAATGTGGGTCGCTTTTAAAATGTTTATGACCCGAGGTGGCCAATTTTAGGAACCAGTGGACCAACCCCTGTTATATCCACAAAGTTCAAACTTAAAACTTAAACTCGCCTACACTTCTACTATAACTGTAAAAAATTTCATTAGACCAGCCTTTCTGAAGCTACAGATTTATTTCCATTTCATTTTTGATTTGAAACACTGTGTGTTGTGAATACAAATTGGACTTTGAATTCGGAAATTATTTGTGTCGTATTATTTCATCACAAAATTGATGAAAAAAAATTAACATTCATACATATGTTCATAAAATATTAAAACAAATCACCATTCATTATCTTTTTTTAAATATCTTATTAAATATGGTTTAATTCAAATTATTATTGTTCAATCTAAAAATATTCTAATGAATAAGCTTTTTGACGTTTATTTTATTTTATTTTATTTTTTATTCACATATTTAGTCATCAAGGTACTTATTTATTTAATTTTATTAAAAAGAAGACCGTTTGACTTTATATGGTTGAGGAATTAACAAAAATTTTATATATTCTTTTATATTATCTGAACATTTAGTTTGAGTGACGCCTGTTTAATACAATTGGATGGATGGATGTAGTGGGTGTGTATGACATTTTGTTTCTTATTCTGATTTGTTTTCTTGAAAAGGAATCGAAAATTTCACACGATTTTTATATTTATTAATTTAAATGTGTCAACAGAAGCAATTGAATTTGTTTATTTATGTCTTTATCTTGTAGTAAAGTTAAAATGTTTCATTTGAAAGATTTATTGCAAGTTTGCAATGACATATTGTGAAAATGTTATTTACCTTGTTTATTGGCAAACTGTACCATTAATTTTGTTATATGATATAAGAAGTGAGATCGAAAAATTCTTAACATAAGTAAATAAAAACGAAACCACCATAATACCAAGTCGGGCCAAAAATAAGTGGAAGCAGATATTTGTAAACACTCCTTATTGTAAATTTAGTAACAATAGAGCCCGTTGTAAAAACTTATTGTCTGCTTTTTTGCGCAATACACCATACTAAGAACTATTTGGGCACAGTCACAAAATTCTTAGAATCATAACGGAAGCATCCTGAAAATAAGAATACTCGTAAATAGTGTTCCGTAAATCTAGGGAAAATATGTCATGAAATTGCAATTCCCTCTAGCAAAACTTCCAGTAGGGGACTCAGGCACAAGCCTGACGTACTATACCGCAAATGTGAAAACCGACCGTAAGTAGGTTAAATATCAGCCAACGAAACTTTATACATCATAAGAAAATTTTCGCTAATTTTCGAAAATTCTTCAAAATGATGAAAAATTTCGTTCAAACAAATAATTATTCAATTTGAATAATACATTATTCAAATTAATAAACATAAATTCATTATATTGATGAATATTATTCAATTGAAATACCATATTTATGTTAAATTTATGAAATTTTAGTTGAATTGAGAAAAATTGTTGCAATAAATTAATATATAAATTATTAAGGACCAAGGGAAGGCGTATTCCCTATACAAAGCAAAAATTGATTATAGAATATCGTAAGAACTGTAACAGCGAGTTTTACTGAAAAAAATGTAAGACAGGATAACATCAGGAAAGAAGTAGCCCCCATACAAAGCTAAAGCGAGAATTTGGTCCAAATTACATTTTTTATTACATATCGATTTGTGAAACTTCTATCGAGGTTTAGGACTGAGGAAAATTTTTGTGCAGCAAAGCATACCGGGTAAAAGGAAGTTTAAGATAATAATTAAATAATGTATAAAACATGACAACTGAATATAGTGCAATGTCAAAGGATGTAGGTGAGCCGACCGGCTTGTATTTTTGATGAAAAGTTACTATATATTTTCGTTGATCAGCTGATCTTCCATTTGCATTTTCATGAATTTATACAAAATATTCCTTTAATTTAAGTCACATTGATTAGAATGGTCTATAAAATTTTTTTCTTCTTAGATTTCTATATTCAGTTTACATTTTCCTTGTCATATTTGATTTAATATAAAATTATTTGAGGAAAAAAAGAAACAGTTTAATAAACAAAAATTTCATTCAAATAAACTTCATTTAAGTACGTAAAATTGAATAAATTTGTGTTCTATTTCACTTACGATGCGTTAATGCCATTATTACTAAGTATCTGTTGATATAACATATTTTCTTTAATGTTTTTTTACGAAATTTTATTCATTTTAACATCTTTTACTTAAAGATTTTTTTGCTTAATTTTATTTTAGTATATTTGATGAAAATTCTTCAATTTGAAGAAACATTATGTTAAATAGAATAAAAATCTGTTTATTTAACACCTTGTTTTAGTTAAAGTTCTACGAAAATTTTTCGTTTATATTAAATTTGACATTTGGTTTATTATCAATCCAGACCGACTATAACCTTCTTCATTATTTAATTTTTTAACACCCCCAATTTAGCATAAATTTCAGCCATCGTTCCACAATTAAATTTATTTTCTTTTAAATCGCCTCCATTTTGCAGTTTATAGTCTTAAGCCTGTTAAGTTCTTTCCATTTAATTCCACTTAATGACTTTCATGCGTTATTTAATTACCGATTTTTTCGTCATTTAATTAAGTTTTGGAATTTTCTCATAATAAAACTCAAAACCTGCCAAACAAGCCCATTTAAATATATATTTTTATCTTTTCATACATTTCATTAATAACGTCTGACTTGAAAATGATTGAAATTCAGATATTTAATCATTTTTTATATGTTTTTTTTTTAAATTTTATTAGTCGTCTGTATTTTTTTCTCCCAATTTCTTTTCAATTTCGAATTCTGTTAAATTTATTTGTTTTCTTGGAAAAACCCTCCTGATAATTTATAATTTTACACCTACAGGTTTTATAATTATTTTTGTTCTTGTTGTTGTTTTTATTTAAAATATCTTTTTTTTTTGGGAATTTCTGTGATTTTTTTTTCTTCAAATATATTTTGCATAAAATTTGCACATCTGAGATCTTAAAAACTTGTTTCTATTAAATTATTTGTTTCCATTTCTTCTCTTAAGTGAATTTAAATTTTTGGTCAAAGTCGAAAGTCATCGTTGGAGCCTTCTCTAAAAAAGCCGAAATAAAAATTACCATATTCGATGTTGGGGTTATAAAAATATTTTTGTAAATATTATTTTCAGTTTATGATGCGTTAGAAGTGAGATAACTGGCGCCATCAAAAATTGTTCATAATCAATACTTGGAAATCACATAAAATAACTAAATATCACATGTTTTAGCCTATAAATTTTAGTCATTAAATTCAAATTTATTTTAATAAATTTAACCATAAAAATCAATAAAATTGTCTGCTTTTTATTCGTTACCTTAAAAGGTTAAATTTCTTTGGCATTAAAGTGGTTAAAAAATGGCAAATAACATAATCCTACTCGAAATTTTTCAAAGTGTATGTCATGAATGTTTATTTTAAAAAAATTTTGTATCTGAATAAAAACTTCAATTATGGAAATTTTACTTTATTTTCTATGATCATAATATTAAAAGTTGCCCTAATCGAACAAATGATTTTTCTCAAAGAGAATTTTAAATTTCGGTCGGTTTAAACGGACAATATGTTGGTTGAACTTTATGCATGAAGAAATAGTGTTATGCAAATAAAAGAGAGAGGAGGACTACTGTATTTTTCTAGAAAAGTTCAGAATGGACAGGGTCAAGGGGAAATGTAACTTCTATTCAAACCAAATATTAGAAAAACTATTACGGCGAGAGTCTTTGAATTTACAAAACCTTTGCATAAAATTGTTTTACATACGTCTTGATTTATGAATTTTGTGTAGCAAAAGACAAATTTGTACGAGGGTCAGTTCATAATTTCTTGTAGCCTCCATATAACCTCTCCAAATCTAAGTATCACAATAATGTACTAGACACTTAAGAATAAACCAGAAAATTAAATATTACCTGGTCGTTTATTTGTAACTACCATTTTTATCCGGCGATGTGATGTAGGGTATTAGTTAGTTAGGGCTTGACCGACTATACATTCTTACTTGTTTGTAATGAACTTCTCAATGAACAGGAAATCAAAAATTTGACATTATATCCCATTCTTCATGATATCTAAATTATCACTTTATTTTTAAATTCCCTTTATATTCGACAAGAAATACTTCTTGGGTGTTAAACTTAAAAGCACTTTTAACACTTTTTACGTTATCACCTTATTTCGTTTTTAATAAATAAAAAACTATAAGAGATGATCCACGAATGTAGCGTATTTTGGAAAGATTTGTAAGGACAACCTTTATACTCAATTTCACATACATAAATTTTATCATAAATGAGGTTTTGGCGAATTTTAAAAAAATCATAATGGATAAGTTATGATAAGCAATTTCAGAACTTGATCTCGTTTCTGTTATATTAATTTAAATGTAAATTTACATTAACTCCAATAAAAAAAAATTATAACTTGAATAAAATTGAAAAGATATAAAACTGATAGGATTTGATAAAATATAATGCGTAAAATACCTTTAATTATCTGTTAAGATTACAAGGTTCAATTACAACTAGTTCAACGACCACATGGAATATTAATATGCGTCTTAATTACACATCAATAACAAGTTTTACATATTATTACATATTAAAATAAAACTTTTAATAAATAAATCATTGTAAAATACACAGAAAAAATTTATTGTTTATAGAAAAATAATAATAATATTATTGTTATTATTATTATTATTATTATTATTATTATTATTATTATTATTATTTTTAATTAAAATCAATTTATATGTCTAACAGAGTAACGTTATTGATTATTCCTCTAAATAGATCCACGGGATTTTTGGAAATTCGAGCAAAATTGGTAATCTTATGTCCTCTCAACAAAAATAGATATTAAAACAATTCAGTACTTTTCGTTTTTGTTTTTTTTTTTTTAATACGTTTATAGGTGTTTGGTACTTTTTTGAAATAAGAGCTATTTATGGAATAAAAAGCACTTTTTGGCACCTAATGTATCTTAAGCAGTATACATAAAATTATTTTCTTTTACATTCGGAAATTCACAAAAATTATTTGAAAATTGTTTTTTTTTTTTTTAATTAGAAAGTTTAGAGGGTAAAAAATGTACCAATATGTAATTATTTATTTTTTTTTTTTAATTTTTTTATAGATATTTAAATACGCTGAACATTTTAAAAATTTATCTCAAAGGCTGAATTTTCCAAATTTATATTTGGGTACTTTTTTTAATTTTTGGTAATAAATAAGATAAATTATTAAAATATAATTTTATGAATAAAACATAACTTAAGGACTTTTTAACATCTTCTATATGGAATCATTTACGTAGTGTATTTGCTTTTTGAATTTTCTAATAGGATTTTTTTAATTATAAAGTACTTTTTGAAATTTGTTATGGTACTTTTGGTTTTTCTATAAAAAATATCTTAAAAACACAAAATTTAATATATGTGGCCCCAATCGGGTTAGAATATAAAATGTTCAATGGTACTTTTTGCATACAAATTATCTACCAACAAAAAAATAAAATAAATCTTTTTTTTTAATCTTTTAGAGGTACAATTTGGTTTTTCCATAATAATTTATGTAAAAATGCCCGAATATAGTGTGAATTGAATATATGGGGTTTTTTGGTACTTTTGATATCTTCTAAATGACCTGTTTGTAATAATTAATTGTGTTGGAATGAGGACACATTATTCAATTTTGTTTAACAAAATGAAATAATTTTTTGACAAAGAGTACCCCCATAATCACTGAGGGTATTTTATTGTACTTTAAGGTTTATCCACTAGGTACTATTTGGTTTACCATAATAATTTATTTAAAAAGGCATAATTTAGTATATTTAGTCCCAATAAAATGTATATCTAATATATGGGATTTTGTGGTACTTTTTGAGACTTCTACATTACATATTTGTATGTTGTGTAATAATTAATTAAACATGGAATAAATATATTTCCGAATGATATTTTCAATTGTACTTTAGAGTTCTTTGACAAAAAGCACCATATAATACCCCAAAATCATTTGAGTGTATATTTTTGTACTTTTTCGATCTTTTAATGTACTATTTGTTTTTTTTTCCATAATTAATTAATTTAAAAACGTTAAATTTAGAATATATGGTCCCAACAAAGTGTGAATATAATACATGGGATTTTGTGGTACATTGCATACATGAAATAAGAATACATTGTTCAATATTTTTTGGTACTAAATAAAATTTCCAATGGTACTTTTTGAAAAAATAATTATGGCACTTTTTTACTCTCTAGAAGGTACTTATTGGTATTTTCATAATAATCAAAAAATTGTACTTTTTTACATTAAGATACTCCTCTAATCAAGTAGCGGGTAAGATGCTAATTTTTAATATAAAAAGTATATTCAAAATATATATGAAATAATAATAAAGCAAAATTGTCTTTAATTAATTTTAATATATTTTTAATTAAAATCTTAATTAATTTCTAGTTTTTTTGCCATATTTATACAGTGTATGAATGAAAACAACGTGGTCTGTTATTTGTTTAAACATTTTGCATTAAATGATTTTTAACTTTAGATTTTAATCGCTTCAAAAATTCATGTCAAAAATGTTAAAATCGCTACAAAATATAAACAAAAAACTGGAAAAACATCAACGTTTTTATTTTCAAATAAAAATTAATTTTATAACACAAATTTAAAAATTTTTAAATTTAATATGTGTGAAGTTTTTATTGATATGATAAAAATCCAAATGGATTAAAAACTTTATTTTAAATGTAAATATTTTATTTGATTTTATTTATGCTAAAATAAAACTAGAATTTTTGGAATAATTTATGGAAAAATATTATCAATTAATACAATAAAATCGGGTTTTTATTAAATATATTAAATTAAATAATATAAAATAAAATAAATAAGATCGTTATCAGTAAAACAAGAAAAAAGGGCTTTTAATACGCATAAATCAATATAGTTGTAATTTTGTTTTGTAATAAAATATATATTTCGTATTTAAACTTGAAATTTATTAATTTTTTTTCCAACTTGGTGGAGATAACCCGTAGGTTATCGTATTTGAATAATATTTACTTCTTAAATATTATTTCACTTGAGGTGATTTTGAAAAAAAAGAATTGAAAATCAAAATACTTGAGAAAATACTTTACAAATTATTGCTCTTAATAAGAACCACGAGATTAAGCATAAGGAGGGAGATCAAATAATTATTAACACAGAAAAAAATACGTAATAAAAAATTTTTGAATATTTTGAACAAAACCCAACTTGGTCTTACAAAAAGTTGGCCATGCATTCAAAGGTCTGCCATCAAACTGTTTCTAATGTTATTAAACAGTACAGGGAGAACTTGTCCGTTAATATAAGAAAAATGGATCGGTAGGATAGCAACCCAGTTAATTCTATGCTCGACTATTCAGTACGAAAATTTAAAGTTAATGCAGATTTTTAAAACATAGAAGACTCAAAACTAACCTATCAGGAATGTCAGTCCAGTTTTTTAAAAATATATTCTCGCTGCACAGTGGATGATGAAATGTATGTTCTGGCAACTTCCTGGCCAAAAGTTTTATGTTGCTGATGATCGAGGAAATGTTAAAGGAAAATATAAAACCCAAAAGCAGTCAGAATTTTTCAAAAAGTTCTTGACATGGCAAACAATATGCAGTTGCAGTAAAAGAAGTCAATCATTTGTTACAATACCGAAATTTACATCATGTAATGTTTACAAAAAATCTGCTTCCATTTATAAGACTTCATAATCTGTCCACATATTTTGGATTTGTCTTGACAAAAACATAATTTTGCATTTGTACCAGAAGAAGCAGGTCCTCTAAACTGTCCGATGCTAAGGCCAAAAAAAGATATTGGGCTCTTGTTAAAAGAGCGTTTACAAAGAAAAACATAAGACTTCATAATGTTTCCACTTAGCATCATGTTACTATGTTAAAGAAGCCCTTGATTGGTATAAGAACAATAATTTAGTTTTTGTACCAGAAGAAGCAGATCCTCTAAACTGTACAAAGTTAAGGCCAGAGATTGGGATCTTGTTAAAAGAGAATTGGAAGCACAAAAAATGGTGAAAGGGTGGCTTTCCGAAAAAAGTTCAAAAATCTCATCACTATTGATTAAAACTATATTTTTTTTTTTTGTAAATTGAAATAATAATTTCAATCAAAGAAAAAATAAGCGTTTAAATTTAGTGATTTCATTTTCATTAACATTTATGTATGTTAAAAATGTTCGATCTCACTCCCTGAAAATTTTTAAAACCCCTATTTTTTATTATGTACTTCCATATAACTTATTGATAATTACAAATAAATTCCTTTCAAAATACGGGCTTAAATATTTTTAAAGTCTTAGAAACAAAATATTTTAAAAGAATTTCAAGTTACGTGTTGATAAAAGATGATTTCAAATCTTGATGTGTGAATTTGAGTTTTAAATATTTATTTCATTATTTACTTAAACTAAAAACTATTAATTAAATTAAAGGCAAACTATAAAGTACCCTACACGATTATAAGTTTGACGAACATTCATAATGTCTACATAATGTTTTATTTGAAAACTTATAAACGAATTTTTTTGATATAATTTTAAAGTGATTTAATGTTAATTAAAGATCAGTTTATATATTGAATTTCAAATACCATCACAAACACATAATGCAACACTTGGAAAAGGGCATCTTCGAATTTCAGCATTCAATATCAATTGGAACTATATGCTACTCTTCCATTTATGATGATGATCACTTTTTCCAGTATTCGCTCTTGGGTCATCAACAAAAATTGACGTGTAGCATGCATTTGTACCGCACTAGTTCACATGTTAACTGAAATAAAAAGTATATAACGGGACAAGAAAATAT
Source organism: Cochliomyia hominivorax (assembly GCA_004302925.2). Taxonomy (NCBI): domain Eukaryota; kingdom Metazoa; phylum Arthropoda; class Insecta; order Diptera; family Calliphoridae; genus Cochliomyia; species Cochliomyia hominivorax. The sequence continues at coordinate 74,307,586 of PYHX02000413.1, read as the reverse complement.
AGCGATGTTTATGAAACACTGATTAGAATTTGTTTTGGCTCAAAGAAATTTTCATCGACTTCCACTCTAATGTGGAATAAAATTTTTTCGATTCAACGCTTATCGCCTTGCTTCACACATACAATAAGGTCATGGCCTTAAATGTTTTTGCCACTATATTGGGTTTCCATGACAACTTACTATCTAAATGATGCCCAAATATTTGGCACTATTTAAGAAATTTAAGATCGTTCCTCAATTCGGGTTTTTTTTTTTCTAAAAAATATTGCTAAATCGATTTGGATGGATTTAAATTTAAACCACTTCTAGTTATAATTTATTGCACGATATTGTGCTTCTACTATCTGTTGGTATTCTGTCTATTATTCTCGCAAGGATTTTCAATAAGAAGGAAAACTAGCTGATAGATCTATAGTTGTGACGCTTTCCCGAGGTTAGGAAGAAAAGTTAAATCTTGATTGTGTTGAAAATTTGCTAGAATGACACCATCAGATCCAAGCAACTTTAAATTTACATCATACCACGACCCTCTAAGCAATAACATCTGGCAAGAAAATTCTTGCCGTCTGTGTACTTCCATAGGTCCTGCATGTATCGCTGACTATGTTCTCTTTGTAGCGGTGTTTTCCATACCAATTTAACGTCTGTAATGTAACAACTTCCTTAACCACTCTGTTCAATAAATGTTCCTTCTCTTATTTGGGGTCGCCCTCTGGATGTTGCCATTAATGTATCTGCTCCCCTTTCTGACCACCATATTGTGTTTAGATATTCTCGGCATAGTTTGTTTTGCCTGCACCAATTATCGTTACTCCCCGTTGGTCCTTCTTAAGAACCACCACAGGTCACAAGGATTTCAAGCTGTTCGTGTTCGTAATGGAAGACCGTATTATGTTATTCCAAAAGACTTCCTAGATCTTACATTTCGCATTCAATTTCATATCATAAATTTATTATCTACTTATAGAGAGTACAGTTATCTGCAAACTTAACAACATTCAAACATTTCCATACATCCTTACGACCAATGGCCTTTTTTAAAGCATTTGTTTACCTTTTCACATTCCTGACAATATCCTCTATTCTGCGGAAATTACATGAAGATTGTCTTCTTTCTGTTTGGAAAGGAAAAAGCATTATTAATCCTACTTCCGATTGAGAAGTCTACATAACAAATATTCGAGAAAAAATAATCATAACATAACAACATTCAATAATATACTGATTTTTTATAAATCCGTTGCTGACGTGGATCAAAAAAATCACGAGTAGACCGCCAGAACCCCAACATATGAAATTTTAATAGATAATTAGTATCATCTGTAGTTGATTAAAATTTTATTAATATGACTCCTCACACCACTGTCCTTATAATCTGACCTCTTATAGAAATTCTATATCTTCCTGTTGTGATTCAAATAGCAAAAAATCTACAACTAAAAAAAAAAAAATTAAATTAAAAACTTGTTTAGCATAATCAAGAATTTAAACTTAAGAATTTATTTACATCATCAAGTACATAAAGAGTACATTGCAGTGCAAACAACCACATTAATTTATGTATGTAGATACATATAGTAATGACGTCAATATATTTTACTATGATTTTAATCTGATGAACTTTTTTCGTACATCTTTTTATTAAAAAAAACTATTGAATACCCTGCTGTTATTAAAGAAAAAACTGAATACAAAATTTTGTTTCTTTCATTAAATGAAGTCTTGAAAAACAAATCAAGTGTGTGTGTGTCTTAAGTCTTTTGTTTTCTTTTTTCTTACGAAGAGAATTTGTGAAACCAGGAATTTATTTAACGAAGACAAGAAAATTATTATTCTTTTTTTTTTAATTTAAAAAGTTATTTTAAGAAAATATTCATTACAAAAGGAAAGATTTTAATATTTTTGGCAAAGTTTGATTTAGGCGTAAGAATATAAAGGCCACCGTGGTTTTAAGAGAGAAAAAAACTATTATTGCCAACAGCAAGATAAATTATTTAATTTGCAAGATTTCTACATTATTTCTATTTCTAAATGTAGTAAAAAAGAAATAATATTATTATGGAAATATTTATTAGCAAAAAAAGAGGTGTGTTATTTTATTCCTTTATTAAGCGTAACGAATTGAATTCAATTATCATATAAAAAAAATAATAAAAGAAAATAGTGGTATCTGTCTCTAGCTGGTTTTTCTTTGTGTTAACACACACCCACGATTTATTTTCTAAATAAATTTATTGTTGTTTCATTTTTTTATAAATTTTATCAGATTTATAAAATTGTTGTTTAAGTTGAACATGCAAAAGGTTAAGATTGCGCAGAAAAAAATATATTATAGAAAATTTACAATGAATAACAATTATTTATAATGATGAACACTAAAAACCCACGCATACGATAGAATATAATTGAAATATTAAAGATAGTTCTAATACGTGGGTAACTATTTATATTTATAATTATTTTTTCAACAATTTAATATTTTATTACAACAACTTTGGTACATTTAAAATCGGCTATATTCAGCTATTGCAAATCTGAAATACCCTCCACTACGATTAAATTTTAAATAATTTTAGGAAAATATTTCAAATTCTGTTTGTAGGGGATACTACTCTCCCGTCTCCTATCCCAATATTACGTAGACTGCAATATTATCTTATTAAATCTTTTTTTTTTCTATTTTTCTGATCTTTAATATTTTAACTCTTGCAGACCCGGCAAACTAGGGTCTTGCTGGCCCTGGGCAAACATTCGTGTTGTATAATCATACGATATAAATAAGTTAGAAGTAATTTAAAATTATTTTGTATGGGGAGTACCTCTCCTCCTGATCCCATAAGTCCTATATTTTTCCCAGTGTTTCAAAGTAGCACAATTACTGCAAAATTTTAGGATTTTCGCTGTTATAGTTCTTTCGATAATCAATATTTGTTTTGTATGAGGGGTTTCCCTCCCCCTGGTACTACTCGTCAAACGTTTTGTCCATCCTTGAGATATTGAACCAAATCAAAATTGGCCCAGGGATTTTGGAGTCTGTACGTTACATAAATAAATACATACATACATACATACATACATACATACATACATACATACATACATACATGCATACAAACATACAAACATACATACATACATACATACATACATACATACATACATACATACATACATACATATAGAAATAAGTCTTTGAATAAGCCGTGTAACTTGCTTCTTGTCGTAAAGTAGCAACAAATGTTCTATGCCCACTCATCTCCAATACATTGCCTATCGAATATCCAGTAAGATCTGTACCACATAAAGCTAAAAATATAATCCATAGAATCCTACAATCATTGGTACGTTAAATGTAGAATTCTATGAATACACACATTTCAATTGTATCAATACTATTTTCCATGTTAATCCAATAGCATCCACGAATATCAGCATTAATGCTGCACTTGATTAAGGATTCTGATTTAAAAATATACATGTGTTTTGAAGGAAAAATCTGCACGTCCTTTCCTGGAATTAGTTTGGATAGCAAACTAAATGAGCGAATGAAGAAATCTTTCCTTACATTATATACCTGTCAGAAACTATTTAACAGGAAAGGATTTTTAAAGCCAAAATTATTCTATTAACTTTATACGGTTATGGAAAGGAAAGTTCAAGCTAACGCTTTTCATGTCCAAGTTTTAAATAAACTTTAAATGGGTAGCGTTATGCAGTTAAATAGTAGTCATGAGAACGACTCCGACAATGACTTTACAAATATATTTTATGTTTCTGGATATTCATATTAAAGTTAGTAAATACTGCTCTTGGCAGAATGAGGCTGACAAATTCGCTGGAAATAAAAAATGTTCCTCATCTTGAAATAAATAGGACATCAAAGATTATTGTATCACAGGCTATATGCCACCATATAATGTAATGAAAATGCAACTGAGCACTTCTGTCCCAAATCTTGATGAATGGATGGAAAACTGTTTTAAATACACGACTAAAATACCTAATCTAACTGGTTGCAGTATTTTCTGTGATGAGCTCGGAGTTTAAATTTTGGTATAAATTGACTATAGATTGTGGTATTTACCAAACTGAAATTTATGATTTTTTATGGCGGCAAAACAGATCTCAATGTTATCAAACATCTGATTACTCGAAATATTAGATCTTAAGCGGTAAATTCGGCAACATCACAACATTATCTTCGTACTTCTAGGTACCTCGCCATAAGAATATTTAAAGCAATAAAAAAGCAATAAATCTGTCAGCTCTTTCATCGGACTTGCTAGAAAGGTATATCATTGAAACTTTATTCGCCATTGTTCCAAAGATTGAACAAAAATCAATGATACAAGTCTGATTAAAAAATATTAAGTATATTTATTTCTTGGAATGAAAAGGAACGAAATGAGCATGGTTATCAATCTAATTACGGGTCACTATAATGTACTTGGTAAGCATATGTAAAGATGGTGTATTTTGTCGAACAATATTTGAAGTTGGTTAGGGAAAACTGTTAAGAACAGTTTTAATTTTTTAAGTGAATATACTGCTCTTTCTAAAAGAAGAGTTAAAAAATTATCTAATTTCTTTCTGATATTCAGGCATTTTTACTTGATTATTACTGGATTTGATCAGGCCGGCTAACTGGAGTTGACTACGCTAACTTGTGGCAGATAGAGCGATAATTGTGAAAAAAGAGGAAAGGGATAAAAGGAATCATCCACAAGGTAAACATCCTCCAGATTAATCTAACATAAGAAAAGACAATTCTTAAAATTGTCAGAGGCAGATGCCAGTGGAAATATATTGGGCTCTTGTAAAAAACAAAAATTAATGGAAACTGATTTTATATCAAAATGTTTAAATTTTTTAAAGGAAAAAATTACCTTTTACGCCCTTTAAAGTGATATTATTAGAAAGTTTTTTATGTTTTATTTCTAAATGATTAAATTTATTGGATGTTAAGATGTTATTTATAGAATACATTTTTGTAACATCCACTTAACCATAATGTATCCTATAAATTCCGTTAACTGTAAATTTTATCACCAAATAAAATCGACCTTGTTAAAAATTTAAGAAATTTGGAAATTTTGTTTTTAAACTTTGAAACCATTTGAATAAATTAGATTAAAATGTTAAGATACAATATCAATACAAGAATATCTTAAAACACTTTTAACTTTATTACTTGTTAATGTTAATGTCATAAATTGCAAACTTAAAAGCCAACAAAAATAATAATAATAAAATTTTATTTAATTTTTATAGCCACACAAACACAGACACATTTGGAGTGGAAAAATTTTTTTTGCTAAAAGAAAAATAATAACAATTAAGAAAACTATTTAAGATTTATAGAGCTACGCAAGTCCAGAAAAAAAACAAGTAAAAATGTTATAGTCGGTCAAGCCTGACTGTGTAATACCCTACACCATATTGTTGGTTGTACGAAAAATTTATGAACGGTCCTCGTAGGATTTGCTTTTTTTATGACTATATGTGCAATAGATTTTTATTGAAAGGGTGGTTGTATGGAACCTATGAGAAATAATGGACCGATCCTCGTATAGTTTGGCATTTTAGAATATCATTAGACTTATTTTAGCAAAATTTACATAATATTGTTTTATATTTAGGAATTTAATGGGCTGAAAACCCCATTCCGGAGGGACATTTGTATGAAATGACCTTTATGAAAAAATGAACCGATAATAACCAATTTCAATTGACAATTCTCTTGGGCTTAATAATAGCTTTAAAACTTCGACCTGTATTTTGCCAACAGGCTTTATATGGACATGGTTAAATCGTCTCTGGAAATGATTCTAAGTCGAACGGTATACTATTTTTTCTTCCCGTTACAAACATCTGCACAAATGTATAATACCCCCATCATCTATGTTGATGTAGGGTATAAAAAGTAAATACAAAGTAGTATTTAAACATCAAAGACAAATAAATTATTTAAAATACAAAAAAAAAAAAAAAAACAGAAAAATCACTCTGAAAAGTAAAAAAAATCAAAACAAAAACAAATCATTTAACCGGTCTTTTTTTTTGGAAAAAAAATGTCAGCAAAAACAACGATTTTGCAAAAAAAACCCAAAAACATTTGTAAACAATAGGAGAATTGAAATGAGAGAATTTAAACAAACAAATTGGGAGTAAATAAGAGTTTAATATTTTGCAAAGTTGTTTAAATATGAGTGTTATAAAGTAAAACAATCAGTTGCTAAAACTAACTCAAAGTGTGAACACCACAAGCTGATAAAAGCGCTTAAACAAAATTTAATAAAAATTTTGTAAATTTTATTAAAAAAAAGAATTTTTTCTTAAATAACAAAAAACAAAAGCATTTTTTAAATAAAAAATAATAAAATATTAAATTTAAAAAAAATTTAATAACAAAAACAAACAGTGAGATTTTAAAGTGTAAATAAACAAAAAAGTTTTTGAAAATTTTAATTTTTTTTTTAAAGTCAAGAAAAAAATTAATTAATTTTTTATAAACAAAATGTCAGCCACAAAAGTATATTGTTTATCTATGGCCTCTATGGCTTTAATTGTTTTAATCGGTTTTATGCATATGTCAAGCACGGAAGCTGCTGTCTATTCACAACGTGCCATATTTCATCCTGGTTAGTATTTTATTTCAAATTTTTTATTAACAATATTTAAAAAGAATATTGTTTGTTTTTATAATTAATATTTTAAAATAAATTATGCATATTTAATTAGGTGAGAAAAAAATAAATAATTAGATAAATAAATAAATTTTAAATAACAATTTGAAATTATTTAAAATTTGAAATAAATTTTTATATGTGAGAAAAAAAATAATCAGATTTTGATTAATTTTAAATAAAATGCTGAAATAATGATTAAAATTAATGATTTGTGAAGAATTGAAAAAAATAACAATTATATTTGAATTATGAGATTTTAATCAAATGAAATTCAAGTCAAATTTTAATTAATATAGAATAGAATTTTAAAAAATGTTTAAATTCGCAATTTGAATTTGAAAAAAATCTGAGTCGATTTTATTTAATTTAAAAATTTTACAAAAATTTTGTCAGTATTTATTTATAACTTTATTGACACATTTAAATAAATGTCAAATCACTTTTTATTTTTCAAATGGAATTTTCAAGTCATTTCCGCTGAAAAAGGCAAAACAACTTTAACTAAAAATAAAACTTGGCAAACATTTTTATTAAATTAGTCATCGTTAAGTTTCAGTAATAAAATTTTTAAACTATTTTTACAAAAACAAATAGCAAGTGAAATTTAAAAAAACCAATTTCTAATCAAATTAAATTTAAAAAGATTTTGAAAAAATTTATGTATTGAAAATTAATTTTATTTCATTAAAGAATTTGATTAATAAAATGTTAATTAATTAATTAAATAAAAATTTAAATGATAATAAGATTTTAATGTAATTCAAATATTTATTTTTCTTCTTAATTTTTTTTAATCTCATTGTCATTTCAAAGAATTTTCTTAAATTTTTCAGCTTCTTTTCTTTAAAAAGTCATTGAAATTTATTTCCAATTTTATTTAATTTTCTTATTAATTTTAAGAATTTCAAAAATTTTAAAACATTTTTTTATTTTACTTTTTTTACTAAAATTAAAATAACCATTAAAATTCCTGACAAGGTTTCGTTGGTAACGTAAATATTTTACTGTTAAAATAACCTTGACCAATAGTGACTTTTTTACAAAAAAAAATAAAATAAATTCCTTTTTTTATATGAATTAATTGTGCAAAAAAATAAAATCTTTAACTTAAAACATTTTGTTGTTTATTACAAATGAGTGACTGACTGAGCGTTTATTTATTTGTGTGTTATACAGGTTTATGTCTTAAGTCTTTTGTTTTGCAGGCAGATTTTTCTCCTGCAGCTTGTTGGCAGTTTTGTAATTTATTTACAATTCTTTTTTGTTATTGTTGTTGATGTTTGTGAATAAAGAGTTGATATTAATTTAAAGTTATTTATAACTTAAATGAAAATTAAATAAAGATTTTTATTATCCAGCTGCAGTTGCTGCTTAGTGTTTGAAAAGGAAGGCTTGTATTTCTTGACAGAATCAGGAAAATAGTTGTTCTTAGTAATATTACTGTTTTCAATTAAATGACTTAATTTCTATTCAAATTTTTAACTAAAATTGTTCAAGTTTGATTCAATATTGGGAAGTTTAAGCTCATAAAAGTCCTAAGTATGAAACTATTTAAAAGAAATTTGTTACAAAAAAGTCTTGTGATATTTTAAAATCATGTGCAAATTATTAGAATATCAGTCCATTATTTGTAACAATTTCTAAAAAATTTTTAAAACCCATGAATTCGAGGCTCTATTAAATGACATTTATAACAATGTGGTGTGAGGCGTCAAAAACAATTTTACTTGTTTTAAAATATTTTTTTCTTTTCAGTTTTTTTTTTATTTATCTTAATCACGTTTTACTTATAGAGCATTTTTTTACGTAACTTAAAAATTTTAGGAGTTGTGGCAATTTTTTTGTATTTATTTACCAGCTAAAGGAAAAAAGTTTCAATAAAATTAAAACTTTATTAAAACAGCGTTTAAGGTTTTAAAATTTATTGCTCAACAATTTTAACTTGCAAAAAATAATGCAGAAATTTAAAAATGAGTTTTATATAAAATTTTTTCATTAAAAATACTTATCAAAAAAATTAAAAGCAAAAAAATATTTTTTTTCAACAATAAATCAATTTCTTTCAATTAAATTGAATTAATTTGTCATTAATTTTAATAAACAAACAAATTATTGATAAATTATTTTGCCTTGATCACAGACTCATTAAACAAAAGATTGCAATTTTTATATAAAAAAATAAACAATTTATATTAAAAATCTTAAAACGTGTCCCAAATGACCTCTCATTGTCTCATCAACATTAAAAAAATATAAAAAGTCATAAAAATAATCTTACGACTTCTAGAGATAAACAAAAATGCAAACAAACAATTAAACAATTCATTGTCAAATATTTTAGACATTTTTAATTAATTCACATTAAAAAAATATTTAAAAATAAAAGTAATAAAAAATTATAATGACTAATAAGAGCATTAAAGTTAAATAAACTTTACCCTATAAAGCTACAAACAAAAAAGGGGATTTTTTCTTATAAAAAACATAAATCTACAAAAACTAACAAAATCATAAAAAACCCAATTTTTATAATAGAAAAATTAATTAAAACTCTTTTCTTAAAAAATATAAAATATAACAGTTTTTTTCAAAAAATTCTAAAATGATATCACAAACACTTCAAATATTACGTTCAAACCCATAAAATCTTCCAAAAACCTTCTTAAATCTATTTTGACGTCAATAGCAATTATTTTAAAATCTTCATTAAAAAAATTAATTACTTTGTCTTCTTTTTAACTAGTCTGTTTGTGTTATATATTAAAAAACCTTTAAAGAATCTTGTTTGATTTTGTTTATTAAATAACAACCGGCAAAACAGCAACAACAACAAAAACTTAATTATTGACGTCAACTAATTTTAACATTAAAAAACAAGTTTAACAAGTTTAAAGAATTCATCCTATTAAATCTTAAAAAAAATGTTAGCAAAAAAAACCTTATACTAAAGTTTTAGTACAATGAACTAAAATAAAAGTTGATAGTAAAAAAGTTAATAACATTAATTTACATCAGTTTATGCAGATTTTTGGGAAGGTCGTTTTGCAAGTTTTTTGTTCAAATACTTTTTCTCCAACAACAATAAATACACAAATTAATGTTAATTTATTCATAAATTGATGGATTTATATATTTATTTGTTTCGTTAAAAAAATCTTTTGGGTTTTTCTGTGTATTTAATTTGTTAGCAAAATAGTAATTGATTGTATTAGTTAATTTTATGCTCTGTTTTTAAATATTTAAGTTTCTAAACAAATAAAAAACTTATACTTTTTGTTTAAATTATTAAACAATTATTAATTTTTTATTTAAAATATCAAAACAAATAATGATATGTATTTGCGTTTTAAACTAAACTAGTAATTAATTTTCACATGTAAATAAAAAGTTGTTTAAATTTAAATAAATAAATAATTTTTTATATAAAATAAATTTATTTATTTTTATTTATTTATTTTTTTCTTAATATGAAATTTAAATAAATTGAAGTTTAGTTTTATTATTTTTACGTTATTTCTTATAAAAAACAAAGCTCTTAGCTTAAATCTTTTGTTTGCCTTAAAAACTCTATTTCTCAAACGCGTTCTTTACTTAAATCTAATGCTTCTCATCTCTAAATCTCATTTTATATTCGTAAACAAAAAAAAAACAAAGTTTTTGGCTTAAATCTCTGGTTAGCATTACTCTCTTTCATAATAAAAAACGTTCTTTACTTAAGTCTAATTGTCTCTCATTTGTCATATTTGTTTACCTTTTTTAACCGGCTAAATATAACAAAGTTTTACTATAACTCATTTTTCTCTTTTGCTTTGTTTGTTTAAATAAAAAAGTTTTTGTTTTAAATCTTTGGTAAGCATTTCTCTCTCCCATCTACCATATTTGTTTACTTCTTTTATTATGTTTGCAATCGTTTGTTTTTATAATAAAAACAAAGTTGTTTAATCTACTTGACTCTTACTCGCCATATTTATTTACTTTATTATCCTAGTAAACAAAAACAAAGTTTTTCTATTACTCATTTTGAATCAATTTTCCACTCTCTGCCACTTTTAATCCTAATATTTGTTTACTTTTTTAATCCTGTTCAAATGATGCTTTGTTTACATTTTTTTCAAATATAAAAATATAAAAATATAAAAAAGCAAAACACTTTGTTTTGTAAACAATAACTCTCAGCTGCTTTTGCTCTCACATTATCTTTCAATACAGTTAGTTTTTTATGTTTATGTATTAAATGTTTTGTTTACTTTCTTTAGTTTTGTTTGAAAATCATAAAATTTTATATTTTTTTATTTTTTATAGTTTTATTTTACAAAAATATGACAAAAGTATACATAATATTTTATGTTTGAGTTTTTTTGCAAAGTTTCATCATTTTATTCGAAATATGCATAATTTATTATTATATAAAATATTACTTCCTTATTTTTATTACCCCACCACAACAACAGCTTTAGTAGCTAAAGCTGCATAATTTATTTATGCTTATTTTCATTTCCTCTTTATTAACTTATTTTTATCTTTCTTTATATTTTTAGCTTATCCTGGTAAATGTTATGATAAATTTACCCGTCGTGCCATGTTGCCCAATAAGGAATATAGACCTAAGGGTATTTGTGCCAGTTTAACTTGTGATTTAGAATCTCAATTAATAAATATTGAAACTTGTCCCACCATTGAAATGCCTGGTTGTGAAGAATTACCAACAAATCCTTCTTGGACATTCCCCAAATGTTGTCCTCAGTTTAAATGTACTGATTTTAAAACTGGCAAAGAATTTGTGGTCTCAGTGTAGTTTCATAAAACTATTTCAACAAACAAAACAGCAAAAACCTCAACATTGTTTCGCCCTCATTATTAAACAATGACAACAACAACAACAAAAAACATTAACCTTTAATCAAAAACAAAAGCAAAACATTTTCAAAATTACGTGATTTTTATTTAAAATAACAAAAATATTATATTAATATCTATAAACTTAAGTTTTTCTTTGTATATATTCAACATTTAATTTTTTTATTTTTAATATAAATTGTATGAGTGTTTGCGTGCTAAATTGATCATTATTTTTGTTTTAATTAAAAATTATTTCATATTTTTTTTGTATCCATTATTGCACCTTAATTTCTTTTTTAATTATTTATTATTCTTGAAAATTTCTATGTCATTAATTTCATATTATTAATTTTTTAAATTGTAAATATTTTTTTATTTTATTTTTTAACATTCATTTTCTATTATTTTTATCTCATGAGTGCTTGTGTAAAATGTATGTTTGTTATATCTTTTTTTAATATTTTTTGTATTAATTTATTAATAACTTAACAAACAAACCTGAATTGATGATCTTTGTGTGCGTTTTTAGCATACTTTATTAATTTTGTAAAAAATAAACTTTAGTTTAAGAATTTATATGAATTAAGAAAATATAAATTTAAAAAATAAATTTAAAAAAATAATAATAATAAAAAAATATGTGTTTTTATTTTTGAAAATCTTACAACAATATGAAGAATAATGCTAATATTACCTAGAATTCGAACAGTGACTTTTATAGTTAATTTTAAATGATTCGTATGAGTATTATTAATAGAATGCATATGAACATGAAAAAATTTATGGGGAAATGTGGTTTTGATCTCATTTTATTCCGATAAGACTCGTCTCCAGTTGGCGGAGAGGAAGAGTTTGGTGTAAGGTATCGGTAATATATGTGGGAATCTGCTCATATACGAAAGTGATTTTAGTCCAGGCACTAAAGCTTCTGTTATCGCCAATCAAATAAATTCTGACTCACTCTGAGAATAGACGCTGACAGTTTTATTTAAAGCCAGAGCATGGGTTGCTACCACTGATTATTTCTACTTTACGTACACTTTAGTGGTACTAAGATTGAGTATAATAAATTTATAAAAAAAGGATGTTGAAGAGTTAATAAAAGAAGTAGTCGTATTACGATTGTTTGACAATAGGGAAGACATTAGGGATAATGGACTGAAAGACAGTACTAAGTCGCACGATTACTCTTGGATGACGAAGATGAGTTGCTGGATGTACAGAGAGGTATGGTCCAACAGCAAGGATACTGACTTAATTGGAGGATGATCTTATTGCTAGACAAAATAATATTTTAGGAAACCAAGTGCGGACGAGCTGACGAAAAAAGTGCATATCTTTTCTGCCATCTTTCAGAAGATTAAGCGAAATCAAGAATAGAGTGGTACGAAGCAAATTGATATTTACAATACAAACATTTCTGGAATGGAAAAACGTTATTTGTGTTTCCCTTCTTGGAATGAAGAAAATTCAACTGTGTAAGGTCATCACCTAATTACTAAACACAATGAAATTTGGTTTTTTAGAAGACGGTAGATGTAAATGTGTAGACAGACAACTTAAGATGAACTAAATAGATAACTTAAGTGGCAAAGAAGATAAAAGAACTTAAGCAAAAGCATATAATTGAAGCACAAGGTTGCGGGAAGCTATGATTTTATAAGAAACATTAAAAGTTACTTAGGTTTTGAACAAGGAGAATTATATTCATTTTTCTGACAAAGATATTCTTTAAATTAAAAATTTAGACATTATGTTATGTAATTAAAATTAGCTAATCATATAAAGTATTTATTTTTATACCCTGCACCACCACAGGTGTGTGTAGGGAATAATGGACTTGCTACCATCACTTTAAGTATACCGTTCTACTCAAAATCACTTTCTGAGTAGATTTAATGATGTCCGTCCATCTGGCTGGCTGTCCATGTAAACTTTATGAAAGCGATTCTGGCGAAATAAGTCTAATAATATTCTAAAATAATGTGCCAAATTAAACGAGGATCGGTCCATTATTTTTAATAGGTCCCATACAACCTCCTTTAAAAATATCACTTTGAAGGTCTTAATTCTCACATATACGATGGTATTTTGATAAGAATTGGTTAAAATAAGATAAATAAATTAAAAATCAATGTACAAAATTTTACGAGGTCCATAATTTCCTCTAGCAAGAAAGCACTTTTAAAGCGCACAAATCCTACATGTATGTATTAGTACCATAATATCTTAAGCACAAAGTAAAAAATATATTTATATGAAGGTCGATCATTACCTTTTGATAGCAACAATGCGATGTAGGGTATTAAATAATCGGGCTTGAGTGACTATAGCTTTTTCTTATTAATAGTTAAATTACTAAAAGTGAACCAAAAAAAAACGTCCCTTAAAAATGGCATTTCTACATTACATAAGGCGTTACTACACGTATGACGATGTTTGATTTTACAAATTAACAACTCTGTTATTCTCTTGAACGTCATCAAACGTCAAAATAGGGCGTAGTTGTTTTCTATTGTTATTTTGTGTTTTCCCAATAAAAATAATAATTTTTCTATTTAACAATAAATATTTTACAATTTTAATAAAACAAATAATTAAAATTCAAACAAAATGATGAAATTTATGTATATTTTAGTAATATTCCTTAGCTTTACACTTAAAGAAGGTAAACAATTAAACTGAATAATAAAGAAAAGTGCAACAATGATAATTAACAAATAAAGATAATTAACAAATTTTATTATGAAAATATTCATTTTTAAAGGTTTGGCAATTTGGTGTTATCGTTGTACCTCTGCCACACCTGGTTGTGGTGAAGATTTTAATTGGCGGGGTATAGGTTTTCTGGGTGAAAAATGTCCAGAAAGTGAAGATATTTGTGTTAAAGTGACAGAAAAACGAGGAGGTATGTTATGGTATTGATAAGTATCATTTGTTTAAACGATTTCATGTGTCTTGTTCTATTTTACTTTTTAGCCCAAAGAACTATTATACGAGATTGTTTAAGTTCTCTAAGTTTTAGAACTGATATACCAGCCGATAAATATGAAGGATGCCGCCCGGCAGCTAAGGATGTTCGTTTAGCCAACTATGTTAATCATACGATAAAAGAGCATGATGTAAAACGTGATTATTTTAATGATGTAGAGTTTTGTTTTTGCTTTTTGGATCATCGTTGTAATGGTGCAGAGGCACTGTTAAAAACCAGCTCTTTCCTGGGATTTAGTATTATAAGTTTAGTTTTTTTGGGTCTAAGTAAGATTTTATTTTGATTGTGGTACTAAATGATTCAGACAAAAATCCGTATGTAGATTGATCTGTAATATTTAGTGATTTAAATATATTTTGTGTTCGTAGTTTGAAAATGATTAAGAATATTAGTGCCTTTTACGAACACTTACTTTATTTTGTATTAGAAAATTACAAAGTTTACAAATATTAGTATTAAGTAACAGTTACGAAACTAATCCGTCCAATAATTTAAGCAATGGAAGTGAAATAAGACTAATTTTTGAAACTTAATAAGCACCAAATCAATTCATTTTGTTCTCTAACGATTTCCAATCTCACCTATTAAAATATTAAATTTTATTTTACTTACAATACGAGTTTAGAAATGTTAATTCTTTTTATTGACTTTTTATTTTAATTTATTACCGGGTATCGAACAAAGTGATAAATTACTAAAAATATTTTCGTAATGCACTGTGTTAGCATTAGATAGGTTGAAAGATGAATCCGTTCATAGGTTAACCCATCTCTCATACAATTTCCCTAGTACCCTGTCCATTTGTTATCCGTTTTTCAAATATTTTTACTTTTTTAACCAGATTCTTAGATAATTTAGCCCATCGTGTGTTGTTTTAAACTATTTTCTAATTATTTTAAATTACCCTAGAATCTCATAGTCTTATTACTTCCTTTCTTATTTTAAAACATATCTAGATAAAAAACAAAACATTCCAATATTTTATATAACTTTTACACCAACTAAGTAAATATACATAATTTTATACAAATAAAATTTATTTTATTAAATCAAAATCAAAACAAATATTTAATTCAAAACGAATAAATTGTTGCAATAATCATAAAATATACAAAAATTAAATTTCAACATCATGTGGCAGATTTTTGGGAGCACGAAAATCATATAAAGCTATATCAGGATTTTTATCAATATATTCTTTATAAACAGTAGCCAAACGTATACATTCCTCTACTGATAATTGAAAAGGTCGCAGAGTATCCTCTACATCAGCCAGTTTAAATAATTCATAACATGTTTCATCACGTTGTTCTGGAGGAAACAAAGTACCATAACCACGACGACAATATTTCTGGCGCATATTAAAAATATGCCGTACAACTTTCTCCACCAAAGGAAAAGGTAAATCAGTTTTGGGTTGTTTAAGGGGAACCAATTTGACTACACCTACATCGACTTCCGGTTTGGGTACGAAAGCCTTGCCGGGTATGGTAAATTTGAGTATTGGTTGCGTCCATATTTGTGACATAATGGAGAGACGACATCTTTGTTCATGACCTAAAGGAGCACAAATACGATCGGCCACCTCTTTTTGAAAAGTTAAAGTCATGCAAGTATCTATGCGGCGAAAAGCTTGACGTCTTAATGACAAATCTTCAAACCAATTTATTAAAAGGCGAGTGGATATTGAGAAGGGTAAATTGCCAATTAAATGTAAACGGTGAGAAGTATCGGGAACATGTTTTTCCACATCAAAGCGTAAAATATCATCTATAAAAATATCCACTTGCAGATTTAAAGGTTTGGCACAATCTCTTAAAAGCTCCAAAGTGGGTAGAAATCGAACATCTTTTTCCACTAACACTAAACGCTGAGGTTGTCTTCGCAATATAGAACGTGTTATGCCACCGGGACCGGGACCAACTTCTAAGACAGTATCATGGGAATCTATGCGTCCGGCACATTTAACTATTTTATCGGTGATACGCTCATCCATTAAGAAGTTTTGAGATAATTGTTTTAAGGCCTGCAATTTATACAATTTCACCAGATCTCTTAAGGTAGGTAAAGGTGGCAAACGCATGCCGCTCTTCAATATGCGTACGGAAGCTTCAGACATTTTTCTAGAAAATGAAAAAATAACAATAAATGAAAATATTAATTTAAAAACAAAAAAATCTAACCTGACTTTTTGTATTTAGAGACTATTCAAACGTCCTATTAAGATCCTTATATTTTACTTTTTTATTTTTATCTAAAAGATTATACAACAATTTTTTTTCATTTACAATCTTAACAAATCTTATAAACTAATGAAATAAAGATGATTTTCTTTCTTAGTTGGAAACTTTTTCAGGTTCATCAAAATCATCCAAAAACTTTTCTTGTTTTACGGATAAAATGGAATAGGCATAAATACCCAAAACAGAGCTAACCAGAACACCGGCCGTTATTAAATTATTGCGTTTAACGCGTTGCAATTTTGTAACTCTTTCCAAGTTTTGTTGTTCTATTAATTTCATAAATTCCAATTGAGCTCTATCGATTTTTGGTGCGCTTTCGCCGTATTTTATTTTGGGCAATTCTTTGTCAGCAGACATACTTTCAATTACAAGAAATACTTTTTCGTTTTCAGAAAATTTGCACAAATGTTCGACACCACATTGATTTTTGTGAAATTTCCTATAATTTTTTCTAGTCAGCTGTTTTTTTCCTTTTGTGCTCTCACAGGGTGGTTCAAAGAATTTTTAATTTAATGATAATGCAGTAACAGGTAAAACGACTATAGATTTTATTGTGATGTCTTTACAATTAAATGAAAAAGAAATTAGAAAGTTACTGTCGGCCACTCTTGATTTTATAATACCCTACATCATAATGTTGACAACTCTCGCATAATTTGGATTTCTGATTTATAATTAGCTCAAATATATTTATCAAAGATTTATACGTTTTAAAGTGTTTTTCTATAGGAGGTTTTATAAAAATTATGTGGATTACAGTCACAACGCCGGAAGGACGCATACCGTTAAATTGTTTCAGAAAATGATTTATTCGACTTTTTGCCAAAAAAGCTTTTGTATGATGGAAAAAGTTTTACAAACTTAAACTCTTTTACGACAGCCGATTCTTCACACCGGAATGACTCAAAATACATCGACCAAGGGCTGTCATTCCAGTAATGAGACAGGATATGATTTTTATTTCGGAGCAACATCTTACGGCAATGTTGAACTGCAATTGAAGAAAATCCCGAACCATCTTCTACATACTCAATTCCACCACCATCCACACCGTAATTACAACAATTACAATAGTAGCAACAACAACATCTTCAGCAGCCACACCACAGGTCGTCGCTTACACCTGTGATTGCATTTCAGGGACCTAAGGTCTCCAGATTAAAGTAGATGAGATAACTCGATTCATGAGACAAAAAATATCGTAATCGTTGCTATCAAGCAGACTAAACTGTACAGTTGTAACGGATACAACATTCTCCGAAAAGAACGCACCAAAACTCTACAGTGTCTTTGTTCGGCCAGTAGCCAGCTATGCAAAAGTTACTGTCCTGATATCAGGGATAATACAGATGGAAACACCAGATTAGTTCTTGGGGATATTAACGAGCACAATCAACTTTGAAGACTCGGGAAAGACAAATGATGTACACTGTTAGGGGAACAAACTGACAAATCTACCTTCTGCACGTTGAATAACGACGCCCCCACATGGATAATGGTACTTGCGCCAGTTCGCCAGATATCACATTAGTGAGTGCTGGTCTGATCAAGTGCACAACCTGGCAGGCAGTAGTATCACTGGAATCAGACCACTTACCTATAATCGTTTTAATGGAGCGACCTAATGAACGTCGTATATATATAAACTAAAAGAAAATAGACTGGCTTCAAAGAATTTACCAACCACCGTTTTGAAAATCTGCCAAATCGTTGAAAGGAAATTCCACGAAAACATCGTCGCGCTTATGCGTCTACATTTCTCTGCCAAAGCAGCAAAACCATCATCATCAGACGGTTTGAGATCCGAGCAGAACTGTGAAATTAGCTGGTTGGTAAAAGCACAAGAAATGGCTAGATCATCTTAACAACTGCAACCTAAATACTGAAATAAATAAATTGTAGTCGAATGCTTGATCCCTCTCTAAGAGAATCGTGGTTAAGTTTACAAATATCACAATAAACAATCCTAAGGATTGCTCCCGAGTATTTTGTTGGCAATTTATTGAACATCCTAAGAGATTTAAGGCAAAGCGAAATTTGTTCGCAAACTTCTCAACCTTCTAGGCACGGACACACCACAATTGTTCACCCCATATAAAGTTGCAGAAGCCATCAACTGAACTTGAGGTTTTTAACCTGTCAATTAAGAGCTTGATAATACCCAATGCCTAGAAAATAGAAAGAGTCATCCCGGTTCAAAAACCTGAGAAGGAAGCGAATGATTGGCCTAATTCCCTCCTTTATCAGTCGCGAATACTCTTAAGGATTTTTCTCCTTCACCATCTAAACTGTCATCTCATAGCAGCTCGTCACCAGCATACTGCACATATTTTAAATTTCTAGGTAATAGAAATTTTTGAACTAAGACGTCGATAGCAAAGAATGTAAACAGTTTTGAAAAAACGTTAAGATTTTTGGAGATTATGGAATTTTTTTAATAACGTATAAAATTTCCAGTTAATTAACAAAAAATCTATCTTTAAGGGGTCTTAAATGATTTTTTCTTGACTATTCTATTCCATAACATTTTCACATAAGCTGTGAAAAATCATGGTTCTAACCTCTAAAAATAGGCTGAAACATAAAAACCTTCTGATTTTTTATTTCTTAAGCATAAAAATCTCCGTACAATTCAATTAAATAAAAATATAAGCTAAAATGTTTCATTTTATTCCACATTGTTTCTTTATAAAATATATATAAAAATGCGATAAAAAACTTACATTGAATGAAATAGGTGAATTTCCTAAAAAAACATTTTATTTGGCCCTGATGGATAATTTTTATACTTAAATAAAAAATATTTAATATAGAGAAATGATGTGAAGAATATATTTATGTAAAACTAATAAGAGGTTTCAATTCCACATTGTTTCTTCGTCGAATGATTGCGAATTGGTAAGGTGATTTCAGTGAGTCAACAAATAACAAACAGTAAATCCTTGTTGTATGATTAATATCAAAAGCTCTCATTAAAATGTGCTTTTGTACAATGAAAATATTTGGTAATAAAAAAATATAATGAAAATTAATATTGTTCATATGCAGATAAATATACAACTTTTTTTTAAATTAAAAAAAATAATTAAAATTTTATGCAAAAACTGATACACAAAAAAGTTTTAACAATTCTTAGTCACAAAACGAAAATTGAAGCATTTCAGGCGAAATTATTAATCATTTCACTTAATTATTGCGGTATTTTAAAAAGAATTTTACTTCTCAGATTTAAAAAATATATTCATACGGACTTGGTTACAAGTACAGGCACAAAATGAAAATTGACATGAATGAAAATTCTTAAGTAAGAAGTAAGATCAAAAAATTATTAACATACGTTTTCATTAAACTTTTAACCCAAGTGGAGCATTTCTTCTACAAGTATTATTGTCTGTAGAAGAAATGCTCCACGGGATGTTTCTAAAACCAAATAATAAAGTAATCATTTCAAACGAACTCCCAACAGATACGGTAGAAAAGCCGTCCAATTACCTCAGTCCTCAAAAATTTCCTGACAGGAACGCTGCTAAAAATTTAGAGGACAAAAGCAGAACACGGAAATTGGAGTCAAGTTTTCTAAAAAGTATTCCTGCTGCATAATGGATGACGAAACATATATTCTGGAAGATTTTTCCAAACTTCCTGGTTAAAAATTTGTGACTGATGCTTGAAGAAATGTCGAAAAAAGTTTAGGATCCATTATCAGACATTATTTCAAAAAAAGTTGTAGGTATTGCACGCAGTAGGCAATGGATTCTATAAATACCAAAATTTACATCAAGCAATGTTTATAAAAAATATTGTTTCCATTCATAACACTTCATAATGTGTGCACTTATTTTTGGCCTAAATTGTCATTCCGTCACTGTGATAAACAAGCCCGAAAAAAGTTCAAAATTCGGTCACTAGTGATTTAAACTTCAAAATCCTTTTTTGTAAACTTAAAACTGTAAGTTTAGTGGTTTCGAAATTATCAACATATATGAATGCTAAGAATTTTTTGAATTAACTCCTCAACACTCTATACTCATTTTATGTAATTTTGCTTATACTTTTGTTCATGACTGTATATATTTATATAAACATTATTTAGAATTTGTTATTAACAAAGAGTTCTAATAAAGTTTTGATATTTTTTTTACTAAATTAATGAAAACTTATGTATAATTTCATTCCAAATTGTTTCTCTATATAACATAATTTTAACAAACATAATGTTAACTAAACAGGATATATGTATATATACATTTATTTACAAACATATACATATAAGAAATATAATAAAATAAATTTAATTTATTAACAAAGAAATAAAGCACAAGTTTTTTTTTGGTTTTCAAAATATTTACAGTCATCTAATTTTTTCTCTATCCGTTCCGTAGCGTGTGTCATTTAACGAAATTTTCAATTTATTCGTATTTTTCGTTCGCGTCGAAAAATTTCCATTACCGGCGTTAGATGTCACTTTCGTGTTTTATTTTCTGCTGTGTTTTCAATCAGTTGTTTTTCAAACGTGAACGCGTGTGGTTGTGTGGAAAAGGAATATACTAAGAAGCAAAGTGAAAAAAGAAGGTAATGAAATACAAACAATAAAAGAGGCGAAGGTGGAAGCAAAACAAAAACCAATAACGAAAAAAAGGAACGCGGTTTTTTATACAACGCTTAAAAGAAGCAGCAGCGGAAAAAATAACACAGAAAAGGGAGATAAAAGTAAATAAATTCGATTTTTTTCGAAAAGAAACTGTGGCTGGTTGAAATATACAAAAATTAATTTTAAGAAAAAAAGACGAAACAATTTATTTTTAACGGCTAACGTCACTTTAATTTTAAACGAAAAAGCGTGTTTTCTGTGAAATAAATTAAGGTGCTTCTCATATACAAAAACAAAAAGTCATAAAAAAATCCAATTGAAATTTCGTTTCTTAATTAGCAACAACAATAAGAACAACGGTACATTGAATTTTTCTGTGTGTGTGTGTTTTTTTTTTGTGGGGTTTTGTAAGTGAGAGAGAAGTTGTGAGAGTTGAAAGGGGATTAAGTGTAAATGAATTGTGTGTGTTTGTGCAAAAAATTAATAAATGTTCTTTTTTTTTGGTATTGTTGTAGGTGAAAGGCATACGTGTAAGAAGAGGGAGGTTAAAGCAATAGAACAAAGAAATACAATAAAAAACATAAATTAAACACGTTATATATTTTCGTTTAAAATTTAAAAGTGTATTCAACTTGTTAAAAATAAAAATTTCCATAATTTGTTCTTGTTTCATTTAAATGCAGAATTTTGTAATGAACAAACAACAAAATACAAATAAATAATTACAACAAAGTACAGTCGAAAAACAAACCTCAAGAAAACAACAATAACAACTACATACAACAAAGCGGCAACAATAATAAAGCAATATTCAAAAACAAATAAAGTTTAAGCAAACAACACTAACAATCAACAAAACTAGCAACAATAAAAAATTACAATTACAAGAAAAAATAATAAAAATTTTTTTACAACAACAACAAATATGGTATTAACAAATTTTGAATTATGGGCAGCTGATGGCTCTTTGGGCTCAAATATGCCTTTAGATTTTGAAACAAATAATCCTCATACACGTCATTTGAATCCTTTTGATCCACGTGTTGTGCCACAATTAAACTCGAATTTAAATCATTTATCATCGAATGGTTACTATGGTTTCTCATATATAAATGCTGCTCATGATGTTCAGTTAAAT
Source organism: Cochliomyia hominivorax (assembly GCA_004302925.2). Taxonomy (NCBI): domain Eukaryota; kingdom Metazoa; phylum Arthropoda; class Insecta; order Diptera; family Calliphoridae; genus Cochliomyia; species Cochliomyia hominivorax. Next base: position 74,285,094 of record PYHX02000413.1, on the reverse strand, counting down.
GATAATAATAACAATAACAATGTTAACATTAATAACAACACAAGCAACATTAATCTCAATAACAACAATAATAATAACAATGGGACAACATATAATTTTACGGAAAATGATGTCAATGGCATGAATAATACATTCACAGCCACAACACCAACTACACAACAACAACAACAAACACATGTTTCAGCAGTTCATTTTGGCAGCTCTGCTTACGCAGCCGGTAATGCTGTCAACGTAACACGTTGTAAAAAACGTTTCTTTGTTGTTAACGATGATGATTGTGATGATAATAAATTTAATGCTGCTAATATAGCTGGCGGCATTTGTACAGCCACAAATAACAACAAAAACTATTACAACAATAACTATGAGGTTTCAGCTAAGCGTTGCCGTTTCGATGATGATTTTTCAGCACAATATTGTAATGGTAAGTGGTAGAATGAAATTAAACAAAAAAAACTAGTTTAATTTAAAAATAACACAAAACAAAAGCAAACAAAAAAACACATTATTTCTTGTTGTTGCTTTTGCTCTTGTAACTACACTCAGATTTCCCTTTCTAAATAAAAAGTAAACCAATGGAAAATTCCGAAATGCACAAACTTTGCCACAGATTGAAATGAACTCGAAAATATTGTCAATTTTAAGTACATAATCAAATTACACAGTGGCTCTAAAAGAATTATTTTGAAAATAATTGTATTTATTTTATATTATTTTATATTTTTACGTGGTTTTGTGATTGAAGACTCGATTTCGATTATTTTGTCCCCATTCTACACTGACAACTTTATGCTGAAATATATTCGAATCGACAAGTGTAAACTACAATTTTTTCTTTATCTGAAAAAAATGTGAAAAATAAAACTAATTATTTTCATTTTTAAAATTTTGTTCATTTTTCGATTATTTTAGTCGATTAAAAGATTGATTATATGATGAGATTAATCGTTTAAAATAATCAAAATCAAAATGGTTGATAAAAAATCGTGAATCGATTATTCATTTTATTTACTATTTAAACACCTCAGTTTTCAAGTTGATTTAGAGGAGTACGGAACCCAATATATTCTTGGCTTCTAGTCGGCTATCTAAATTTTTATAAATTTTTCCTCAAAGTTCTTTAAAACTATTTTTATATCCTACCCTACTGTGGTTGGGATATTATGTGTTTGTAGTGATATTTGTAACATACCGAAAAGTTTGCAAACCTAATACCATTCGACTCGGACTCACTTTTTGAGTCGACTTCTACTAGAGAACATTTGATATTTTAATGCCAAAGATCGGTCCACAAAAGACCCACTTTAGAAAAGCTATTTAAGGTGCATAATTATCAAAAAATATTAGTATTTTGAATTATTTCGTATATTAAAGATTTTTTTATAGCTAGAAAACACATATTTCCTATAGCCCATTTTATTAACTCACTTGCGAAAATCACCTTAAAATGTAATGTGGTTATAGTTTCTCATTCCGAGAGTGAAAATAATTCTTTTAATTATCTATGACCCCATCAAGAATATATATTCTTTCATCAAAACAAAATCTGACACAATCTTTCTGTGAGTTGGATTCATTTTCAGAACTAGAATGATTTTCCGAATTCAATAAAATTTGGCCATATTTGTTTGTTGTCTTAAATAGTTTCCTATTTAGAACCGTATATATCGGTACATCTGATGAAAAACTTTTTAAATTGTTTACAACAGTTTTGAATATCTGAAATTCAAGGGAATTACATTTTGTATTTGTCTTGAATATATCTTATTACTTCGACCACTATCGGTTCATATTTAGTTATAGTTCTAATATAATAACACTTTACAAAATATAGTTTTAAGTTTTAAATATGGACCAATTCTATTGAAATTCAGAACAATAGTAGTTCTAACTAACATCTAAAGTTCGGCTGCACCCGATGTTGTTGTTAATTTAACTGTTTAATCATAAGGAAAGACAAACGATATTTATGCCAACTCTTTTTTTTTTCTAAGAAAAAGCCATGTGGTTTAATTATATTTTTAAAATATTTAAATTATTTCTCTAATTATGCATAAATATTCGTAGGCATATTTCCCACCAACTAGAAATATAGGAAATATGTATTTTTACTCTTAAAGTACATAAAAATAAAAATATTCATTATTTTTTTCTTCAAACATTAAAAACATGAAGTAAAAATACATGTTTATTTGTGTGTCTGCACTAAACTTTTATGGTTATTTAATTTTAAACAATTTTATGTTGTACACTAACAAAAAAAAAACATTGTTAACCGTCAATCACTCACACTTTTTTAACATGTTTGAAGGTCAGTTTTATTTTCTTTTTCTTTAGTTTTTATTTTATTTTTTATTTTGTAACCACTGCAACTACAAAATACTTAAGACAAGGCAGCGGAAGAAAAAGAAATCTCAGTGGGATTTTATATTTACACTCTCCGCAATCAAAAGTGATGAAGAGGGCATATTAACTTTGTCATTACCTTTGTAATGCCAAGAAGGAATCATCTCATTTCATTAACCATACATATATACTCTCACATCATGACTCGCAGTTTTTAAAATAATTTTCTGAAATTATTTTGAAAGATTAATGAACCCTAAGGAACAAGGTTGATCTGGGGCCTTTATAGACCTGGCTCCCATATAAGGTTCCTTCCCGGAAATTTGTTTCACATGCATAAAACACCTTAATAAAGACAAATTCTTCTAAAATTTGAAACAATTGTGGCTCTGACTATATTAAATAAAGGTTATTAATTTGGCCAATATCGATCCATAATTCGCCATAGTTCGCATATAAAGCCCCTTCCAGAAATATGATTGAAAGCTTATAAAACACTTAAATATGGACCAATTTCATTGAAATATGCCTTAATTTGACTAATCTCGGTACATTTTTTGCTACATCTGCCATATAAGGGATCTATTTCCTATAATGTCCCTTCCCAGAAACCGTTTTTGAGCTTAAAAACTATTAAGTATGAACTAATTTTATTTGAAAATGTCACGATTATTTACGACGAATATCGGAAAAAAATTTATTGAAATTATAATATTATTTTTTTAACCTTATTTAATATATAATTCCAATCCTATTAATCGCGCTTTTCGAAATTTAAACTTTAAAGGTGTGTATGGGCCAATTTCATCGAAATTAATACATATATTTAATTGTCTTGAGTATTTATAATTAACTTAATGTTTATTGTATTTAATATTGAAAACTTCTTTCTTTAACGTGATTTTTTAATAAATCGGCCAATAAAATTAATGACTCGATACCATTATGTATAGGTAATATTAGGAATATGTTACCACGCTTGCAAGTGGTAGAGGGTACTTCAGCTTCGGCACAGACGAATATATCATTCTTATATGTTCTTAACTTTATTTGGTATTTAAAATTTAAAACAAGTAAGAATACTTGACTATGCCGAATCTTTAAAACCCTCCACCACAAATTCGTGTGAAGTTAATACGCTAGTTTCTATAGATATACATATACACATATACACTCACAAAAGTATACAGTATATATAAATGCTTTTCTTAAATATAACACAAAAACACTTAATGAGTCATTAAATTAGTTATATTTTTGGCTATAGCCTTTTTTCTACTGAACCGAATTGATAATTTTTGGATATATATGGAATATGGCAAATTTTCATTCCAATTTAAAGACTTATAATAGACAATTTTACGGAAGTTGATCGCTTGAACTTAGAGGGTGCATCAGATATCGGTTTATATCTTTTGATATACTGAACCGATTTTGCTGGTTTTAAATAGGTAGATTCTTAGGACTATAGTGAATACGGATACGGACATATCTAATAATAAATATATATATTTTATGGGGTCTGAAATTATTCCTTCTTAGCCTTACACACGGAATGATAAAGTTAATATACCCTCTTAACTACTTGTTTTGGTGAAGGGTATAATAAATGAATATGTTACAATAACAACACATAGTTGTTGTGGTAGGCCCGAAATTAACATAAACAACATAACAAAAATGTTTAATATACGAACATCTCAAAAACTATAAATACAATAACAAAAATATTTATTATTTTTTTAATTTTGTTTTTGTTTATTTCACAACCTGTTGAGAAATGCAATTTTTGTTTATTTTTTGTTCATTTCAAACATGTGAATATGAGGTTAATTAAAGTAATTTGCTACATATTTAATAAATAATAAATTTTTTATTATTATTTTTTTAATAAAAATTTTATTTTTTAACTTTGATGACCTTTTGCAGCATTTTTATGAAATTGTTTCAAGTTCAAATTTTTATATGTAAATATATATTGGGTCCTATAAAAAATTTCTGCCATTTTAAATACAAAATGTATTTATTGTTGGAAATAAATTTTAGCACATATATTTTACAGTTTTGTTCAAAACCTAAGCAACTTTTCCTCTGTATGTTATCATTATTTTATATGACCTCATTTAATACAGTCATGGACATAAGTATAAGCACAAAATGCAAATTTCTATAATTTTGCAAAATTTATTTATAAGTCTGCTACACATGTCCGGGCCAGGTAGAACTTGGCTGATTTCGCACACAGAACGGTACACATTATCTGGAAACCTGGGCAGGATAAGGAATGTAGAAAAATTAGCAAGGGGCTAGATTTTTTAATTGTGAGCATGAAAATTCGATGCTTTTTACGGCATTTAAAGCCAGGTTATAGGAGTGGTCGATAGAGAACTCGGTGGGACAATGATACGTTTGATAGAACTACAAGTATATTATAGCGTGACGCAGAGGAGAAAAGCATGGATATTCAAAAAAGTGAGCTTTCGTTCTTTTGCTTTCAAAGGTAAACATCTTAATCGAATATTTGTCACCGACGATATAGAATGTAGTGCAAATAGGTAAGAAACCGTATCGGTGAAACATTATCTATGTCACTGACCAGCATTTGCAACCCAAAGATCCTAAAATTTCTTAAGGGATACTTTACCAAGCAATTCTTACCTTGAAAACTTTGATTGAAGTTAATTAAAAAATTATGTAAATTGCACGGAATTAACATGATCATTAATAGAGCCATTTTAAAGTCGCTTTGGTTTTGAACAGCTACTTTTAGAGTTAATTTTGTATTTGTTTTATAAATACATTCAAAGAGTTAGAATTAATTTTTTATTGTTATTAAAATGTGGATTAAATATTAATTAAAAATGATAGAGACATTTTTATTAATTTTCTGTTAAACATAAAATATAATTCTTTGAGTATCTAATTTGCACTTTACAACACATGCAGTTTTAAAGAACAGTTATATTTTTTATAAAAATTAGGAAGTTTCATTTCTATTTTTTTCTAACAAACTTTTTCGAATACTTGTTATTATAGTTTATTTTAATAATATTTGAAAATTTATTGTAGTCAATGGGTTATCATTTTAATCATTCTCAAACATGCATTTTATTTCTTATCATATTTTGTTTATTGTTGTTGTGATAAAAATTTATTTCTTTCCCTGTTTTGAAATAAGGTTTGATTTTTTACCTTATCAAATTGTTTTTTTTAGTTTTTCATATCTATGACATTTTTCCATATTAATTTTACTTTAGATAAAGATAATTTGATTATATTTTATATCCTTGTTACTATTTTTATAAATAATTATAATTATTTATATAAATCAACTAAATTTAAAGATAATATTGATATATTTTTGTATATAAAAATTGTGTCACAGTAAAATTGTTAGAGTAAGTGAGAATACTATATTTGTCTCTGTCGAATATTCAAATACATGTGAAGTAATTACGTTATGTTTCGTACATATATACTCACATTTACACTTCCAAACGTATTGGATATATAAAAGTTTTTCTTAAATATAACACGGGAAATGAAATGACTCATAAAATTAGTTATATTTTTGGATATAACTGTTTTTCTGCTGAATCGATTTTGATAACTTTTGGAATGGTAATGAAGTATATATAACTTAATATTATGCCAAAATTTCATTATAATATGTCACAATTTTCTAACCTTGAACTTAGGAAGTGCTACAGATATCAGTCATATCTTTTAATATACCAAATCGATTTTACTGGTTTTAACTATAAAACTTTTCTGGACTGTAATAAATACCCAGGCTTTGTCAATTATTGTGGACGTGATTGTGCCAACAGTAAACGGAAAGACTTGTTTTCTTCTTAGCGTTACGCATGGAATGACAAAATTAATATACACTCTTCAACACTAGTGGTGTTGGAGGATATAAAAATTAAAGCTTTTATTGAAGATTATGTTATCATTGTGTATGATATTAATGTTAATTATATTATACTGGTTAAATAGATTTATTTTTTATTTTTTACTTAAATAAATTTTGTTTTGAAATCAATGTAACTATAATTTGTCGAGTTTGTGCAATACAAAGAGATGAAAATGCATTAAATAGTTTTTTTTATTCTTTTTTTTGGTAAAGTGCCAAATAATTTAAATATAAGAGTGTGGCGTGTTTTTGTTTATGGAATATTTTTTAATTTAAAATGAATAAAATTAATACATTATTATTAATTGAATGTTTATTTTATTTATACACTGCACAATGGTCCTAAAACGCTTGAAAACTCTTCCATTAATGTTTTTACTACACTCTTGGATACCTTTTTGTGCTCTTCAATTCTCTTTTAACAAGAGCCCTTATATTTTTCCACTAACCTTAGCTCTGAGCAATTTGGAGGTTAATGCCACATTATATTTTTATACCACTCAAGGGCTTGTTTACCATTATTTTGACTTTTTAGAAAATTTGTCTTTAATTTCCGTGCCTCTCGGAGCAAATAATACAAGCAATGAGTTAATCAGGCTGCTTTCTAACCGTATTTGTTTGAAAATGCTTTCTATTTTTGACTTTAGAAACATCCTGTGAACCATTTCTTCTACTTGAAAATGTACAGTACTGAGAGATCCTGTACATTTTTTTATCAATGTACAGGATCTCTCGGTAATGTTTAAAACATTGGAAAAAGTTTGACGGCAGACCTTTGAATACTTAGCCAACTCTTTGTAGGACCAATTTTGGGTTTTCTTGAAAATATTTTGTAATTTTTAAGAACAATTTTTCTAGTCATTTATTTTAAACAGATTTACAATATATTCATTTGTTTGCCAATAAACATAATAATGAAATGAGTTATGTAGCAATCAGTGAAACAGGCGCTCTTCTCAGATGAGAGTAAATTTACTTTCTAACGTCGAATATGCAAAAAACTGTACTGGTCTGGGTCTACATGTCTACTGCAGGTTTGGAGAACCTATCGTCGACAATGGTAACCGAAACATTCAGTTCAAGATGTGAAGATGTGGCTTGCATATACTACATGTTTTTAACATTCTTCAGAGTCTCAAGACCTAAAACCTCTCGAGTAATAGTAGGAAGAATTGTATCGAAGTATACGAATACGTAAAATGTGATTTGAAAGGAGACTTCTTAGAAGATTGGAACATTCAATGACATAAAGACTGAAACAAGCTAAAAAACCAAATCGTTTAGCAACAAAATATAATTAAATGTTTCATTGTCATAACAAAAAATATGCCTTGTGTTATAAACATAACTTTAAAACTGCGACCTTTACTTTGCAATAAGCTTTATACTGATAGCTTGCCGTGCGGACATGACTAAGTTGACTCAGGAAGTGATTCTGAATCAAACGGTTAACTTAACAGTGTTAGAACTATTTTTTCAGCCAGTTATAAACATCTGCACAAACGCGTAATATCCCAACCGCCTATGCTGGTGGTGCAGGATATAATTATATATTTTTCATAGTTTAAAATTTGTATATATTTAATTCAATTACTATTTTGTGTTTTGTAGGAAATATTAATAATTCTAAATAATTTGTTACATTTACAGCGCTCTGTATTTTTCTTTTAAATTAATATTTCATGCTTTTCTTATTAAACGGAAAATTATTTTATTTTTAATTGAAATTTTACATTCGGTGTGATGAAAAAAAAAATAATGATATAAGGATGATTTTTATAGTTGGCTGACATAGTTTTAATTGATTTTTCTTGTTTCTTTTTAAATAATATACATAGTATGTAGTATATGGAGTGAGATTGAAAAATTCTTAACACACTGTTTTCATTAAAACTTTTAAAACAAACATTATTTGATTTCTTTTTAATAACGTTTGTAAATTATGTCAGTTGTTATGTTTAACATCAAATGAAGAAATATGATGTTAATCTAATTAGAATAAGTGAGCAGAAAAAACTGCGTACAAAAATTATTAAATATTTTCAATAAAACCCAACTTGGCCCTACAAATAATTGGCCAGGCATTCAAAGATGTACCGTCAATGTTTACTACAATATTACCAATGTTATGAAATAGTAGCGGTAGAACTTGTCCGTTGAAAGAAAACCTGTTTCAGGTAGAAATAATGATTTACATGAATTTTCTAAAGCCAAAGACTAGAAAGCATATCTCCATCACCTTCAGTAGGAAAGCATTATCTGGTTAGTTTAGATAGACAAATCTTACAAACTGACCAGAGCTAAGCCCATTGAAGAAATATTGTTATTTTGTTGAAAGAGAATTTAAGAGCACAAAGAACGTATTCAAAAGTGTGATGGACTACCTGTTCGAGTAGTGTCAAAATGCGCTAAAAATCGTTAATGGAAGGATTTCCGAAAAAGGTTCAAAATTTTTTAAATATAAAAATATTTTTTTTGTAAATTGTAAGAATAATTTTAATTTAATAAAAACTGAAAATTGTTAGTTAAATGGTTTCGTTTTTATTAAGAATTTTTCGATCTCACTCCTTATATTGTAGTAAGTATTGAAACTTTTTTGAGACTGTGTCATTGTTTTTTTACAATTGTTTTTATTTTATATTTTTTTTGTGATCACATTCAACGTTTCGTATGCAATTACATATATTTTACCGAAACAACAAGTAATACCGGCTTCAGCAGACTTCAAATGTATATATAGAACAGAAAAAGTATAAAAACAAAAAAAACAGCAACGTTGACGTTTCGTTACTTATTTATAAATATACTTTGTATATATATGTGTACATACATATATAGGTACAATTTTAATACAGTCGGAGAAAAAATTCTATATAATAATGGAATTTATATATAATTAACGATTTTATGAGTTTATTAAGAGTGAGATCGAAAAATTCTTAACATACATATATGTTAATGGAAACGAAATCATTTTATTTGATTGAAATTATTATAAAAATTTACAAAAAGATATAATTTTAATCACTACTGATGAAATATTGAAACTTTTTGAAAACCCTTTCCATTAACGAACATGTCAAGAACTATTACAGTTCTATAATTGAGTCCCCATCTATAATTGAGTTTTAATAAACTGTCAATTTGAGAGTTTCTGAGGAGGGTAATCCTATAGGTTTTTATAACTACGTGTTCGTTTAAGATCTTTCATATTAAAAACTACTATCCGCTATTAACGCTACGTAAAATGTATGTAAATTTACAGCATGGACGATTTTATATTCTTGAATGATACGTATTCTTTAACTCGAAACTCACTCCTATAATTTTTCTTAGTGTTGTAATCTATTATTTATTTATTTCTTTATTTCTATGTTTGTGTAAGTAGTTTGGCTATTTTTGTCTAAACTGGGTCATGAGGCATGTAGACGTTGGCAGCAACGTTAATGTTTGTTGCTAACGTTTACTACACTGTGTATTTGTATCATGTTTGTGTTGACTTACATTGATAAAATTGTATTAATGTGCAACACGCTAAAAAATGTCTTAATACAAAAAAATGAATCTCAATTATTTAAATATGGGAAATTTTTATTCTTTTTTTAGTTTTAATATTTTTTATATATTAACTTTGTCATTCCGCGTGTAACGCTAAGAAGGAATCATCTCAGACCCCATAATGTATCAAATTAAAAATTCAAAATATTTTGATTCGATTTAGCTGTGTCGACTGCCTGTTTGTTGTTATCAAACTCACATACACAATGATTGACAGAGCTCAATGAAATTGACCCTCAATTGTTGTTATATAGTCCTGAGAAGTCTCCTATTTTAAACCAACCAAATCGGTTAAGTATATTAAAAGATATAGACCGATATCTAGGGCAATCTCGAAAAATTGTCATTTTAAAACAAATCCGAATGAAATTCCAAAAATTATCAAAATCCGTTCAGTATAAAAAAGTTATAGACAAAAATATAACTAATTTTATGACTCATTAAGTGTTCTGTGTTATATTTAAGAAAGTTTTATATGTCTGTGAGTGTGTATGTAACAAACATAACGTATTTACTTCACACTCATTTGTGGTGGAGGATATGCAAATTTCGACATAGCTAAATATAATATTCAAACTTTATTTTTAACTTTATTATAATTTATTTTAACTTTATTTATAATTTTCTTTTTCATTATTTATTTACAGATTTCTTTCAATTACCTTCAACACAAATTGCCACACAATCGTGTTTAATGGATACTGAAGATGTAGTTGAAAAAAATAATAACAATATTGAGAAATATGAAGAAAATTTAAACCCGCAATTACAAAATTTATCTGCTCACCACCAACAACACCACGATCAACAACTGCACAGCCAGCAATTACAAATGCAATCACAACAGCAACAGCAGCAACAGCATCAACATCAGCCGCTACAACAGTCTCAGCCAGCACATTTATATCATCAGCAACAACACTATCAAGGTCACTTACATCGTGCTAATCGAGATGTTAGCCGTAGCATGTTATCACATATGATTTAGTTTTTTATTAGTTTATAATACAAAAAAAGTTTAAACACACAAAATTTAGTTACAACAAACTATAATTTTAGGTTGCTAGCAACAACTATTCTATTATTACTATTTAGTTAGTAAATTTCTTCTATTGCTTATTTTTTAATTTACATTTTATTATAATTTATTTTGATTAATTTTAGTTCAACAATTTAATCTCCACTCTTGATAGGAAAATTGAATTAAATTGTATTGGAGCGGTTTATAACACTATTAACCTTGACCTACATTATTTCGAATTATCAACAACTGTTCACACTGCCAGCCCACTTTTATTGCCAAGCAACAAGATTGGAAAATATACATATTTAAAGATTTTAGATGATTTTAAAAATTGCACATAAAATATTTTTTTTAAAAATTCGAAATTTTGTTTAAATTTGATTAAAGCACATTTATTGTGATAAGATTAACCATTTGAGGAATCTCTGGTCTTTATTAGAAAAAATTAAATTTCTATAGAATATTCGATACATAATGGTTCCAATTCCATTCTGTAACTTTTGAACTGTTTGTTATATCTCAATCAAATTCCACATAGTTAGAGATGTGAGATGTTTTCGAGTTTATTTGAAAGAGATAGTTCTAAACATATTCTGGTCAGGGTGTTGTCAGAGAACAAGCAAAGTTGTCAATACTTTGCAAAATTTTGAAAGTTTAAAATTCAAGTGCAAATAACTCGAAAACTATAAGAAATAAGTAATACAAGTAAACATGTCCTTTCAAAATAAAGAAAAACTGAAACAAGATTGGATAAATGTTAAAAAAACTGACTCTATATCTTGCAAAATTTTAAAAGTTAAAAATTTAAGTTGAAATAACTCGAAAACTATAACTAAGCTTACTATATGTAAGCGTGTCTTTTCAAAGATCTTATCATGGACTATAAGAATGTGTATTTTTTAAACTGAATGAAAAACAAAAATTTATCACGTGGCTAAAAATATGGAATGTCCGATGTAACCCATTTTGCAATTATTAGATGCAAAACAAACCCCATTATGTTTAATTATATGCAAATACATCCTCCAGATAAAAAGTTACAAATTTATTCCAAATTTATACAAATTTATGGGAAACTGTTTCTATACAGAGAGCAGTTTTATTTTTATAGTTGTTATAATTCTCTATTTTGGCCGATCAAGTTTCTGAAATTATTAGAAGTTATGAAGTCAAAACTTAAAAATTCTGTGTCGAATGATTCGATTAAATTTATCATTTGTTTAAAAAAATGTGACTCATATAAGGAACATGAAAAAAATATGTCTTATTAGCCACAATAAATTAAATATATTTAAGAACATCAATTTGTTTGACATATCCATGTGCTATAGCACATGGATACATAAAGAAATTTCTAAGAAATCTTTTATATATGTTTGTATGTATTTAGTTTGGTAATTTTAATTAAATATCTTAAATCTATGTTGTGTGAACAGAGTATAGTATTGATCTTATTATTTTTTCAACAATTTTAGTTTATATATTTTTTTCTATTTTAAGATTGGAATTTTCTTTTTATAATTTTTTCTTTTTTGCTTAATAATTTTTCGAATGTCAGCGACATTTTATGAGTTTTTCTATATTTGCTTTTAAAAAGTTTACGTTGGCGTTCTTATTAATAATTTTGCTTTATTTTAATTTATACTGCATCATTAGCAGTTTTTTTCTTCTTTATTTGTTTTTACATTATTATGCCCTCCACCACCACAAGTAGCGATGTGGTAAAATTTTTCATTTCGTGTGTAACGCTAAGAGGGAATCATCTATTGCATATATGTTCTTGCATCAAATCAAAATCTAAGTCCGTCTGTTGTTGACACGCCCACATCCACAATAATTGAGAGATCCTGAGAAGTTTCCTACTTTAAATCAGCTAAACCGGCTCAGTATATAAATAAATATAGACCGATATATGAGGCAAACTCTAATTGCAAGCGAAGTTTTATTTAAATAAAACTTCGCAATTTTATTAATTTTAATGTACCTCATTGCTGTTCCGAAAAATATCAAAATCGGTTCTGTAGAAAAAAATGTTATAGACAAACATATAGATAATTTGATGACTCATTACGTATTTAAGAAAAACGTTTATACATTGCATGGTGTATAGATGAGCGTGTACGTATGTGTGCATTTGTGGTGGAGGGCATAACCGACTTTAGCTAGCATTCTTACATTTTTTATTTTATAATTTGCTGGCGAATTATTAATGAAATTCGTTTAATTTAATTATATATTTTTTTTGTTTTAAGTTTTTTTTTTTTGCAATTTGTGTACCTAATTTTTTTTTAATAAAAATATATAGTACTTAATCAATATTTTATTAAGTAAAAAAATGAATATTTATTTTTAATATTTTATTAAAGATAAATTGTAAAAAAAAACAATACATTTAAAATGTAAAGCAAATGAATTCAGTTTAAGCCCAGAAATAATGTATATTTTTTCATGTTAAATAAAAAAAAACGAAAACTAAAGTAAAGAAATTTAATTACTGCAATAATTAAGTATTAATGATAATTTGTTTTGCAATATTAAACACGGAAATTTATTTATTAATTTATTGTTCAAAGAAAAGAAAACTGTAAAACAAAAAAGTTAATGCACAAAATATTATGAACATTATCGAAATTCATTAATTTTACGCAGCTAATTCGAAAATGCTTTGTAATCTATCAAGCATATATTTTTTATAATTGAATGAATATAATTGTAGTTTATTTGATGTTTAGTATAATTAAAATACTAACTAATATTAATTAGATGTCAATTATATATATTTGATTTTAATCTCTTCATGTGTTTTGTCCTTTTGGTTTAGAATTCCCCAAAGAAATGTTTTCAAAATAAGATTTAAAAATATTTTGCATATGAAAACAATTTTGGATGCTCAAATGTGAATATCAACAGAAAATATTGGAAGTGAGATCGACAAATTTTTAACACACATTTTTTATATAAACTTTTAACTCAAGTATAATTTGATTTTTTCTTTTTGATCAAATTACCTTTGTAAATCATGTCAGTTATTATGTTTAATGTCTAACAAATGAATACATTGTTAATCCGATTAAAATTAGTGTCTAGAAAAATTGAGCACTAATATTATTAAATATTTTCCACAAAACATGGCCCTAAAAACTTGGCATTAAAAGATTTGACGCCAAACCATTTTTTATGTTATTAAGGAATACCACATCATGATTCTTAATCAAAATATAAACAATAGAAAACATTTTCAAAAGAACTCCCAACACATCCAACAGGAAAGCAGCCTGGTTAGACTCAAAAAGAGAGGCAAATCCTCCAAACTGTCCGGTGCTAAGGCCAGTGTAGAGATATTGGGTTCTTATTAAAAGAAAATTGAAGATGTGTCCAAAAGTGTGGTTGATTTTAAACGGGGAAGCACTACCTGTGTGAACAAAGTGAGAGAATATAGATCTTATGGAAGGGTTTCCAAACTAGTTTCTAGTGATTAAAACTATTTTGTTTATTAATTCTAATAATAATTTAAATTAAATAAAGAAAATAAATGAATAATACTTTAAGTTTAGTGGTTTTGATTTTATGTATGTTAAGAATTTTTCGATCTCATTCCTTAATAGATTTTCCAATGACGTCATCTCTCAGATAGATTTTCTTTTGAGGATATCATTGAATGATTTTCTGTTCATACATTCTCAGAAATCTACGGAAAATATCTCCTTGAGAACATCTGAAAGATTTTCTGTAGAAGATTTCTCAAATATATCTTTCAGATTGCAATATATTTTCTATAGATATCTTTTGTACAGACAATTTTAATTTTAAAATATAAAAAACAACGTTTCAAAACTTTCTTGATTTCTTTATTAAAATTATTATTTTTTTCTCAAAAATTATTTACAAACATAATTAGAACGTAAATCTATTTTTCATTAATCATTAAGATGCAAAAATCATTATTGGCCAAGAAATATTTTTATTTGATTTCCTTTTTTTCTTTCTTTTGTTTTTCATTTTTGTTTTCTATTACAGACATACAATTTGCCACAATCAAATGCCACTTTAACCATCACAACAACAAAAACAACAAGCACATTTCTTGTGACACATTAGCATTAAACAATAATCATACAAGCAAAATTGATTTCGAAAAAAATACTGAAAATGTATTAAAATTTCACAAAACAAATCCAAATAATCCAATACAAAGTGAAATTGATAAATATGATAATGATGTTGCCAATGACTTTAAAATAGATGATGCAACCTTATTTGCACAACTACATGGCGGTTGTTTGCATCATCATGATCATCATCATTATTTCAATAAAACAGTTTCCTCTAATGGTGGGTCATACAGTGTTGAAAAAGATGTAATGAATCATCATTATCATCATTTACAAGATGAAAATTATTATGAAGAATTTTGAAAACAGAAAAAAAAAACAACACAAACGTAACAAATCATATGTGACTTAAAATCAATAAATCATTTTATTTAAGTTTTATATTATAATTTTGCTATATTAATAAAAATAAATCTGACATATCGTTAGTTGTATTTTTTACTTAAAAACAAACAAAACTTTGTAAAAAAATTGTATTTTATTATTATTTTTTTAATTTCTTTATATATAAAACTATAAAAAATTATGTACCTTTACTTAGTTTAAACATTAAACAATAATTATAATTTTATAATGAATTAGATATTTGAAAATGGAATGGAAACAAAAAAACAAACAAATATAGTACAAGTTGAATTTTGAGTTGTAAGAAATGAAATTTAATATTTTGAAATAAAATTGTGAATTGAAAAATTGTAATTTTTTTTATTTATTTTTTTCCAGCACAATTGGGATTTCATAGTAAATTGCTTTAATTATCTTATTTAATTTTTTCTTGTTATTTGCTTATAACATGTCTAGAAAATTTTCTGTTGCCTACTTTAGTGCTGTAATAAAAGTTATGGGTGCACCAAGCTTTCTGATTGCTTATAGCATGCGCTTAGGCTTTTGGCTTAATGTAAAATAGGTTTAAGGTGTTCTGCTTCATTATGCAAAAAGTGTCGCCAGATTAAAAAAACAAATGTATATAGTACGCTTGTAATGGATACAACATTCTTCAACAAGATCGCAGCAGAAGCAACAGTGGAGGCATCACCTTCATAATCTACAACACAATGTAGTGTAGAGCTCTGCCTTGATTTGACCTCCATAGATTAATATCCTGAACTTCAGGGTTTTGCTGTCAGATCGGGAGAAGTTGTCTACAGTAGCCAACTGTCCAACAGGTTACCATCCCGATATGAAGGCTATTCTTGTTGGTAACAAAAGATTAATCCTTGGGGACTTTGATACTCGGGACTCGTGAAAGACCAAAGAGATGCGCTGTTAGCGGAACAGAAAGACGAATCCACCTTCTGCACAATGAACGACGATGCCCCCACAAGAATTATAGGTATTTGCGCTAGATCACTAGATATCACATTAGCGAGTGCTTGCCTGATCAACTGCACTACCTGGCGTGCAGTAGTATATCTGGGATCGGACCACTCAGTGAAGTGACCTAACGATTTTATCGCCTCTAAACGCTGCATATATATGAATCAAAAGAAAGCAGACTGGTAAATTCTCTGAAGACACGACTTCAGAGAATTCACTAACTGCCATTTTGGTGATCTACTAATTCCCTCAAATGTATACACCGCCGAGAGAAAATTCCGCGAAACCATTATAACAGCTGTTGCTCACTTCGTACCAGCCGGAAGAAAAGAATTAATGTGTCCGCATTTCTGTCGAAGAGGCGAAATTCGCAAACGAGCGTGATGAGATTTGAAATACCGACCACAGCGATCCAAGAATCGATGTGCTGAACTTTGAAATCAGCAGGTTGGTAAATGAGATTAACTTAACAAATGCAACCTAATCACTAAAAAGAATAAATTGTGATCGATTCTCCGAACTCTTTCTTATCGTAAAAAGAAAGATGATAAGATTGCGATTATGTTTGCTAATGTCACAATATCCGATTCTAAGGATTGCTCGCGAGCATTTTGTCGGCTGTTTATTGAGCATATTGAAAGAGATAAGACGAAACTCCACATGAAGTTGCAGAAGCCATCAACGCTGCTAAACCCGATGAAATTTCCATACTGATGCTGAAAAACCTTGGCGAGCGGGCAGTTAAATATTTGGCTTCGGTATTTAACTTGTTAATTAGAAGTCTGATAATACCCAATGCCTGGAAATCGGTAAGAGTCATCCCAATTCTGAAACCTGGGAAAGATGCGAATGAGGGACAATTGTACAGGCCGATTTCCCTCCTATCACCAGATTGCATGGATTCTGCGAAATGCATAGTACCACGACAGCATTAGTGGCCCAATCCACTCAAATAGCTCATGGTTTGAACCAGCAGAGACCATGCGAGCGTACGATCCTAGTGGCACTTGAGTAAAGTTCTTTGTGAACAACATGAATAGATGGATTGTGAGTGGTCGTTAGTCATTCGTAGAGTTTATATATATATATATATATATATATATATATATATATATATATATATATATATATATATATATATATATATATATATATATATATATATATATATATATATATATATATATATATATATATATATATATATATATATATATATATATATATATATATATATATATATACCTACACCGAGAATTTTAAATTTGGTCCTAATAAAATTTTCAAGTAACTGTTTTAATGAACAGAATGAAAAGTGGATAGGATCATGAAAAGAGATTGGTACCATTGGGTTGGGTTGGTCCCAAAATAATTTTTGTTATACTTTATAAGGGCGACAAAGTGCACCGGGCCTTAGCTAGTTCTTTAATAAAACAAAGTTGTAAAATCTAATAATTTTTATTAAAAATAAATACATGTTTATTGTAAAATTCATTGTAGGTTCTGTAAAATATTATACACATTATTTTCTAAAAATACAGGTATAACAGTTAAATGCACATTGATAAATCTATTCGAAAATGTTTAAGCGCTCTATTGACTCAACTAGTGAAATAAATGCGACAAAGGAAAATAAAAAAACAATACTTGATTCAAACTACCCGAAAATTGACAAAACAAGAATTAAATCTTGGCTGAGGCACGATTAGCACCATTTTCAACATTAATATAATTTTCTTGGACATCTTTGACCATGAAATCAACCAAATTATCCAAATCATATTTATGTTGCCAATTCCAATCACGTCTGGCCTCTGAGTCATCGAAAACTTGGGGCCAAGAGTCAGCAATCAATTGACGACTATCGGGTTTATAGGTGACATGTAAATTGGGTACATATTTACTCAATTTCTCAACCAATTCTTCGGGTGTGAAAGACATGGCAGTGACATTATAAACACGACGTTTAAGTTGTTCCGAAGGTGCACGCATGAATTCCAATAAGGATCTGGAAAATAAATTTTAAAAATCAATTAATTCAAGAGTTTTTAAACTGAGGAATATAAAGATTCCCACCTTAAACAATCCTCAATATACATCATGGGAAGACGGGTATCGGGCCTCAAGTAACATTGATATTTGCCAGTTCTTAAAGCCTCATGGAAAATAGCAACAGCATAATCTGTAATTTAAATGTAAAATTAATTAATTAATTTTTTTAAATAATAAATTTCTTAAAACTCACCAGTAGTGCCACCACCTGGTGGATCACTGGAAATAACGCCGGGGAAACGTAGACATCTAAAATCTAAACCAAACTTATGATAATAATACTCTCCAATCAATTCAGCATGTACCTTGGAAACACCATAAATGGTACGAGGACGTTGAATCTATAAAACGTAAAAAATCAAACAGGAACATTAAAAATT
Source organism: Cochliomyia hominivorax (assembly GCA_004302925.2). Taxonomy (NCBI): domain Eukaryota; kingdom Metazoa; phylum Arthropoda; class Insecta; order Diptera; family Calliphoridae; genus Cochliomyia; species Cochliomyia hominivorax. The sequence continues at coordinate 74,266,389 of PYHX02000413.1, read as the reverse complement.
ATGTCCCAGAAATACATAAAAACAAAACATGAGTAACCTACTGTAACATTTGGTGTAGGATTACGTGGACTATCTGGTCCAAAGGCACCAATAGTGCTAGGCACAAATATACGTAAATTATATTGTTTAGCAAGTTCGATGACATTATGTACACCTTCAATGTTGACTCTATATAAAAAGAGAAGGAGGGAATAACGTAAATTACTACAATATGTTTTATTTAAACTTAATAAAATATATAGTGCTTCGAAAAGAGATGTTATTTGATTACGTTACAAGACTTTTCTTGATCATCATCAAATTAAAGTTTAATCTTTATTTGGTAATGCAAAAAGAATCTGCGAATTTACAGACCTCAAGTCATTTTCATTAAGTTCTAGACTAAAACCATTAATTAAAAAATTGTTGAATTTTTTCAGGTTCTAAAACTCACGTCAAAGATATCGGCCAGTCAGAGTGAAGAGTTAGACCTATTAAAGACGTTGCAGAGAATAACGAGATGGAATGACTCAAATTATAAGTACATTTAATCCGATTCGAAGAGAAAATATCACAACAGTCATCGGTATAATATGCAGAGGTTACCAAGAAGGGTGAATTCCTGTAGCAACTAAGGTCAATCAGGTTAAATGAGGAGATATATCAATTTTGATAACACCAATAATAGCACTATTATTATAAATCAAATACACAAATACACCCAAAGTAAAAAAACTTTTCTTGTAAACTCTAAATTAACGAAACGAAGAACACGTAAATAACGTTAATCCGTGAATAGTTCCCAATTAGTCAACATAACTTATGGGAAGATATCGTTACTAAGATATTACCAGGTAGGATGAAGAAACACCGAGTAAAGCACAAAGAACATGTGAAAAGTAGTATCTAATAAATGGGACACTGCAGATTAAAAACAACAATACTTTCATACAACAGTACCAACATGAGAGAGTTAAGACGAAAAGAAGTATTGTACGGAAACTTCCCCACCTTCCAGTCACGGACGCACCATAATAGTTTTCCCCACATGATGTAGGAGAGGGTATCAACACAGCTTAATCATCGAAAACGGCTGGTCCTGCGGAATAACTACGATGATACTGACGAACCTTGTCGAACCAACTACTGGTGAAACATGAGAGAGTTAAGGCGAAAAGAAGTGTTGTACCCAAACTTCCCCACCTTCCAGTCACGGACGCACCATAATAGTTTTCCCCACATGATGTAGGAGAGGCCATCAACACAGCTTAATCAACGAAAACGGCTGGTCCTGCGGAATAACTACGATGATACTGACGAACCTTGTCGAGCGAGGAGTTGAGTACAGTTTTTAACCTGTTAATGAAGAGCCTGATAACACTCAATGTCTAGAAAACGAGTTATCCCAAAACTATAACGTGCGAAAGAGCCAAATAAGGCCCAATCTTACATTGCAGTTATAATTTATGCTCCTCCTGTGTGGTCTCCTTCACTAAGTGATACGCAAAGGGAAAATATTCAAAGTTGCCAAAATGCAATCTTCAGAATTGTAACAGGTCATCAATACAAGACCTAAAGAAGGTGAGAAGATCTTACCGATTAAGGAACACAATGAAATGTTCAATGAACAGTACCTTCTTTGATGTCATCTGAGACATCGTCCTATGATTACACAGATATGGAAATGACACTCACAGGGACGCTATAAATTTTACTGTTCAAGTAACATGGGGACATCCACTTTCCACTTCATCGGAAATTTTCAAAACTTTTCAAACGAATCATTTTACAAGGCAAAGTGTGGAACGGAGAGGGAGAGATAGCCCCCATATGAAGCAAATTTTGGTCATCGAATATTTAAAAAACTATAACAGTGAGAATTTTTAAATTTAGTCCCAACCACTTTTTCAAAAAATATTTTACAAGACAAAATGTGGGGCGGGTAGAATCAGGGGAGGAGGTAGCTCCCATGCAAAACAAATATTAAATAAAATTTTTGAACGGTCAGTGCCAGGGGCATTGGGCAAAATGTGCATTGCATAAACTTCTTTTAATACACGTTATGATTTGTGAAATTTCTTTCGAGATCTTGGACTGAGGAGAATGTTTGTGCAGCAACGGGTAAAAGCTAATTTCCTATATTTTGATAGAAATCGTATTCGGTTTGGTAGCAACTAGTATCAGGAATTTAATCTTAATGTTGTAAATCCTAGACAAACTTGTTTATCAAATTGTTTGCAATCGATTTAATTCAACATCCTCAAATAACATCTCTTTATTAAAATATTCTTTATGATTAAGGAAATAAATATCGGTTACAAATATATACTTATTTAGCACGCGATTTATTTCATTATGTTTATAAGTTTTTCTAACAAAATCAAATTTAATGTAATGTAAAAAATACAGAAAAAAATGTAATCGTGCAACAAAGCAACTTATGCGACATATGTGGCAACAAACCACTAACTGGAGAAAGTATGCAATAATTCAATTTCTATATAAGTTAAATCTATATAAACAAACATATTTATACATACCTTACCGCCAATGGCACATTTTGTTCACCTACTGCACTTAATAAAGCGGAAAAATGTATTAACCAATCGACACGATGGTCGACAACAATCTTTTGTAAACCTTTAAAATCTAAAATATCAGCAAAAATATAAGGTCCACTTTCAATGACCGCTTGACTAGGTTTAATAATATCAGATAAAATAACATTGCTATCGCCATATTGAGATCTCAATAATTTGGCACATTCGATGCCCAATTGTCCCAAACCACCTGAAAGAGAAAAGGAAATTCTTATTATTATAAAATCATTATTTTTATAAAAAAATAACTAAGAATGTATGGTCAGTCAAGCCTAACTATCTAATACCCTACACCATATCTTCGATAAAAATGATAATACAAGAAATTAATGTACGACTCTCGTATAATATGATTTTCTGATTTATTCATAAGTATAATACCCTACACCACAATGATGGTTGTAAATAGTAGTTACGGAAAATTAATGAACGACCCTCGTATAATTTAATCTTTTGATTTATTTTTTACTGTGCAGTACAATATTGGAACACTAAGATTTATGTTTAATTTATTTTCTGGGGGAGGGGCTTTTATGGGGACTACAGTAAATTATAAATCCACCCTCGTATAATTTTGCTTATATTTATATTAATTTGATTAATAATTATTAAAATACCAACGTAAATGTGAGATTTTTGGCCTTAAAAGTGATATTTGGAAGGGGGTTTGTATGGGACCTATAAGAAATAATGGACCGATCATCGCATATTATGGCACATTGTTTTAAAAAATTAATATTAAATTAATATGAAATTAATATTAAATATTTAATTATATTAATAATTCGTTTAAATTGCTTTGTATTTAGGACTTTTAGACCTTAAAATCCCATTCCGGGCATATATTATATCCACACCATTGAAGGTGATTGGAGTATTATGCGTTGGTGATGATTTTTAAAACATGCAGAAAATCAGATTTAACAATGTCCGTCAATCTGTCCGTCTATCCGGCTGACTGTCCATGTAAAAAAGCCTATTGAAATTGACCATGTTCAATCCAATATTTCGGGTATCTCCCATATAAATGTCCTCCCGGAATAAGAAAAATTAATTTTAAAACTTTTAAATTTCACATAAATGTTAGTTTCACCATAATTTACTGCACACTTAAGAATAAATCAAATTATACGAGAGTCGTTCATTTATTTTTCGTAACTGATATTTATGACCAACATTGTGGAGTAGGGTATTACATAGTCGGACTTGACCGTCTACAACATTCTTACTTGTTTTTAAGTGTTTTTTTTTTTTTTCAAATAAATTTTACTTGATAGTGAACATTGTTAAATCGACTCCAGAAACTAAACCGATCGACCGCTTAAGGTAGTGTAGATTATTACAAAGTCGTATATCTTTCGCATATCTACTATTAGAAATTGACCTTAAAAATAATAATTAAAGAAATACCTTCTCTTAGAGCTGACGCTTGTGCTGTCACTTAATTATTTAAATTTTATGTTGACAACATTGAATCATAATATACTATATGGTGGTACACTACGATGTGATACATAAATGTATGCCTTCAATCAGGAAGATACATATTTGTTTATCTATTATAAATCCGACTAAAATCATAACTGGTACATATATACTTGGAATATATAGTGCGCAAAACAATTTTGTTTTGAAAAACAAACTAAACGAAAATATCAATTCTGAAATAAATATTATTGTTTCTTAAGATATTTTCTTTCTATATCCAAATATGTGTGTTAATAATTTTAGAAAAAATATCGCGACACATACACGTGTTTTTTGATAATTGTTTTTTGACACCATGACCTTGGAAAATTCGCACTATGTTTTTGTTTTTGTTTTTTATTGGCAAAAAATATTAATTTATATATTTTTTTATAAAATAACGTTTGTTTTTTTAAAAGATTTTTGGAGGAATTTCATAACTGTGATTAAATCACTGGTCACTACAGTGACTGAAATTATAAAATAACAGTTACTAATAATGTCGTTCTTGCAAATGTTTATAAAAGATACTCCGTTTTGCTGAATCCTTTTGCATAATACAATCACCTGGAGGTAGTTTTACATTACCTGATTTTCTTTCCAGGTTAAATTTCGCACCAAGGAATTGTCAAAGATCAACCTTGAATTTCTTTCCTCTAAAGCTTTAGTGGTTGCCTTTTTGTTCTTAGTTGGATCAAGCAATCCTATTATAATAATTAAAAACGTGATTCTGAGTCCAATGTTATACTTAAAAGTGATGGTATCAACTTTTCTGCTGTTTCAAACAGCACCATTCGACTTTTTATATAGCAGACTCGACTTCCTGAGTCAATTTAACTATGTCGGTGCATCTGGCTGACTATTCATGTAAAGCTTGTTCGCAATTTATAGGTCGCAATTTTGAAGATATTTTAATGAAATTTGGCATATCTTTGAAATTTCGCTTGGTCCATTATTTCATATAGGCCCTATAAAAATATCCCCGGAATTTTCGGCTCATAAAATTATATTTTATTTTATGGGCCAAATATTCTATATTTAACTCTTTTATCAAATTTTGCGAAACAAAGTCTTATGATATTTAAAGTACTGCGATCCCGTCACTGTTTTAAAGAACTGTGATTTTCACGGGAGCTACATTATTTAAAAATCACGGTATCCCTCCACCACAACAAGTGGCGAAGAGGAAATATTACCTATGTCATTCCGTTAAGCTTAGTATGAATCATCTAAACCTCATAATGTATATATATTCTTGTATCAAATCAAAATATCCGACAGAGCTCAATGAAATTTGACCTGTGTATTTGTTATAATCCTTAGAAGTTAACTATTTATATATTTTACAAAATTGGATCAATATGTTAAGAGATATAGACCGATATCTTAAACAACTTCTAAACTAAAGCGAAAAACTTTCATAAAATTATTTATTAAAATTTTAATTGCCACGAATTCAAGATTTCGGGATTTTTATCGTTCGAAGTTACATACAGTTTGAAAATAAAAGTTTTTATAAAACAATTGAGAACGTTATATTCGGCTGTGGCGAATCTTAACATCCTCCACAACTTAAATTATGGCAACATTTACATTCAGATTTAAATCCAATTCCACAAAAAGGTCTCATATGAAAACTAAAGTGAATCTATAACATTTTCAAATCATTTTCAGTTATGATTTTGCTTCATAGATATAAAAATGTTATTTTAACATTGTTTCGCAGTAAATACTTCTCAAAAGTAATTAAAAAAATTTATTGTTGTAAATTTTTTTATATTTTTTTATCAAAAAAGGTAAATCGTTAAATTTAAATTTAATGAAAAAAAAAACAATCTAAAATCAACTATGTTCAACGTTGATTTTGCTTAATGTTTTTTTCTGCGTGTACATACATTAACCCAATATTTCTGACCACTGTCCTCAATCCTTTTTGATTTACTTTTCTTTGTACAAATACCATATTTTTTGTTCCTGTATCATTGAAGGTCTTGTTAACTTTAGTGGCAGGATGCCAATTCAGGACAAAAATAATTGAACACATTTGAAGTCTTATGAATGGAAGTACCTTTTTTGTAAACATTCCTTGTTATAAATTTCTTGTAACAAATAGTGGGCTTTTCCCTCGAACATGAATAACAAAAATTTTTTATTACTGAGGAAGTTGCGAAAAGTCTGCCAGAACATACGTTTCGTCCTCCATTATGCAGCAAGAATATTTTTTTAGAAAATTCCCTTTTTGAGCCTTGTATGTTTTTAAACCTGCATTAGTTTTAACTTTTCGTATCAAATAGAGCACCGAGCTAATCGGGCTGCTTTTCTACCGCATGAGTTGGGAGCTTTTATGAAAATGCTTTTATTTTTAGGCTTTAGAAACATCATGTGAAGCATTCCTACTACCTGAACCACGTTTTCTTTCAGACATTTGAATGATTATCGAACTTATTGCAGGGCCATTCAAATCAGATTAACAATTTGACATGTTTGACAAAGGTAACTTGATCAAAAACAAAAAAAATCAAATAATATTTGGGTTCAAAGTTTTATTGTAAAACTTGTGTTATGAATTTGTTCGATCACGCTCTGTAATAGGGTCTTAGGAGATTAACTTGTATTGAAAGATGATTCGTTAAAAATGCACATTTTATTCTAGTCCGGTTGATGTATATCAAGATATTTTAATATACATAATCTCCAGTTTTTATGTTCATAAATCATAAAGAATAAAATGTTTGAAATTTATTTTAAAATTTCTTCAATTAAATTATTTTCATTAAATTTCTTAAAATTCTTTCTTTTTAAATAATATTGATTAAAAAAAGACTATAAATCACATGCAAGACTTATTGGCGCTTAATTAATTAAATCTTAATTCATAATTATAATTCAAATGAAATAAATTCCTCTTTTTTAAATCACTTAGAAACACAAAATTAAATTTCACTGATTAAATATATTTTATATATATTAATTAAATTAATTAATTATTATTTTAAAAAAATATATCAATTATATAACATCACTTTATTTAACATATTTTTATTTCACTCAAAATTGAACACCCACCAGTAATTAAAATTTTTGGTGGACGACCCAAAGGTCCATTATGAGCAGAACGTTTTAAATATTCAGTCACTTTTGGAGTCAAACGACTTGTACTCACGGTGCTTTGCACCACTGACGTTAAACACTTTCGAAACATTTAAACAATATAAAAAATTAAATTTTCCGAAATGAAGAATTTTTCACTTTTATATTTTTAGTTTGAATTTTTTACTGGAAAACAAATTTTGAAAATTTTGCAAAAAATAAAATGAAACGTTTTGAAAACGTTTCGAATTAAAGATTAGAACAACCGATGTCGACAAAGTTAAAGATTCAACTGATTTCACTTTTATTGTGCGATTTTCAATATTTTCTATCAACATCTGAATTGTGTTGAATTTTCATTATATGTGTGGATATGTGGGGTTGTATATATGTATGTCTGTCTGATTGTTGTTGTTTTTGTTTTTTTATTGTATTTTCTTTTTGTCAATGTTGTTTTTCTAGATCCATGCGTATATAGAACATGACAATTGCCTGACGTTCATTCGTTTTGATTCATATCGTCATCATCCATCTCCATCACAACAAAAACAAATATCATCCCACAGTTTTCGGTGTTTTTTGTTTGTTTGTTTGAAAAGTTTTGAACATACCAATGAACCAACCATACTCCCATGAAGAAGACACATCTATTCGAACATATAAACACACATATATTTATTCGATTCCATTCATCCATCCATCCATTCGCATGTCGGGGAACAAGTGAATCTTTTATTCTATTAAGGGGTAAATATGTTGTTGCTTGTTTTCATTTTGAATATTCTGCGTGCATGTATGTATGTATGTATGTATGTATGTATGTATGTATGTATGTATGTATGTATGTGTAAATGTGTGTTCTTTTCACTTGAATTTAATGAAATTAATTTAAGCGTTTCTGTTATTTTTGGTACGATTCTGTGATGTTTGCCACATTGTGTTTAAAATTTTTATCTTTTTATACCCTCAACCACCACAAGTAGTGAGTAAGGTATATTAGTTTAGTCATTCCGTGTGTAACGCTATGAAGAAGCATCTAAGGCCCCGTAATGTATATATGTTCCTTCAAATCAAAATCTGAGTCGATTAAGCTATGTGCATCTGTCTGTCTGTTTGTCTGTCTATCTGTTGTTGGCACACCCACATCCACAATAATTGTAAAATCGGTACAGTTTATCAATTAAAAAAACTGGTTCCGAATACGGTTTTTATGTTATTTTACGTAAAAATTATAGGTCTATATCTCTTGACCTAAAATATGTATTTTGCTGAACAAAAAAACTTGCAGAATTTTATTTAATTACTTTTATTGATGTGATTATGTCTAAAACAGATGGATATAGCAAAACCGATTCTTAATAAAATGTCTAAGAAGGCATACAATACACGGAATGACAAATTTTATATATTTACTCATGGCGGAATATACAAATATGAAAATGAATATAATAGTGAAAAGTTAAACTTCCATTAAAAACTGGTTAACCGACTGAAAAAATCGGCATGTCGAATAATTCTAAAATAGAAATTATTCGAAACCGGTCGGTTTTCTGAAATGCAAAAAACCGGTTAACCGGTTTTTGAATACACTAGCTCCTGTGTTGTATTTAAGAAAAACGGTTATATATTATATACGTTTGTGAGTGTATGTATGAGTGCATATGTTCAAGACATAAGATTACTTACACGCATTTGTGGTGAAGGGTATTGAAGAGTCGGCATAGCCGAATCTACCATTCTTACTTGTTTAATTTATAAGTAATTTTTATTAATATTTCTCATACACGCGTTTAATCTAAATTATAGTCTTCTTTCAGGGGCCCGTCCTCAAAGTGTGCAGAAAATGTGTTCATTTCATATATTTTTATTGAATATGAATATAATTTGAATTCTTTTTTATTAGTATTATCGATCAAACATGTTATTGTATATACGGAAATGTGCAAAATTGTAAAAAGTGTTGGAGAGGGTATATTCATTTTGTGATTCCGTGTGTAACGCGTGATCGTGATAAGAAAACTTCCTTAGATTTATATAGAGTCCATTAATTGTTGATGTGTAAGAATGGATAAATAAAACTGGTGTATCCATATTTGTGGTTAATGAGAAATCTTTCATTTGCCGGAAATACAGCTTGAAGGAAAGTCGAAATCGAATTCAATCTTACGTACCATATTTGAATACAATTTTTGTTAATTTAACTATTTTTTTGTCAAATAATTTTGTATATTTTCTCTGTCTTTTTAAATGAAATAATGACAAAGACAATGTAAACTGAATAAAGATATACAAATACGGGAGGAGATATTTTATAGAAAATTCCAATCAATTCAATGCATAAATTCATGAAAATGTAAATGAAAGATCAGCTGATCAAAAAACATGTATGTAACTTTTCATCAGAAGTGCAAGCCTTAAACCTTCTTTTGACCTTGCACTACTTTCAGGTGTCTGTTATGTTTTCTACACTATTTGAATATTATTCAAAACTAGCTTCTATTGTGTATTAAAAAGATAATTGGGCTTAGTAGATCTGTAGATATTCTATAATCAATTTTTGCTTCTTCTCCTCTGATCCTATTCGTCTCACATTTTGTCCAGTAAAACAGTTCCTTGAGGACGTCATTGGGAAAATTTTTGAAAATTTTTGCTTCTTCTCCTCTGATCCTATTCGTCTCACATTTTGTCTAATAAAAAAGTTCCTTGAGGACGTCATTGGGAAAATTTTTGAAAATTCTCCCTGTTACAGTTCTTAAATTATTCTATAATCAATATTTGCACTGTACAACTTCCCTTGGTCCTCAATACTTTAAGTATGAATTTAGTACACCATTTGACGTAAATTGAATTGAGGAAAATTCAAATAAAATTTCGTAAATGTAATTAAAATTGGATAATATTCAATAATATAAAACATTTATTTTTGTAAATAATATTTATTCAAATTAACCCCATTTTAATTAACAAGTTCAAAAAGTCATATTGAAAATTTTTCGTCAATTTGAAGAATTTATGAAAAATTAACGAAAATTATCATTATGATGAATATAGGTTTCGATGGCTGATAATTAAACAACTTTTCTTTGTTCCATTTAATACCTTTTTTGGTTCAGTGTATGAAGTGGCAAAGTAAACTATAACTTTGTAAAGGTTAATCTGGCCTTAACTGCAAAGGTGGTTGTAACATAAAAAGAAATAATTTCTTTTTTTCATGAATATTTGGTTCCATATATGCGATATTCTTGTCTTTGAAATCATTATAATTATAATTATTATTATTACTATTATTATTATTATTATTATTATTATTATTATTATTATTATTCTTATTATTATTATAATTATTATATTATTATTATTATTATTATTATTATTATTATTATTATTATTATTATTATTATTACTATTACTATTATTATTAATATTAATATTAATATTATTATTATTATTATTATTATTATTATTATTATTATTATTATTATTTTTAAATTAATTTAGCCAGTAGAAACTTTAGCTTGGAAGCAACATTTTTAGTAAATTTTAAGAATATCTTCCAATACCAATATCTTTAATTCCTGCAAAGGGGTCCATATATAAGTGGAACCCAGTCGAATTTAGCCTTCTTTTTGCTTAATATTGATTTGAAAAAAAAAACGTATTTATTATTATTATTGATTTTAATTTTTATTTTCAATTGCAATTTTATTGAAATTGAAAAATTTCAGTCTTATCAATAAAGATTTGGTCGAATTAAAAATAAATGGATTTTTTGAACCGATATTGTTTTTAAATAGTTTTCAATAAAAATTGCAAAAAACATTGTGAACGAAACAATTTTTAAATTTATATTTTAAAAATTCCGTTTATTTTTTTGGGAGGGTTTAAATCAAAAGTTTAAATTAAAATTTTTTGTTCTGGTGAGGTTGAAAAACTTAATTAATAAACAAAATAATAATAACATAGTATGATGCACAGTGGTCCCAAAACGTTTTTGTTTTCATAATTCTGAAATTTTGGAACTATTAAATATTTTTAACGAAATTTCACATGGACTTTGTTGAGGGGTTTTCAAATGAAATTTGCACATTTAACTTGTAAATATGTGCTACATTGTTCTATGTATATAGTCATTCGGGAAATTTGTTTCCCCTAATGCTTTCTTTCAGAATTGAGAAATTCTATAGTATTTTATAGTTCAGAAGAAAATAGAATAGATCACCTTTCAAAAAAACAATAAAAATATCCCATATAATTCTATTTCAAAATAAAATAACTCTTAATAGAATCCACATTTGATTGTTGCACAAAAATTATTTAGAATTTTTGTAGAGTTCACACAATATTTTAGAGCTAATTTAGACCTGAATAGAACCCAGCTATAACTAAAAAAAGCATGTCCAAAAAATGATCAAAATTTTACTTAAACCATAAGAGATGTCCCACATATGTACGCGTATTTTTTGTAGAGAATTTAAAGGGCTCTATAAAATAGCCCAATCAAATCATGGCAATAAAACGACACACCCGAGGTGACCAACTTTGCGGTTTCACTTTCTGACCCCATGATCCACTAGAAACATGTTCATCTTCAAATCAATTGGAAAATGCCTCAAGAATGTCCATGTCAATAGTTTCAAAGTTACAAAAAAAGGTTTAGGACTACTGTGTATAACATATGATGTTTACAATTAGCAAATATGTTTTATTGCCCTTTAACGAAATCACTCAAATTTTCACTTTCACTTTTTGATATTCAAGGTTAATTCAATTGAGGCCATTAAACTGTCTATTAAATAAATTAAAATGCCAAAAAATTACAACAATTTGAAAAGATAATAAAATTTCTTTCTCTTGTACAGTTTTTTGTAGCTTATTCTGTGACAAAATACCAATTTGACTGTAATAAATTTTTCGTCACAGTTTTGAGTGAATTTTTTTAGGCGTATTTAATATTGAACAAGTGGGAAAATTTTGAAGATGTCTTAATGAAATTTAGTACGTACGTAATATTTTTTCCCAAGGACGATGCCTATTGAAATTGATAAAAACCGGTTCATTACTTCATATAGGTCCCATACAAATGTCCCTCCGGAATAGGGACATTTGATATAAAACAAGTTTAACCAAAATTTATCCAAATTAAGTCTTATTATATTTCTAAATGATGTGCCAAATTATACGAGGATCAGTCTAGTATTTCTTATAAGTACCATACAACCACCCTTCCATATATAACTTTCAAATTAAACTAGAGTTGGTCTATAATTTTTCTAATTCCCATATATCACCCTTCAGAAAAAAATCCCTTTAAACCTCATAAAAAATACGAGTGTCGTTCGTTCTTTACAAACAACGATGTGGTGTAGGGTAATACATAGTCGGGCTTTACCGACTATAAAATTCTTACTTGTTTTCTATTGATCCTAATTTGTCGATTTTTAACTGAAATTTTTACGAAAGTTCTTCGCTTGAACTTAAAGGTTGCCTTATATAGGAAACATCTCAGGTCTGTAGCAAATACTCAGGCCAAATTTTAATGAGTTCTGCCAATTATTGTGGATATGAGAGTTCCAAGAACACAGAAAAATGAAGCAGATTTTGATTTGTTGCAAGAATATATATACATTATGGGGTATGAGATGATACCTTCTTACCATTACACATGAAATGACACCGCTTGTGCTGTGGAGGGTTTAAGAGTTATGAAAGGTTTTAATTAAATTTATCAGATATTAAAGTTTTTTATCTTGAGTTAATTAACTGAAATAATATGTTTTTGATTTTTAAATTGTTTTGAAAATAATATTTTCAAAATAAAAATTTATTGAAAATATTATTCCTTTATTTCTCAGATTTCAGATTAAAATCAATATTGTTTAATATTGATTTTGAAAAACGTGTTTTTTTGTTATTATGAATTTTTTTATTTTTGTTTTCAATTGCAGTTTTATTGAATTCAGAAAACTGTCAATCTTATCAATAAAAAATATAAATAATTGAAAAAAAAACATCTAATTATAAATAAATAAGATTTTTTCGTAATATTTTAAATGAAAATAAAAATATTTTTAAAACTAAGCGGATAACATACATATGTAAGTTCTTATGTATGTATATATGAATATAAACATTATGTCTGAGAAATACTATAATTAGAAACCCCATGAATTCCAATCTTATTAAAAATCATATAATATGATGGCCTTTAACTATATTAAAACATATTCCAGAGTTTGGAATTCTAATTTCATTTCCAACAACATCTGGGCCAAGAATTAGACAAACTATGCTTTCTTTGTAGAAAAACTATACATTGGTTCATATTTCCATAAACGCACATAACTTATTTTTTAGAATTAGAAAAAATTAAACAATTAATTTGATTACATCAACTTATATTCTTATTCTATAACTCAAACGTTCGTTCTTTTATCGTCGACTATAAATGAATTTTATAAAGACTTTGGGGAATGTTCATTTATTATAAAATGTAAAACTCCTGATAGTAACATCTACCAGTAGTCCTAAAATGAAAAAATAGTAACAGTCATGAATTGTTGATTCTCTTTTCAGAAATGCAAAAAATATTTTCCTTTCGCCACGTCCTACAATACGATTTTTGTTTTCATATATACCTAAGGTCCGATCGAAAAACGTATATCGTTGTTAATGTTTAAGAAAAGATCAATTTTTTTCTTTAATGATTTTTTTATTCGTTGTCAATTTTCAGTATTCACTTTTAGTACAGAAGAATCGGGTTAGAGTGAACACTTTTTAATATGAACTACTGGATACTGTGAATACACAAATTGTTACATTGGTGACTCTAAAGAAAGAACATTGCCAATCTTTTTAAAGTCTTGGAGTTTATTGCAAAAAATATAAAATTAAAATTTTTTGTTATATATTGGGCACTGAAGTGGGATTTCACCAGTTTGTGAAGAAATGCTTAAGGCAAAAGCTATAAAAATACATAAACAATTACAAGCATTGCAGGAAGCGCTGGCTGGCTCTAAGGGTTTAAAGCCTATTATGAAATTCGTTAATTAAAATATCTGGACAAAAACTTTCCTTCGATAGTAGGACCATTGATCTATTTTAAAGAAAATAAATTGACTTTAATAAAAGAACATGGATTGAGTGCAGAACAAATATACAACGCAAATAAATCTAAATCTTTTCAGATCTTTGGGAAGATGTTGAAGATAAAAAACATACGTTAGCTGTAATGACAAACGGCAAAAAACAAGCTCAAAAAACGCTTGGATGGCAACATTAATATTTAAGGAATGGTTCCATATGTATGTCATTCGTCTGTCAGGTTTATAATTTGGTTTATATATTTTGCACATTTTATGTTTTTTTAATTTTAGGTTAATTCCAATTTAAAGCTAAAAGGCTTACCTATTTTGGGCCATTTTGCTTCGTGATTTAGCTGTACAAAAACCCAAAAGTTCCTGTGTGATATAAACAAGTATTAATATTTTTTTGTACATATTAAAAAAGATAATTAAATTTATATTTTTAATAAAAATTAAATGATTTTTGATTTTTCAATCTGATTAAGTGAATTTTAGGGTTAAAGTGAACAGGCCTTGCACTAATCAGTTCACTCTATCCCGACTCCACTGTATTTAGATTTAGCTTTCTTACTTGTTTTTTAATTTTTTTTGAAGTCAATGGGCTTAATACAGATCCTACAATTTTTTAGAATAAAATTTACCATACTTTTTGACACATCATTTATGCTCTTCAATTCTCTTTTAACAGCTCCGGGCAGTTTGGAGGATTTGTATTTCTTGGTACAAATACCACCTTATTGTTCTGTACCACTTCAGGACTTGCTTACTTTAGTGATAGGATGCAAAGTCATGCCAAAAACAAGTGGACAGATGTAGTCTTATGACTGTGGAAACATCCTTTTGATTGGCTTCTTTTGCTGCAACTGAACTTTTCTTCAACATTTCATCGAGCATCATCAACATAAAATTTTTGACCAGAAAGTTGAGATATATCTGCCGCACACATTTTGTCATCCCTCATGCAGCAATAATATCTGTTTAGAAAACTTAATTTCAATTTACGTGCTGTGCTTCTGGCCTCTAAATTTTTAAAAAGTTGACAGGAATTTTTATTTTTTTAAACCTGCATTAGATTTAATTTTTTGTACCAAATATTCCGAGATCTGAACTAACCAGGCTGCTTTCCATGTGGACTATTCCTACAACCAAAACCAGGTTTTCTATAAACGGATAAGTTATCGTCCTAAATGTTTCCTAAAGAATTCTTAACTAGAATGAGTGTAAACTTAATTCGAATGAACAAGAGGCAATTTTTGGATTTTCCATGAAGTAATAAATAATTTTCAAAGTTGAAGTAAAAGAATATCGATTTACATAATCGTCAAGAGATATAATATATTTTTATTTTAACACTAAAATAAAACACTAATTTAAAGTTAGACTTGTAGGAAAAAACTTAATTTCTAATTTTATACAATACAAATATTGCGGTTAAATACATATAGGGAATTTAAACTAATATTCCATATGTACATTAAATAATAATTGTACAAGAGTTATTGTTGCAAATCATTTATTAATGTATTTATGGACGGTAGTATATTGTCCTCGGGCGTTATTATTTGAAAAATTAATTGTTGTGCAAATAACCAGACATGTTCACACGATTTAGGATATTTAATATTCATGGCCATAAAACTACGAAAGCATACTTCAAAGGCTCTTAAAGGATTTTGAAAAATGTGACGTCTTCCATAAACATCCACATAAGCAAAACTTATTGTTTTAGTATAATCGCCCACAAAACAAACTCTTGGATGATTTTCTAATTTTAAACGTTTCACACTATCATTACTGTCATCATCTTCATCTTTAACGAATTTCTGAAAAAAAGTGAATAATTAAAGTGTTTAATAAAAAATTGTTTAATTTTTTTATAGAAATATTACCCGAGTATATGAAATAAAACTTTCTTGAATACTTAATTTACTAATTTTTCTAGTGCTGGGTAACAAATAAGGTATCAATAGCAATGATAATGCTAATTTTGAATCTGTAAAATTAAAATTGAGTTTTATTAAATTAATTAAATATTAATATAATTTTTATTACCTTCTTCCCAGGTATTTTCAATATTTGTCAATATTTCTCTAACAGAACTGTCTTTTATTTTTTCAGCCTTCTCAATGGCTTTTAAATAATATGAACTCCATTCATATATATTTCCAGCTTGGGGATATAACATTTCAAAATCTATTTCAAACTGAAAATAAATTAATTTTTAATTTGTTTGTGATTGATAGAAATAATTATAAAATTACTAACCAGTTCATAATTTTTTTCGTTTTGTAAAACTTTATATTTCTCCATATAATCAATGGTTTCAATATTTTCATTATGAAATTCATTTTGTCTATAATAATGGGTTTTTCTCCATAATTCCAATACTGAATTCCAATCACTGCCACCGGATCTTAAGGCTTCCAATTGATTTTCATCAACATCATTATCACCCAGAATAACAGAATTGTCCGTGACTGCAAAAGAAAATATGGAGTATTGAAAAATTGCCAGAAAATATTTACAATTAATTTCTTATTGAAAGACATGTTAAATTCTGAGGTCTTTGAACAAAGAGACAAAATTCAAATTATGTTAAAGTTGGTTTAAAATATTGATTTTGTTCAGTAAATTGATCACTCTGTAGTTTAAACCATAGCAACTCAAGGCATCGGGTAACAGTCAGTTAACACCGAGAGACAGACGTGAACAATTATAGACCAACCCCAATAATTATTTTTATACATAATTAATTTTTTATATGACTCCATATATTTATGCAGGTTACACATTTAAAGTTATGGACTGCTTCTCAAGCGATTAAGGAAGTGGGTTTGTATGGGAGCCACAGTAATTTGTGGACCGATGTAATGTGAAGTAATACTAAATCTATTTGTGCAAATTTAATTTACATATATTGATTCCGTCAGTTTTATGAGTTTAGAACATTAAGATATTTTTATGGGAACTGTCTGAAATATTGGACCGAATATGAACACTTTCATACAGTGTCCCAAAATAATACCATGTACCAAATTTCATCAAGACAACTCTAAAACTGTATCCTGTAAAGTTCCTGACGGGGAACTTATTTAAACGAAAATTGAAGCCAAAAGAAATATTCTTGCTCAATAATGGATGACGAAACATATGTTCTTGCAAATTTTTTGTAACTTCCTGGTCAAAAATTTTATATTGCTTATATTCGAGGGAATGTTAATGATACGTTTAGCACCAAGAAGCTGTCAAAATTTCCCAAAAAGTTCTGAGTACGGCAAGCTATAAAAGTTACTCCAAAAGAAGCCAATCGTTTGTTACAACGGGTTCTATAAATACCGAAGAAGCTGCTTCCATTCATCAGACTATATAATGTGTCCACTTATATTGTCCTGGCTTGACATCCTGTCACTATATTATCAAACCCTTGAGTGGTACATGAACAATAATGTAGTATTTGTACAGAGAGGGGTGAATCCTTCACATTGCACAAAGCTAAGGTCAATGGCGAGAATTTGACATCTTGTTAAAAGATAATTGTAAACTATAGAAAAAGGTATTGTAGATTTTAAACGCAGACGGGCTACCTGTTCGAGCAAAGTCACAGAAAACGCTATAAAAACCTTAATGGAATTTCGGTTTAAAATTTCATCACTAAAGATTAAAATTTAAAATAATTGTAAATTTTAATAATAAATTCAATCAAATAGAAACTGTCAACAGACAGACGGACAGTGTAGATCCAGAGATTTTTCAGTTAAATCCACTTATGAATTAAATTATATTCTAACAATTTTTATACGATATAAAAATCACTTACCAACTGTTGGTTCTGATCTATATTTAATACGTCTTTTTATTATACCCGACGCACATAAACGTGCTCTGGTATTATTGTAGGCATCATATAATTTTCCCTTTGCCAAGCGTCCTTTGGTAAATGGCACGTAATAGGTTTCCCTTATCTCGGAAGGAAATATTTCAACAATAGATTGGGCCAATTGCAAAAATTCTTCTCGAAGTATTCTATAAAAAATTTGCATTTCTTATTTGTTTTAAAATAAAACAAAAGTTTTTATACCTTTTTTCTGGATTATCAGTTAGAATCTGAGATATAATTGTTTTTGCTATAACAGTACGATGTTTATTTTCTAAAGTTTTTATTGCTAACATTTCTCGAATTTTGGGATTTTGTTGAATTTTCTGAAAAAAGAAAGAATAAAAATAAACAAATTATTCATTGACTCTGGTAATTTTTTAATATTATTTTAAATTCATTATAGATAAGCTGGTTGTTATTGTAACAGTTCGGCTGCATCCGATAGTTCTTTCGTTTGATAAACCTAGTTGACAATCTTTGCCAGAGTGTGACTCGGGTCGTTCCGGAAAGGAGATTCAAACCCCAAAAGTACAGTCTGCTGGACATTCTATAACGAAAGACTGACCATTTCTATGATAAAATCCAAATGTTCAAATCCGTTTTGAGCGGATTAGGGTTTTGGGTATTTTTTAAAAAACTATCTATATAAAAAATGTCTCATGTGTTATATTATAAATGAATTTTCAAAAACTCTGAAACCCTTTATCAATGAATTTGTGGTGATTGCATTGCATTAAAGACACCACAAACAAAGCTTTTTTAAATATGCAGCAAGAATAATGGTTGAAGAAATATATGTTCTGGCTGATTTTAAGCAACTTTCTGGTCAAAAATTTTATGTTGCTGATGATGGAAGGATCGTTTAGGAAAAATTTTGCGCGAAGAAGGTTTTTTTTGTGAATTGTATATACAGAAACGATCTTCGAATAATGGCATAAATATGTATGTACAATATCGTATTAAATGAGATTCATTTCTACCATGACACTCACAGAGTCAACTTTATTCCGCGGCTTAAGTTACCGTCAAAATGTCGTTTTTGGCGTACATGCATTTTATGCATAGAAAAATCATAACAAGAATGCTAAACTGGTTTACATTTAAGAATTTTGCAAGCATAGAACCCTTTTCCGGGAAGGTGTCTTACATTAGAGCTATAGTAATATGTAGACTTATATAAGTTAAATCAAAAACATCTATTTAAGACAGTTAGAAAAATAGTCATGACTATTTTCAACAAAAAAGCTTCATTTTCTGGAATGGGAATTTATATGGGGGCTATAGCCAAATATGGACTGATATTCGTCAAACTAGAAATATATATATATATATATATATATATATATATATATATATATATATATATATATATATATATATATATATATATATATATATATATATATATATATATATATATATATATATATATATATATATATATATATATATTTATGACATTTAAGGAAATATCATAACGGTTTTCAATAAGATTGCTTCATATATAAGAGTTTTATAAGCTCAAACGTTTTCTGGGAAAAGGCCTCATATGGCCTTTTCCCAGAATGATATTAATATGAATCGATATTGGCCAAATTAATAATATTAAAGATAGCTTGAAAATAGTTGTGAGGATTTTCAACAATTTAAGTGTTTTATAAGCTTAATACTATGTTCCAGGAAGGACCAAAATTTTTTTTATTTAAATCAAGTTTTTAAAAATAATTGTGAAAAATTTCAGCAAAATTTTTCTTTATTTTTAAGTTCAAAACTATTTTCCCTGTAGGGTCTTATATGAGAGCTATATCAAAACATGTTCCAATATTGGTTAAATTAATAACATATATTCATGGCGGTATCAGATGTTACTGTGCACAATTTTAATAAAAATGGTCAATATAGGAGTTTTTAAAGCTTTAAACTATATTCTGGGAAAGGGCCAAATATAGTAGCTAATGGTCCCGTGACAATCTAGTTTCCTTAGGTTATTAAAATTTGATATATTTTAGCATATAACTTTCTTTCAGTTGATCCGATATTTATATTCTTGTTTGTTCAATGATGAAGTACATACAGTCATATATAATGGTTAAAAACACTCAAAATTAAGTTACATTTTGTTGGAAAATTTAGAAAAGTTCTTAGACGATTACATCTTAGCATTACAAACGGAATGACAAAGTTAATGTATAGAATGAAAAAGTCATTACCACTTACGGTGGTGGAGGGTATAAAAAATAATAAGTTCAATACCCACTGGTATCGTATTGACAGTGCCGTCTTAAACGCAGGATCTGCATGTGACCAAGCACCTTTTTCCCACATATGTTAAGACAAAATACTAAATTTTTCTAAACTTTTCTAAATATAAAGTTTTCTTTTTAATGCGCTAGCAAACCCGGCAAACTTTGTATTTTGTATGGGCGATATCCCTCCCCCTGGTCTTATCTGTCATAAGTTTTATCCAGTAACACAATTTCTTGAAAAAGTTGTTGGGACCAAATTATAGTTCATGAGATATTCGATAATATTTGCATACATTTTGTCCAATAAAACAATTCTTTGAGAAAGTTGTTGGGACCAAATTGAAGAACCCCCGCTGTTATAGTTCTTTACACATTCTATAATCAATATGTAATCCTACGTTTTGTCTAGCAAAATAATTCCTTGAGAAAGTTGTCAGGAACAAATTAAAGATCTCTCACTGTTATAGTTTTATAAATAAATATTTGCTTTTTATGGGGTTACTTCTCCCCTCGGTCCTATCGGATTTTTTATAGCTTATGTTACTTTCGGATATATTTTGGTTTCTTATAAAATTTCATCAAATTTGGACCAGCCGTTTTAGAGCCTATACGTTACACACATATATGCACACTTTCTATTTTATATTTTATATAAATAAAATTTACCAAAGTTGAAGGTATTTCCGTTTGTTGTTGCTGTTGAGGACTTGGAATATTTTCTGTCGGTATTGTTGTCATTGGTGCTGGTGTCATTGGCGTTGTTTTCATTGGCATTGTTGTTACCGGCGTTGTTGTTACTGGCGTCACTGTCATCGCTGGAGTTATTGCTGTGGGTATTACTTTCATTGGAGTTTGTATTTGATTTACTGATTTTGAGGCATCTGTTAACAAATAAATTATATATTTACGATTTACAATAAACTCAATAAATAAAAACTAATTCAACTACTCACTTGATGCCTTAATATCTAGAACTAAATCCAAATTATTAATATATTGTGCCACAAAATGTACAAAAATATTGGGTCTTATCACAAAATCTTTTGAATATACCTGTATATCGACATATTGTGGTATGTTATACACATTTTTAACTGCAAATAGTGAAAAAAAAGAATCATTAAATTTTATTTACGTTTTATTTAGAATTTTACTACCTTCTTCTATAAATGAGGAATAACTTTCAGCACCGTTAAAGTGGACGCCAACAATTTCTTTTTTATTTTCAAAAGTTGTTTTTATTAATATAAATCCATCCATTTTTTTCTTGAATTTTAATTTCTTTCGATAATTTCACAAAGTATTCCCACCACCAAGAGTAATGAACTAAAGTGACGCTATCTAATTATCTCAAACATAATATAATATTTCTTTCAAACATTGTTTTTTAGTGAGAGCAATATTATGATTATAAATCTGTCAAAGTATTTTTATTAGGTAGTTGAATTTAAACAACAGCTGTTCACACTAATAACAACAAATATATGAGAAAGTGTTTGTTTATAAACAAACTCTCCATATTGTTGTTGTAATTATTTAGTGTGATGATGCCACCATCTTTATTTTGTTTTGTTTTTATTGAGTAAACAATATATGTTTGCTTCTCAACCATTTCCTAGTTGTAGAGAACAAGTACAGTTGGCATCAAATGCAGAGTAGCCACAGTGTTGACAATTGTATTATGTTAAAAATCGCTGAAACTGAACATAAATAATAAAAATGAAAAAGTAAAGAAAGAGACTGAATATATCTAAATATATATTAAATTAAATAAGTTGGAAATAAGGGAGTGAGATTGAAAAATTCTTAACTAACATTTTTCATTTCAAGTTATCTTCGTAAAACATGTCAGGTTTAATGTCAAACAAATGAATATATTGTTAATCTGATTAAAATGGGTGACTAGAGAATAGTGTTTACTAATATTATTAAATATTTTTAACAAAATCCAATTTGGTTCTTCAAAAGGTTAGTCAAGCATTTAAAGGTTTGCCGTCAAAGATTTCCAATGTTACCAACCTTCTACCTGAATTAGGTTTTCTATCAATGGGGGAAATCTACAGGCAAAGAAATAGAAAACATTTTCAAAAGAGCTCTCAACACATCCGGTAGGAAACCAGCACAGTTAGCTCAGTGAACCCAAAAGCAGCCAAATTTCCCAAAAAGTTCTTGGTATGGCAAGCGATATACATTTGCGATAAAAGAAGCTAATAATTTGTTGCAAAGGGCTATATAAATACCAAATTGCATCATAGGTAAACAAGTACTGAGGTGGTACAAAAGCAATAAAAATTTGCAAATCCTCTAAATTGCCCGACGTTAAGACCAATGTAGAGATATTATACTCTTGTTAAAAGAGAATTAAAGAGCACAAGTTCAAAATTGTGGTTGATTTTAAATAGAGATGAACTACCTGTTAGAGCAAAGTGACAGAAAGCATTTTAAAACCCTAATGGAAGTGTTTAAGAAAAGGGTTATAATATATGTATATGTATGTGAAAAATATTCACTCTCACTCCATAAATGTGGTTTTAGCTGTCATATTGTTCTAATACTATTCAAATTCAGCAAAACTATTTTTCTAAATATCGTGAATATACTTATTTCATTAATATCATTTCGAATAAGAGAATAGCGATATTGGCTATTACTCTTTCATACAGGCCAATTTTATTTAAATTTAGGGCAATTGCTTTTCTGACAGTCTTAAATGTAGTTAACTGATTTGGTGAATTTGGTGGGCCAAATTTCGATATAGCTCCAATATAAGACCTCCCGGGATATGATTTAAAGCTTATAAATCACTTTTATATTTATATAATTTTGTCATAATATATAATTTTTATATTTATATAATTTTAAAATCTTAAAACTTTCGCTATTATAGTTGTTTAAATCTTCGATAATCATTATTTCCTTTGTATGGGGGTATCCCTCCATTTGGTCTTATCGGTTCTACATTTTGTTCACTTAAATAGTTCCTTGAGAAAGTTATTGGGACCAAATTTGAGAATTCTCACTAATTCTTTAGATATTTGATAATCATTATTTGCCTTGTATGGGGGATCTCTCCCACTGGTCCTATCTGTCCTACATTTGACCAGTGGAAAAGTCATTGGAACCAATTTGAATTTTATAGTTCTTTAGATATTAGATAATTAATATTTGCTTTGTGTGGGAGTACCTTTCTTCTTATGTTTTGATCAGTAAAGCAAATTACTGAAAAAGTGTTTGTGTTCGTATTTGAGAACTTTTGCTGTTATAATTCTTTAAATATTCCATAATCAACATTTTCTTTGTATGGGGGACACCTCTTCCCATGATCCTATCCGCCCTTCATTCTGTCCAGTAAAACAGTTACTTGAAAAATTTATTTAGATTATTTTGTATGGAGGCTACCTATACCCTTGATCCTATCCGCCCTTCATTCTGTCCAGTAAAACAGTTCCTTGAAAAAGTTATTGGGAGCAAATTTGATAATTCTCGCTGTATTTCTTTAGATATTCGTTAATTAATATTTGCTTTCAATAAGGGGTACCTCTCTCCTTTGGTCCTATCAAAATATTTTATAGCCTATGTTACTTTCGAATATATGGGGATCATTCTGAGAAATTTTTAGCATAATCGGTCTAGTAGTTTTGCTATATATAAGTACCAAACGAAGAAACAGAATTATTTTTATATATATCATGTGGCCATGAAAACACGGACCAATATCATAAGTATTGAAACCTTTGTAAAGTAACCAAATGTTTATAATATGTGGTGAATGGTATTTGAAATTCGGTCAACCGAATATAGCATTAAAATTTGTTTTTATTTCATATGCAAACATATTGTATATAATTATTAATTTACTGAAAAATATGTAACTCTATAATTATTTAGATGTTCTAGTGATCTCATGAAAGGAAATTTAGTATATTTTACAAAAAAAATAATAATTGTACAATAATTATATTTAAATAATGAAAATTATCAAAGAAAATACATAATTTTTATTTTAAAAAATATTAAATTTTACACATGCTAATTTTTTACCCATCCACAAAATTAAAATCAGTTGAAATTTAGTATGTTCCTGTATTGTTAAGAGCTCTGAAAAGTTAATATTCACTAATTGAGTAGTTTCCTATAAAACAAGCAAAATCGGTTCAGCATATTAAAAGATATAGACCGATATCTTAGTCGATCTCTAGTTAAAGTGAAATGCTAATAGACAAATTAGAATAAAATTTCGCAAAATATTATTATTTCAAAAATTATAGCTTAAGAAAAATTTTTATTATATTGTATACATCTGTGAGTCTATATGTGAGTGTGTCTGTACGATACACATGCATTTGTGGTGGAGGGAATTAAAGTTTCGGTATAGCCGAATATATGGTTTTTACTTGTTTTATTTAATTTTTGTGAAGCTAAATTGTTTTATCTTTTTATTAAGAAAAAACATATACGAAAATATCTGTAAAAATGTACTATAGTATGGTCACGTCCACGTTTATGAAAGATATATTTAAATGATATAGCAATGGTGATCATAAAAAGAATAGAAAACAAATACGGATTCTGTGATGTGCCGAATCTTAAATACCCTCCACCACTTGCGTTTTGCACGAAAATTGAAACGAACGTAAGGAGTGAGATCGAAAAATTCGTAGCATACAAATATGATTATAAAAATGAATCTAAAATTTGTAGTTTTAATTTTTATTTGATTATATATACAGAAGAAAAGATTGATAATTTTAATCACTCGTAATGAAATTTTGAACATTTCTTTGAAAATCCTTCCATTAACGTTTTTATAGTGCTTTCTGTAATTTTTCTCGAACATGTATTTTGATCTTGGTTCCAAATATACCTCACTTTCGTGCACCTTGTTTGTGTTCTTAAATTTTCTTTTTAAGTCAATATCTCTCCTTAATTCCGGACAGTTTAGAGAAGTTGCTTCTCAACTCAAGGACTTATTTACCATATCCACAGGATGCCAAGTCAGGTCAAAAACAAGAGCACACATTATGAAGTTTTATGAATGAAAGTAGCCTTTTGTAAGTATTCCTTATGTAAAGCTCGGTATATATAAAGCCTACTTTTAAACTTTTATTTAACATTCCCTAGAGCATCAACAATATATTTTACATATATTTTTTGACCTGGAAGTTGCGAAAAATCTGCCAGAACATGCGTTTCGTCAACCATTATGTAGCAAAATGTTTGGAAAACTTGACTTAAATTTCTAGAGATTTCCAATATAATAATTTAACCCATCTAAATTTTAATAAGTGTGTAAAGTTTATTTATTATAGGAGGTTGCCTCAGATATCCATATATAACTATTTCCTATCAAACCGATTTTGCAAGTTATTAATAGGAAACTTCATTGGGCAATAACAAATTCTTAGACCATTTTGCTCTGTCAATTATTGTGGACGTGAGCCAACAAAAAAAAAGATGAAGAGACATAGTTAAATTGACTCGGATCTTGATCTTTGGAGTCTTAGATGATTCTTTCTTGGCAATGCATAAGGAATGCGGTGGTGGAGGGTATAATTGAGATGAGTTTTAATGGAATACATCAATACATAAAAGTTATATAAGGTAAAACTCTACTAAGGGAAGGGAAGAAAAATAGGTTTAATAAAGAAGCAATGTAAAAAAATCTCTCTTGTATCAAAATAAATTGATGGGATAAATCACAGAAAATAAGCTTTAAATCTATATGAAAATTTCATTTTGTAATAAACCGATTTTAATAATTTTTGGAACGATGAGCTGTATATCATTGTCAAATTTTGTTTAAATCATTATTTAAATCACTTTTGTCTCAGATATAGATTTATATTATTTTTGTTTTTGGGTCGATATTGTGAAACAAAAAAGAAAGGGGGAAATAGCTAAATCAACGGAGATTTTAATTTGTACATGAATACACTGACCCAAATGTCGTAGGTAATATTTACGAAAAATTTCGCAGAATTTTAACTGAAAAAAGTTTTAAATAAAAATATTTTTATTCTAATAAAACTAGAATAAGAAGAAGAATTTTTTCAAAAATACTAGAAAATTTAATAAACAAATTCTTCAGTAAAAGATCTTGAATAAATTTTCGATAAAAAATAACGAAAAATATGTTATATCAACAGATATTAAGTAAAAACTAAACAAGTAACACACAAATTTATAATTTATAATAAAAATTTTGTTAATTTAACTATTTTTTCGTCAAATAATTTTTATATTTTCTTTGTCTAAATCTAAGGAAGAAACTATTTTATAGAACATTCTAATAAATATGATTGAAATAAGAGGAATATTTTGCAAAATAAATTCATCAAAATGCAAATGGAAGATCAGCTGATGAACAAAAATGTAAAAAAACTCATCTTCTTTTAATATGGTACTATTTTGAGTTGTCTATTACGTTGCCTACACTATTTAATTATTATCTAAATTAGTAAATAATCTCCTCAGTCCTAGATCTCAAAATTAATTTCATAAATCGACGTGTATTAAAAGGTAATTGGGACCAAATTCTCACTTTAGTAGATCTATAGATATTCGATTATCAATATTTGCTTTGTATGGAGGCTACTTTCCCTCTGAACCAATCCGTCTTACATTTTGTCCAGCAAAGCAGTTCCTTGTGAAGTCATTGGGACCAAATTTGTTATAGTTTTTAAGATATTCTATTATCAATATTTATTTTGTTTGGGGAGTACTCCTCCCTTGGTCTTTAATATTTTATGTATTAATTTATTACAACCATTTATCGTTATTTCCTCAATTCAACTAAATTTTTCGTAAATTTAACTTAAATATGGTATTTAAATTGAATAATATTCATTAATAAAAAGAATTTATTTTTGTCGATTCGAATAATTTATTATTCAAATTGAATAATATTTATTCAAATTAATGTTTTTAATAACGAATTCAAATAGTCATATTGACAAATTTTCGTCAGTTTGAAGAATTTACGAAAAATTAAAGAAAATTTTTATAAAGTAAAATAAGAAAGAAAAATAAAGGTTTTGTTGGCTGATATTTAACCTACTTTTCTTCAAGTTTACACCCTTTTTCCTGTACCCTGTTTCACCACTTTTGGTACAGGAGGATTTAATAATCTTTCAAAATGATATCAGAAAAATTTGTTAATATGTTAATTTGTAATATGGTCGTAGGTAATATTATGAAAAATTTTCAAAGAATTTTAACTAATATAATGATTTTTTGTCTAATGAAAGTAATATAAAGAAATTTAAATATACTTGAATAATTCTATCATAAAAATCTTGATAAATTTTCGTTAAAATAACGAAAAATTGTTAACAAGAATGAAAGTAATAAAAGAATTATAACTTGAATATCTCCTTTTAAAGAAGAAAATTATTTTGATAATACAAAATAATCTGAAAATATTTAATATTTGAATACAACTATAAATATAGTTTATCTTCTTAATACTAAATAATTTCGTTAAATTAATAATTGTATCTGAATATGTTGTTTTCACCGTTTTATCATTATTTTCTTTTATTCGAATCAACCAAGCGCACTAAATGACCGCGTCTTTAATAGTCACTTGTACGTCGTACCGTTGTGGATGAGTGGTAAACAATTTTTGTGATCGTATGGCTTAAATAATTTTGTCAGTTTTATGTAATAAATTCGTTTACCTCCCATTCTTTTTCCTCTGATTATATATATTTTTTTTTGGGCCAAACACATTTTTATTTAAAAAGTGAAATTTCACTTAACTTAAAATTTTATTTTTTTGTTTTTCTTTTTTATTTTATTTAGTAGGAAAATTAATCTAATTTAGTTAATAATTTTTATTTAAAATTTTAAAAGGTGTAGAAAAAGTAAAAGAGGTATTAAATAGAAACGAAGTCAAATGATTCGCTTTTTTAGTATTTAATTTTTTCCAATTTCAATCATTAAACTTATTTTATCATGTGTTACAATAAGTATGAAAGAGATATTTGGGACTCCATGCGAACATATAGATCATAGAGAATTAATTTTATATACCCTCATGTTAACTTTGTCATTCGTGTATAACGATCAGAACAGTAATAATCTAAGACCCCATAAAGTTCATTCTTGCATCATATCAAAATCTGAGTCAATGTCCGTTTGTTTGTCTGTTTATCCATCTGTTGGAAACATTTTCACTTCTCAAATTTGCCCACTTTGTTGTTTTCCTAAGCATATTTCTTATTTAAAACTAGCTATATCTGTTGATATAGACCAATATCTGAAACAACCTCAAAATTCCGAAGAAGAACTTTTCTAAATTTTTCAACAAAATGTGATAAAAATTTGGTAGAACTTAATCATAACATACATGCTATATGTACTTTATCATTGTATAAAAATCATCAAAATCGGTTCAACAAAAAAGACGCAGACTAAATATGTAAAATCAGTGTGCCGTATAGGTCGCAATTTTGAAGACAGTTTTTTTAATTTGCTGCAAATTTTAATTTTGAAAAAAAAAAAAATATAATAAAAATAAACTCCGAAAAAACTAGTGCTGGTCCATAGTTCCCATATAAAGTCCCTACCCGGAATGTGATATTAAATGTATGACAAATTTAACTAATTTGTTTTACTATAGATCCCACATAAGGCCCCTTCCTGGAAAATCTTTTGAGCTTATAAAAGTATAAAATATAAAATATTTTTATCGAAATTTGGGACAATGATTGACCTTAGTTTTTTTAATGCACGTAATTAAATTGACAAATACAATTCCATGTTGTGCTCCTAATAAGGCTATTCCCAGAATATGAGTTTAAATTTATAAAAGCCTTAAATAAAGGCAATTTTATTAAAATTGGATACATTAATTTAACAAATATTGATCCATATTTGGAAATAGGTTCCATATAAGGCCGCTTCCCGGAAAACGATGTTAAGCTTATAAAACTCTCATTTAGGAACCAATTTTATTGAAAATTGTCTCGAATTATTTTCTAACAGTATTTAATATTTCATATTACCTTAATGAATTTCATAACATTTAAGACTATTTCTGGAAAAGTGTTTTAAGTTCATAAGATTCAAAAATTTAAACAAATTTTATTAAAATTGTGTACAATTATTTTTTTAAACTGTCTAAAATATATGTATCTCATCGGACCATATTCGATTATAACTTTCTTGGACAGGGTTTAAGCCTAAAAGGTTCTTAAATATGAACTGCTTCCATAGAAAATATGGATCAATAACATATTTCACTTTAGTTTTTTCAACTCAAAGAAGTGTCTGGATAATGTAAGTTGTGGAGGGTATATAAAATTTGCCACAGCTGAATATAGCATTCTTGCTTGTTGGGCTTACACTTGCATCCATAACTGTTAATATTTTATTTTTTTTATTTAAAACCATTAAACCGTGAATTTAAGATGTCTAAATCACGGTTTTAATCCTATCAGCCAACCAAAAGTTTTCAGGTCTGAAATTTAGATTTTTTAATTTAAAAGGGCCGTTCGGCAGAAAATACTTTTCGTGTGTTTACCTTACATATGTAGCTATATATTAAGGATAATCAAAAGATGATTCCAGCTTTGCGATTTGAGAATTTAATAAAAAACAAGTAAGAGAGCTATATTCGGCTATGCCGAATCTTCATTACTCTCCACCACAAATTCGTGTGAAGTTAATACATTAGGTTCCGTAGATATACATATACACACATACACTCACAAATGTATATATAATATAATATAATAAGTCTCAAGTTCAGATTAATATAACTTTTTATCTGTTTATAAAATTTTTGGACCAATATTTTTTAGAATTTTATATGGTCTGGAGTTAAAAAAATTAGATGACACCTTACCATATAGGGCCTTGTGTTCCAAAAAACACATTAGCTCTGATTATGTGAAATTTAATGAAGACATCTTTAATGGTTCAAAAGTTACATTATTTCCAAAAAGATCAATTTGGACATTTTGTGAGATGGAACTTATAATTCGATAATTTGTCATATAAAAATACAACAATTTTAAATAATTTTAATACAACAATGTTGTTGAAAATTAACGTCAGTCTCATTTGAATGATAAAAATAATATCTTAAATTAAAGTTTTATTTTCTCCATCTACTTTAATATCAATATCATTGACAAGTTCATTACAAAATTTTATTATTTTATTTTCATTTAAATATTTAACAAAACAAATACAAAAAAAGACAATAAAATAATTTTTATTATTTCCATTAAATTAAGTCTTTTAAGTAATTTAACCTTTTAACAAGAAATAATTTAAACATTTTTTCATTTGTAAATCAATTCAAAATTATTTCATTTATTATTTTGCAAATTTTAAATAAAAAAAACATAATTTTTATATACATAATTATTTAAAAATTATTTACAAACATACGTAGACGTATACAAAACATATAATTAGAAAATGAAGTATGTATTCAGCTGTGCCGAATTTTAAATACCCTCCAACACTTACATTATGTAAACATTTTAAGTTAAAAAAGACTTCATTAAAAAAACTGAAGTGAAATATTATATTCAATGAAATCGGTTCATATTAAAAACCCTTTAAAGCCTTAAACAGTATTCCGGGAGAGTAAAAACAAAATGTAGCCAAAATTTTTAATATATTAATTTCAATAAACTTTATTCAAATTTTTTACTGTTTTAAACTTAAAACCCTTTTCCGAGAAGAGAACTCAAATGGAAGTTATAGCAACGCATTGGGTTATATTCAGATATCATTTAGCAATATATATATTATTAGAAATTGAATCGTTACGTTTTCAATTAAATTGGTTCATATAAAACCGTACTCCAGGAAGGGGCCATGTATGGAAGTTATATCAAAATATGAACCGATATTTTTAAAATTATTAAATACTACCAGAAAAATAATTGTGCCCGATTTCAATAAAATTGGTTTATATTTAAGATTTTTATAAGCTTAAAATCTTATTACGGGTCTATGTATTGGAGCTATATCGAAATATGGGCCGATATTCAGACTGTCAGAATTTTGTTTTGTTATTGTGACAAATTTAAATAAAATTGATCTTTATTTAAAAGTTTTATAAGCTGAAACTCGTTTTCCTGGAAGCGATCTTAAATGGGAGCCATATCAAATAATGATCTGATATAGTTTTAATTAATAAAATATATTCAAATTAATTTCAATAGGATTGGTCTTAATTTAAAGGCCTTATATTGAAGCTAAAGTAAATAACAGCCCCAGGACAATCTAAATTCTTGAGGTTTATAATATCAATATAATATATATATATATATATATATATATATATATATATATATATATATATATATATATATATATATATATATATATATATATATATATATATAATATATATATATATATATATATATATATATATATATATATATATATATATATATAATATATATATATATATATATATATATATATATATATATATATATATATATATCAAATTTTAGAAAATTATCTTTAAAACTGGGACCTGGGTGTATCAAAAATTTTCATATTTTTCATGCTTTTTTTCTGTAGGATTATGAGGCGCATAAATGATTTATGATTAATACTGTCTTAATCCAGTAACTTTTTAATGACAAATTAAGAAAAGTTTTTTTTCGCAATTTTTAGATTATCTCAGATATCGGTATATAATTTTCTTGCTAATGGACTGATAAGAAATAAATACCTTGAGTACGGACAATTATTTTTCACGTGAGAATGTTTCCAACAGGTAGACTGTCATAGTTCAGTCGACTATATTTTCGATTTGATGCAAGAATTTATACTTTATGGGGTCTTAGATGATTTACCACTTTTTGTGGTGGAGGGTATAAAAACCAACATTTAGAATACAAAATTAAGCACTTTTATTAAATAAAACTTTAAACAATTTAAATTTATAAAAGATGTGCGTAAGAAGTTTACGAGTATAAAAATGTAAATAATTTATTAATAAAACTACTTTTACTAGTTAATAATTTATTTATTGTGTATTTAAATAATAATAATAATATAAATGAAGTGAAAACAAAAACTTAAAGTTTTCAATAGTTACGATACTAAAAGCTTTAAAGTCATAAATGGTTTTATACACAAATTAATTAGTGTATATAGTTATTCGATTAAAATTTTATTTCGGCTCCCATTACACGTTTAAACATACATCTGCATAACCAAGTTAAATTTTCAACAGAGATTGGATTAAACGATTAATGAATGATCATTAATCGTTTTAAAAGCGTGAAGGATAATTAACTGAAAGATAACGTGTCATAATAGTACGAAAGGTAATACTGGTTCCAAAACAACAGCCACTCAGCAAGCTAAGTACACGTAAGGAAATTGCTACGCAATGCTGCTTACAATTCTAGAATACCTAGAAGAAGACCACTGATATCTACTATGATAGAAATTTCCATCATAAAATTTTGATAAGGGAAGAAAGTTTTAGTACCATTTTATACTCTACACTACTATAGGTGGTTGGGGTGTAATGCGTTTGTGCTTAAATTTGTAAGGCACAGAAAAATATTTTAGTGGTATACCGTTCATAAACGCTTTCTGTGTCGATTTAACGATGTCCGTCCATATGGCTGGCTGTCCATGTAAATCTTGTGAACAAAATGCAGGTCCCAATTTTTGAGATACCTCGATGAAACTTGGCATGTGTCATTATTACAAGGACGATGCCTATTAGTGATGATGGGTTTATTTTTTCATCCAGTTCCCATATAAATATTCCTCAAGGAATGGGGTTTTAAGGCCTTAAAATATAATATAAGCGTTTTAATCAGAGGTTCGGTCCCTTAAAACTAACACTTCGAAGGGTTATCGGTTTACGAAATTTTACGAGGGTCGGCACATAATTTCATCTAGATCCCATATTATTCCCTTAGAAGAAGTCTTTTTAAAGTGCACAAATCATACATTTATATTAGTACCATAATATAATTGAACTCTTACGCATATTAGAAAATATATTTATACGAGGGTCCATCATTAATTTTTGATAGCTACCATTATTAATCAACAATGTGGTGTTGCGTTCAGCGGCTGGACGAATTTGTAAGAGATGTGTGACATTATGAATTCAGCAGTTTAGACCTTATTATGGCTCCATCGGCGGAGTTATAGTGGTGCAAAGTAGGGTAGCTTGGACTTTAACTCTTTAAAGTCCGAAATAAAAAATCTTATAACTTGCAGCCCTTGACCTGAAATACTTACCTTTTACAGATTTGGAGTAATTTGTATTGGAAATTTCTACTGCTCTATGCCCAGATTGTCTCAAAATTGAACCTTTTTTTTAAATTTTGAATTTTACATCTACATTATAAATCCCAAAGCCTGAATTTTAAAACGGAATGTAGTTTTGGAAACCTCAAATCGTTTAGTAATTGGTTTTGATTCTAAAATCAAAAATTCCTATTTTTTAAATTTTTGTTCACACTTCGATTTAGAGTCACAAGGTCAATATTTTTTTAAAAAAATTCAGACAGATATCTTTGTTAACAAATAGTTAATACTCATCCACTTAAGTTTTTATAGTACTTTCTCTCACTTTGTTCGAACAGGTTGTCCATCTCCATCTCTCCACTGGCCTCAGCTCCGGACAGTTTAGAGGATAAAATACCACATTATTGTTTTTATACCACTCAAGGGCTTGTTTAATATATTGACAGGGTGACAAGTCACCAAAAATAAGTGGACACATTATGAAGTCTCATGAATGGAAGCAGCTTTTTTGTAAATTTGTCTTGATGTAAATTTCAGTATTAATAGACTTTAATTTCAGTGCTCTTACTTTGTCTCTTAAATTTTAGCAGTGTTCCTGTCGAGAACTTATTGAGATTTGTATTAACTTATTGAACATAAGTATTAACTTTTGTGCCAAATAGTCCGAGCACTGAGCTATCCGGTCTGTTTTCCTATTTTATAACAGTTTTATAACATTGGGAAACAGTTTGACGGCAAGTGATTTGTTACAATGGTCTCTATACCATAAAGGACTGCTTTATTCATAAGACTTCATAATGCGTCCATTTTGTTTGGTCTGACTTGGTTTCCTGTCGCTATGGTAAACAAGCCCTTTAACCCTTTAAACTGCCCGGGACTAAGGCCAGTGAAGAGTTATTAGGCTCTTGTTAAAAGAGAATTGAAGAGCACAAAAAAGGTTAATGAAAGAAAAATGATTTCCGAAAAAGGTTCAAAACTTCATCACTTGTGATTAAAACTATACAACTGTAGGTTAAGTGGTTTTGTTTTATTAACAAATATGTATGTTAAGCATTTTTTAATCTGATTCCTAAGCAGACATATTTCTGGACCATTTACTAAAAGATTCAAGATGTTGAATTATTTAAAATTTTAATATATGTTCATCTTTTATTATGCACAAAGAAACTATTTGAACTTATATCGATTAAGTTCACTTTTATGTTTGTAATACGTAAATTCGAATAACCGATTAATGTGAATAATGATAATATTCGTTTTAAGAAACAATTTAAAAGATTTAAGAAGCAACTAAAGTTGAAATTCATGACTTTTAGGTCGTTACACATGATGAATTTATTTTTGTAATACAAAAC
This sequence comes from Cochliomyia hominivorax, assembly GCA_004302925.2. Lineage (NCBI taxonomy): Eukaryota > Metazoa > Arthropoda > Insecta > Diptera > Calliphoridae > Cochliomyia > Cochliomyia hominivorax. Next base: position 74,231,436 of record PYHX02000413.1, on the reverse strand, counting down.
CCAACTTTTGTTTGTTTATATCAGCAAAAATAAAAAGAGATATAGAAAATCTCATTGGAAATACAAAGTGAGATAAGTGAGGCGAACTTTAGCATACGATGTATGTTTCGAATGGAAAACAGTTCCTACAATACAAATGCATTCCATGTATGACTTCTATATCAGATTTTTGCTTGGAATTATTGGAATCTTTAAAATGCGATGTGTGCTATGTAACAGACAGGTGTTTATTATTTTTAAGAAGTGATGTATCGCTTGTAACACTTCCAAAATATAGTGTTTTGAGTATAAATTACTCGAGTGTAACATGAGGCAGAGGCAAACATAAAATATTATCTACAACCATAAAAAATACTTTTATTATAAGAAGTTTTAAAGCGAGTTTGTGGAAAATTAAAGAAAACTGAAATTTTATTTCGTAAATTAAAAGGGGGAGTTAAAATCGAGTTACAATTGGAAACAACAAGTTGGTATTTGCGTTTTTTTTTTTTAATAATTTTCAACAATTTTCTTGAGTAATAACTTGGCAAATTTTGAAAATCATTTACAGTCTTCACGGGTATTTCAAACGTAACGGTTTAAATTAACGCTTAAAAACTTATAACATTAAAAAGGATATTGCTGACTTTATTGGGATTATACATTGAACATATTGGATAATAAAAATCAAGGATCAAAAAAAAAAAATTAACAAAAAAGAAACGAAAAATTACAATAATAAAATAATTAATTAAATTTTGTGAAATTATTTAAATAATTTCAAAATCAGTGTGTTGAAAGTGAATTTGTTATATAAGAGAATTAAAGCGGAAAATTTATGCAATAATTGAAGGCTAATTAGCCCAGTTAAAAAGTAATTTAGGTGTTTTTGTTTGGTGTTACCATAAACATGCAAACAATTAATTGATGTGGTAAAAATAATTAATTGAAATTGAATAATTTAAGTGTAAATTTAATTAAAACTATAAAAAAAAGATATTAAAATCTAATTCACTATTAAGAAAATTTTGTAATAATGAAACAATATCGAACAATTTGAATACTCATCAAATGAAATTTGAATTTCTTCAATAATTTTTTTTGAAATAAATTTTATTGTGTTTTTTTATAAATCGGAACAAATTGGATTATTTTAAATTTACGAAAATAATATATAAAAACTAAATCTTTTTGTGGAAATAATAATAAAACGAATTAATTCGCTTTGAACGTAGTACCATTCTGAATAGCAGTGCTGCCAATTGTTAAGGAGCATTAGTGGCTAAATCCTTATAAAATAGTGGATAAAAAATGTTTAAAAAAATGGCTAAAATGATGGCTAAAATTTTTTTCAAAAAATTTACACAAAATTTTATCATTTTTAATTTAACTATTTAAACAAAAATTCTATTATTTTTTCGTAAATTATAAATTTATTTAAAAAATATAATCATCTTCAAAATCAGATTTGTCAAATATGATCGAATTTATTAGTATTCAAACACCTCCTGAAAAATACAAGCGTTTTTCAAAAATTATCCTTAAGTTTAAAAATTGTGGAAACTGACTTTTGAAATTAATAATCATCTTGTTTTTGATATGTTTAATTGCTCCTGTAAAAAAAGCATATTATTTATTTATTAAAAAAAATCCTCTAGAGACTGCTTCACCGCTAGCTGCAGGGAATGGTATACGTAATTAAACAAAATTTAATTAGGAAGTCTTTTTTTAAGTGCTTTATGGATACTTTTAGGCATTTTTTGCCTAAACGTTTTGCTATAGCCCCCATATAAATTCCCTTCCCAGAAAACAAAGCTTTTTTATTGAAGATCGTCATGACTATTTTTCATGATAATCTTCTTCAATGTTATTAAATTAACTTAAATAAGTCTACATATTACTATAGCTCCAATGTAATACCCCTTCCCGGAAAAGGGTTATATGCTTGCAAAATTCTTAAATATAAACCAATTTAGCATTCTTTTTATGATTTTTCTATGTATAAAATAGGTGGTGTACGTATACGAACGTCATTTTGACGGTAACTTAAGCTGCGGAATAAAGTTGACTCTGTGAGTGTCATGTTAGATACGAATCCCATTTAATACGATATTGTACATACATATTTATGCCATGATCGTTTATTCGAAGATCCTTTCTGTATATACGATTCACAAAAACAAAATAAATATTTTATAGTTTTAATCAACTCAAAAGTCATGAAATTTGAAACCCTTTTCGTGCAAATAGCGATTTTCTAAAGAAGTTTTAAGTTTAAATATATAAATGATAAATGAAAATGACTAAATATTCATAGAAATGGCTAAAAAATATTTAATGGCAAAATTTCATTTTCGGTGGTTAAACGAGACTGAAAATATCTAAATTAAGCCACTTAATTGGCAATACTGCTGAATAGATTCATTTTTATATACAGCTTTAGATCTGAATCATTTTAAAAATATATATCCTGGCGCATATTCCTATAAAGCCACATAAGAAGTGGGGCCAAAAAGTTCCTAACATACATATAGGTTAATAAAAAGGAAACCACTAAACTTACAGTTTTATTTTTTTTATTTGTTTGAAATTATTATTACAATTTACAAAAAATATATTGTAAAAGTTGTAATCACCAGTGATGAAATTCTGAACCTGTTTCGGAAACACTTCTATTAATGTTTTTACCTTTTTTGTGCTTTTCAATTCTTTTTAAAGAGCCCACTGGCCTCTGTTCCGGTCAGTTTGGAGGATTCTTTATCATTCCCTCGCCGCCAGTACACGTTTTGGAAAACTTTCAGGAACTTTCAGTTTTGTATGTTTGAGGACTTTGAGGATCCACTTTCCTCAAAGTTTTGATGAAAACAAGTGAAGACACTTTTTTGGCAAAGAAAAAAACACAAAAATTCGTTTTTTAATTTTTAAATTCAAAATTGATTATTTTTAGTCAACTTTTATAAAAAAATTTTATGAGCTTAAAGTCACATTTCAAGAGGAATTTTGTATAAGGACCAATATGCTTACATTGAGTGACAAGGCACCAAGACGGGCGGCCGTAAAACTGAGTTTTTGATCCTTGACTAGTTTATTAAATGTTTAATATAGATTTCATTGACAAGACGAAAAGTTCTAATATTATGTACCTTCTATCTCATATTCCTTCTTATATAAATAATGTAAATCCTTATTGACAGCATTAGTTAGTTTAATCAGCATTCCAATTATTTTATACCCTCCTCCACCACAAGTGGTGAAGAGGGTGTATTTACTTTCTCATTCCGTGTGTAACGCTAAGAAGGAATCATCTCAGACCCCATGTTCATCTGTCTGTTGGAAACCTAGAAAAATTTTTTAAATTCAATGAAATTTTCACTAAGTATTTGTTATTGTCTTACGCAGTTTCCTATTTAAAATCGGCATCATCTGTTCATTAATAAAAAAGTTATAAACCATTATCTGAGACAACTTCAAAATTCTGAAAAAGAATTTTTCTATCTTTTTTTTCAGCAAAAATCTGAATTTGAGCAATTTTTGTCTAAAATGTACAATTATATAGACTTAATGGTTGTGCAAAAAATGAAAAATCGGGTTAATAGCAAACAGGTTTTAGGCTTAAATATGCAAAATTTTGATCCATTTAAACTCTGTATGTCATATCGGTCGTAATTTTGAATATATTTTCTGAAATTTGCCATGTATATTTATTTTGATATAAAAATGAACTCAAAGAAAACTACATTGTGCTGGATCATTATTTGACCCAGCTCCTATATTATGTCCCTTCCCGAAATGTGGCTTATAGCTTGTAAAACTGTTAAATATGAACCAATTGTAATGAAACTTGGGACAGTTGATTCTCTAACCATTAATATGTGTTATTAATTTTACCAACGTTTGTTCATATTTTGCTATAGCTCCCATAAAAGGCCCTTTCCCGGTTTAATCTTATAAAAGTAATAAATAAAGATGAATTCTATTGAAATTCGATAAAACGACTTCCTAAAATGCTCTGAACATATTATTAATTTAACCAATGTCAGTCCATATTTTGCTATAGCTACCACATTCAGCACAATCAATTTAAATATATATTATTATTTTAGCCAAGGTCGGACAATATTTTACAACAGCTCTCATATAAGACCCCTTCCCGGAAAACAGTTTTGACCTAATTAACCAAATTTTTAATTAAAATTATTGTTCTAACTGTCCTGAATATGCCTTATTTTCATGGCGAATATCGGAACTACTATTGATTTAAATTTCTTATTTTACGAATACAGGGCAATGTTTTGGTGTACTTCCAATAAAGGCTCTTTCCAAGAAAACAGTTTTATATTTGATCAAATTTTATTAAAATTTGCTACAATTGTATTTTTAAACTGAGGTTAATCGGGCAATATCTGGTTATTAATTCCTTATAAACCGACTTCCTGGAATAATGCCAATTCTATCGAAATTCAGACATTTTTCAAAATGTTTTCAATATATGTAACTAATTTTGTGGACATTGCAATATCTTCAATTCATGCTCATTTTTCCATAGTATTAGTGGTGGAGGGCATTTAAGATTAAGCACAGCCGAATATAGCATTCATACTTGTTGTTAATTAATTATTCTATAAGAACTGACTTTAGAAAGAATTTTCTTTGACATAATTAATTTATTTGTCTGTTAAAGAACCATGTAAAAACCGTTTAGTTAGAAAAAAACTAACGTTATTATAATTAATATTTTAAAATGACTGTCATTTTAGTTTTTTGTAAATAAATAAAAAAAAAACTTAATTTTAATGAATATTAAGAAAATAGTCTTAAAACTAAAATAAACTAGAACAAATAAAAATGCTTTAATCGGCTGTGCCGATTCTTAAAAACCCTCTACCACTAACATTATGCAAAAATTAGCATGAGTTAAAAATATTACACTGAAAAACTGAAACTCTCAAGGAATGAATCCTTAGCTCAAACACCGATTACGTAAATAGGCCCCTATGAAAACTTCAGTGAAATATTGCAACATATTCTGGAAATTTCCTACAAATATTGGTACCCAGCTATAAATCACCCTATGAAAACTAATAAAAAAGAATTATAGCAAAGTATGGACCGATATTAATCAGATAAATAACATATATTGAATATAGTTGAAAAAAATAATTGAGCCGAATTTCAATGCAATTGGTCTTTATTTAAACGTTTTATTAGCTCAAATATGTTCTCCGAGAAGGGCGCTATATGGAAGATGCAGCAAAATATGGACCGATATTGTTCAAATTAATAATGTATATTCAGGAGAGCTAGAAAATTAATTGTTTTGAATATCAATTTAATTTTTCCTTATTTAATAGTTACTTTAGTTCAAATCCGTTTTTCTGGAATGCAGCTATAGTAAAATCTAGACCGATATTAATAAAATAAATATGATATATTCAAAGCCGTTAGGAAATTAATTTTGCCAAATTTAAATATATAAACTATAATTTATAATCTATAAATCATATTCCGGGAAGGGGCCTCATGTTAATGAGTCCAGCACAATATAAATAAATATATATGGCGAATTTTAGAAAACTTTCTTAACAATCTAAGTTCTATAGGTATCGTCCTTGGTTAAAAAAAAAAATAATCACAACAGGTTTCATCAAGATATCTCTAAAATTTTGACCTGCATTTTGTTCACAAAGTTTACATTGACAGCCAGCCAGACTGATGAAGGTACATCGTTAAATCGCTTCTGAGGTGAAGGGTATACTTAAAAGTGATGGCAGAAATTCTTCAGAATATTCTGCCTGTTACAAACTTCTGCTTAAACGCATAATACCCCCCAAAACTATTAGTAGTTTGTTTTAATCAACGAAAAGTTGTAGTTCAAAACAGCGCAAAAATAGTTTAAGGAAAATTTAACAATTCTCTTTCAAAATATAGATTTTTAGACTAATTTTTAAGATTTTGTTAATACGGAAAATAAAGTTAAAGACATTTAGATGCGCTACAAAAACAAATTTATAGAAAATTGTTACACCGAAACATAAAAAACGAAAATATTATGTAGTACATAATATAGAGTAAGTAGGTGGTTTTATAAGTAACTAAAAATTGAAGATTGTATTAACGATTTTCGACAAAAAATAATAAATATTAAAAAAAAATCAAAACTCTTTCGATTTGTATAGAGAAGTACACATATATCCACCAATTTTTCCAGTAAAGCAGTTTGATAGGGAATTAATTGGGTCTAAATTTTTGGCCTGACTTGGCCTTCCGCAATATAAAAGAAAGACAAAACCTCCAAAGTGCCCAGAGCTAAGGCCAGTGGGGGAGATATTGGGCTCTTGTTAAAAGAGAATTGAAGAACACAAAAAGGTGTGTGAAGTAGGTGGTAAGGGAAGAGTGATATACATGTTTCAATATACCTACATGCACATTTTCACCCAGAGACCATGGTGGATGATCTCTTCTTCCAATTTACAGCAGGGTTGGAACCTGAATAGAAGAAAGAAAAAGAGTAAACTTGAAGTAGAAGAAAAGTAATAGAAAAGATTAAGAGTGGGCATAAATCAAACAAGAACAATGAAGAGAAAAAGAAATATAATTCTCCTCAGGCAGACTCTTTCGATGTTTAATAGTAGGTTCGTGTATTCAGGATCAATCCTTGGTCATAATGCTTTTATGCCCTACAGTCGCTCCTATCCATCCACATACATTGAACCCTCCTCAGAACATTTCCCGATATAGTGTTGTAAAAAAAGCACAAGGGAGGGTTGACTCGCTCATAATACCAAATGTGCACAGAACAGATTCACCACGTGCACAGAGCAGATTCACGATTATGTAGCAGTGTTCCAGTACCCAGCGTAGTCTGAATGTGTGTGTCCATAAGCCTTCTCAGCCCTTCCCTACACTTAAAGATCAGCATAGAATTCATATACTAACTACTAAGTACCTTCAGTGCCGCCTGACTGTTAACACAGACATTGACAGTCACTCCCACATTCACATATTCCTTGGTCAGTTCCGCAGCTATTAAGACTCTTAGAATTTCCGCCTGGAATACTCTGCAACTATCCGGAGGATTTTATCTCCGCCAGAGAGACCCCCGTGCCAGTGCCTATCTTCATCCCAATTTCGTCTGTGAAAATTAAATAGCCTGTCAAGATGCTACCCCCATCATCCAGCGGAATGATCACTTCCGGGATCCTACCGAAGTCGAGCTCAGTGTCCATGTAGTCGAACGATTCAACAGTTGCCCATCCATGTGTCCGAGTCCCAATTTTTCCGAATTACCATATGCGGTGTTCAGTTTAACCCCAACTTTTTTCAGTCTAAAAAGGCTCCTTGCAGCCGTTTCTAAGGAGTCTAAAAGTGTGTTAGATTTTAAATGGAGGTGGACTAGTAAAACAGTTCCTTAATAAAGTGGTTGTAGGGACCAAATTAAAAATTTCTCGCTGTTATAGTTTTTTTAATATTCAATGATCTTTAAATATTCAATGACTTGTATGAGGCCTACCTCTTCCTCTGATACTAACCGTCTCACATTTTGCCTTGTAAAACGCTTCTTGAAAAAATTATTGGGATAAAATTTGAAAATTCTCCCTGTTATAGTTCTTAAGATATTCGATGATTAAAATTGCTTTATATCGGGGCTTTCTCTCGCTCCACATTTTTTCCTCTAAAATAGTTCCTTGAGAAAGTTATTGGGATTAAATTTAAAAATTCCCGATGAAGTGGTTCTTTAAAGTATTTAATGATCAATAATTTCTTTGTATGGGGGTTATCTCTTCCCCTGATCCTAAACGTCCTACATTTTGTCCAGTAAAACAGTTCCTTGCAAAAGTTGTAGAAACCAAATTTGAAAATTCTCGCTATTATATTTTTTTAAATATGATGGATACCCCTCCCTCCTACCCTGCTCCTATCGAAATTTTTATAGCCTATGTAACTTTCGGGTATATGGGGATCATCCTGTGAAAATTTCAGCAAAATTGATCCAATAGTTTAGCTATCTGTAAGTTCCAAAAAAAACAAATAAAGAAACAAACACAGATTCATTTTTATATATATAAATTTGTATGTTCGATCTTACTCCTTATAGCGTTTAGATAGGGCAGATGGTATAGCTACTTTACAAAAGTGTTTCTAAAAAAAGTTTTAAAATTAAGTTGTTCTTCCACTGGTAAATTAGCCCACGTTAAAAGAAAATCTACAATAACAATTTCATTTCAACAATAACGAAAAAACAGCACGACAATAATTTCAAGGTTCGTTAGATGCAATCGTAAGCATTTTTTATTTTAAATAACGAGTATTTATTCGGTACAAAGAACGGAACTTGATGTTACGATTTTGATATTTAACATACAAACAAACACAAATACATATATGTATATATAGATGTTTACACAAATGCGCAAGTGCACACACTTGGAAAAGTATTATCGATTGCAAAATATTTATGAAAAACTAAAACAACAACAATAAAAAACATAAAGATTTAAAAACATCTACTAACTTTCCAAAAAAGTTAAGATTAAGTTATAATGAAGTCATATGTGGGTGTTTACATGTAAGATTGTATAAGTATTAAAAAATACATATGAGAGCAGTAACAAAATTAACTTAAGTATTAAGAGAATAATTTTATAGGTTTCTTCACATAAAGTATTAAATATGTTAACCATTCTGTATGTAAGATTAGGGAATTGTATATAGGCCCCATAAAGATTTATATTTGTAGACCAAATCTATTCCAGGCTTATGAAAGTCTTAAATATCTTTCTAACAAAATATAAAAGAATCCTCCCGACCTTCACGATATCGACTTTTTTACCATTTACCACCACTTATGGCTGAAAGGCTATATAAACTGTGTCATTCCATATGTAACGTTAAGCAGAAATCGCCTAAGACACTCAATTTATATATTCTTGGAATCAAAATTTGAGAAGATTTAGCTGCCTCTCCATCCATCTGTTGTATGCTACATTGTTTACTGTTGTCCTAAGCAGTTTCCTATTTAAAATCATTTATATGGGTTTATTATCATCAAAATCGGATCAGTAGAAAAAGAGTTATAGGTTAAATTATGCCAAATTTTGATATACCTCAAAATCAGTATGTCGCAATTTTGAATATAATTATTTGAAATTTACCACATATCTTTCTTTGGACCTAAGAATCAATCCAAGAAAAACTAGTTTGGCCTTGGGTCATTATTTGGCTAGCACCCTATAAGGCTCCTAAGCTTATAGAATTTTAAAATATAAATTAATTCCATTGAAATTCAGAACAATGCCATTTGTAACAGTATTGAATTTCTGCCATTAATTTGACCAATATAGGTCTACGATTTTTCACAGCCCCCATAAAAGGCCCCTTTCCGGAAAACGTGTTTAAGCTTAAGAAAGTATATGGATACAATTATTTTTTAATGCATGTAATTAAGTTGACTAATATCGGCCCACATTTTGCTATAGCTCACATATAAAGCCTCTTCTCGCAAAACGTGTTTAAGCTTATAAAACTCTTAAAAATAAACTAATTTGATCGAAAATCGCCACTATCAAACTTTTTAACAGTCCTTGATATTTATTACTAATTTGATGAATATTGTGCTATATTTGGCTATATGTTCCATTTAAGGGTTTTTAGCTTATAAGTCTATATAAATTGAACTAATTATATTGAAATTTTGTATAATTATTTTTCTTTTAACTTTCTTAAATATATCGGGTTTAAAAATTTCTTAAATATGGACCAATTCCATTGAAAATAATCATATTAACTTTTTATTTATTTGAAGCCCTTTTTAACTCATGCAAATGTTCGAATAAAGTGGTGGTGGGTGTTTTAAATTCGGCACAGCCGATTAAAACATTCTTTTTTGACATGTTGTGCGATAATGAAGTAGATATAGCTGTATGTTATGGTTATATTCTGTCTGCTTGGGAATTTTTAGGTTGTTTTAGATATTGGTCCGTGCTTACGTATACCGATTTAGGTGATTTTCGGAAATAGGAGCTGAATGAGTGCTATCGGAAGTTATTAATCGATTATTTTAAAATTTGATACAGTATTTTTTGGTCGCAAAAATTCTAAATAAATTTAATGTTGCCAAATTACCACCATTTCTATCGATTTCATACATATGTGTTTGTGGTATTATATGTTCATACGTATGTGTTTGCGGTATTATATGTTCACATTTGATGATTTTGATTTTAATGGAGGCCTTATATAGCTCACATTTTACTGAAGATACCATAAGCTCACAGATCGATAAAAATGATTCTGAACGATTTACTATCTTTATTTGTAGATTTATAATTAACACTTTTACAAAAGTTGTTTGCTTGAACTTAAAGATTGCCTCTGACATTGGTCTATAACTTTTAATATACTGAACCGATTTTGCTGGTTTTAAATACTAAACTTCTCAGTACTATAGCAAATATTCAGGCTAAATTTCATTGAGGATGTGAGTGTGCCAACAACAGACAGATAAATATAGCTATATCGAATCAGATTTTGATTTGATGCAAGAATATATATACATAATAGTGTGTTAGAGGATTCCTCCTTAGCGTTACACATGGAATGTCAAATTTAATATATTAAAAAACAAAAATATCTATCGTAAACTTAAATATTTAAAAATTCAAATAAAAATTTAAAATCAATTACACATAATTTTTAATAGAATTTTCAGACTGGTCTCGTTTTAAAGTTGCCCATGCTTAGATTTTCTATTTTGTTTTCTATTTGTTGTTTATTAACAAAAACAACATATTTCAACATAAGATGTTGTTTAAATTTTATTTTACAACGATTGAAAAAAGAGCTTTAAAAAATAACGCTTCCTTGGCATAAGCGAACAACAATAACAATGGCACAAACACACAAAATAACTCTATTACATGATATAATAACAATAACAACAATATTTTAAAGCAGTCACTATAAATTTATGAAGCGTTTTCTCGATTTCAGTTGTTGTTTTTATTCAATGACACTGTTTCACTGTTTTCATCATAATTTTTACCCTGAACAGAATTAAAACCACAAGATTTATTTCATTACGAAAACGCCATTTACAAAATTCACTTATAAGTTTAAGGAAAATTTTTGCTAATTTTTATTATTTTTTTCTATTTTTAGACAAAATGCTGAACTTTTGGTATCACTTAATTAAACAAATGACTTACAGATAAAGTCAACAAATTTCGATGATGAAGAAAAGACGTAGTTTACGCACAATCCGGACCCATAGTCTGTGGATAGATTTTGTGTATAAATTTTTATTTTATTGTTGGATTTTAAGTTATTTAATAGTTGATAATGTTAATGCAGAGGTTGGCATAGGTTGCCCACCATCTGAAGCCATATTACCATGTCGCTGTTCATTGAGGGGCAAGGAAATACAAATATGGTAAGTTGTTATCTCTAAATAATATTAAAATGATTTCTGGTCGAATGTCTGAAAATGTTCATACTCATAAGCCACCAAACCGGTTTAATATCTTCATATTTAAATAGCTTTGAATTTGTTTTAAACATTTAAGGTTCTCAAACATATCATGACTTTCAAAATTATAAACGTAGGGTAAATCAAATCAAAATTTTGAATTAAGATAACATTTGATTTTTTATTCGTACATTGTTGCGCAGACTTTTGAGGCCATTATCACTCAAATCACATATCGCTTAAACAAGTACAGACTAAATTAACGGACAATCCTTGTGGCCCTTGTCTCATCAGCCACAAAGTTCTTTTCCAGGGTATCCTACAGTCTCCCTCGTCAAACGATTTAAAGAGATGGATTGTAAACAATTTTTGTAGAATTCCAAAACAGAAGATCATAACCTCGTTAAGGTTACCACTCAAAGCACACATGGATTAAAAATGACAGGTTATCTGAGCGGTCAATCCGTGTGGAACTAGATCCATCAAAAGCATATGATGCTGTCAGTCATAAAGTTTTCTTCCAGAACATCTGGAAGTCACTAATATGAATAGATGGGAAATAAAATTGGACCCACAGTGGGTCTGTTACCGCCCATTTAATTTAATTAAATTTCTATTTTTCAAATTTCCCTGTCAATAAAGTCGAGAACAACACTCTTCATCACATGAGCTAAGGAGATAAATACAAGTTTAAAAAATTGCTACTATTAGATAGTCTATTTAGCATTACACTTTCTAACCTTAATCCTACATGTAACCAAGGACCAAACGATATACGATATTTATTGACTATGATTCGCCCAATAGAGGTCGCTCAATATCTAGGCCTGGAGTTAAATTTGATAGTTTTTGTTGAAGTGGTAATGGTCGTTATAGGGCTGCCCAGAAACCCGTTATTAATAAAAAATGAGATATGACTCTTCATCTGCCGTTTGTTCTCTTTATGTTTAAGGCTACGACAATTTCCTTTTAAACAAATTTGTTCCATTCTAATGGACCTTAATGCTTTGAAAATCTGAGCGTAATTGCAAATTGAATTCAGATTGGATATTTAAAAGTCCAATCTATCTGTATAATTCACCAAATTGCACAGAATACCAGACTAAATAAATGTAAAAAATCTGTGGCAGCCTTCTTATTTTGTTCCTATTATTGATAGAACAGTTAATATCGTCTAAAATGCACTGAATTTGATTGGAATTTGATACAGAACATTAAATGAGTTTGGAGATATATTAAATATATCACCTGAAAAGACACTAGATCCGATATCATTGTTCATCTTAAAATCATCTTTAATAACTCTGATATTATATTCCTAATAGGTAATATTCAGCGCTTTTGAAAAGCTAGTACATTTGATGTTGCACCCTATCTTTTTTGCCTAAATGATCTACGAAATATTTCTTTTTTCTTACACTCCCCCACAGTAACGGTTCATTTGTCCACAATATTAGGACGAAGAACATTTTTACTGTGAATATCCTGCGACATATTAAGTACATTCCCAAAGTCTTTCTATCTTACGAAAGATAGGTTAGGAATCACGGTATTTGTTGTGAAGAGTAACCGTTCCGGTCGCATTTTGTAATTCATACATTACACATACACATAAATTTTTAGATATTAAGTCAAAATAAGGATGGGAATAAGTCTCGCTAAGGTGTCTCCTTTGTAAAACATTACTTAGATTCGCTATCGAAAGTCCATTTTGGATAACAACCAGTTTAAAATTTACCATTAAATTTCTTTCTTCTAGGTGCTCCCACAGCAATTTACCCCAAATAATGGATGGCATCAAGGCTGTTGAACGCAACATAAAAGGTTCTATTGATGAATTGGTTTTGGAAAATAATCAACTGCCTGCTCTACCAGGACGTTTCTTTGGTTCTTTACAAATTGTACGTTTAATGTTGCGCTACAATAGCATTGAACGGGTCTCAAATGGTTGGCTCAATGAATTGGAAAATTCTTTAGTTGAAATTTATATAGTGGAACCACAGCTAAGAAGTATTCCTGTAGAAAGTTTAAATGGCATGATTAATATGGTGGCTATAACAATACAAAGTGATGAGCTTAAACATTTACCAGATTTTTCGGGTCTCTTATCATTAACATATTTGAGTGTGCAAAGTAAATCCTTAACGGAATTGCAGCCGCACTGGTTTAGACATTTACCAAAACTACAAAATGTCCATATTACTGGAGGAGAACATTTAAATCGTTTGGAAAGTGGTTTATTTGATGGTTTGATTTCATTAAAAAATCTGGATTTAAGTAGAAATGGCATAAATTGGATACATTTAAGAGCTTTGACGAGGCTGCCCAATTTGGTGAGCCTAAAGTTGTCCTATAATCAAATCAGTGATGTGGGCATGATAGGACGCATAATAAAAGATTTAGAGAATTTGAAGAAAATGCGTTTGGATCATAATATTATCAATATCATAGAAGATGGTTCATTTGTCGATCTGCCACATTTAAGTGAACTGCATTTGAATGATAATCGTGTAACGGAAATAGAATATGGCGCTTTTCTACGTACACCCATGTTGAAAACGATTTATTTGCATAATAATCATATTAAGAGAATACATCCGGAATCCTTTCTCCAAAACTCAGGAAGTGGAGTGGAGACCATGTATTTGTATAATAATGAAATAGAACATGTTAGTGAATTGAGATCGTTATTGGAAGCTTTGCCAGCCTTAAAGTTTTTAGATATAAGTAATAATTATTTAAGAGATATACACTTTGGCGCTTTGCGGGGACATGGTACCTTGGAACAGCTGCATATTAATAACAATCTGTTAAGGAATATTGAAAGAGATGCCCTAATGGCCATGCCTGCCTTAAGAGAGTTGCGGTTAAGAAATAATAGTTTATCGCATGAACTGGCTATGCCATTTTGGAATTTACCCGGTCTCAAGGGTTTGGATTTATCTTTAAATAATTTCCGTTCTGTGGATTCTTTTCTTTTGGCAGGTTTGCCTTCCCTAAGGCGTTTGGATTTAAGTGAAAACGGTTTAAATAAATTGGATCCTACTACCTTTATACACAATGCCATGTTGGAAACCTTAAATATATCGGCTAATGAATTGGTTTTACTGCATCCAGCCACATTTCGTAATTTGGATCGTTTATTCGAGGTGGATTGTAGTTTTAATCAATTATTGGAAATAATACCAGGTTTACCCAAAATTGTGGAAAGAATATCCGTAAGGGGCAATTTAATTTCAAATCTGCCTCAATTGGCCAGTAAAACCTTAAATTTGCCAAATTTAAGAATGTTGGATTTAAGCCTAAATCGCTTGGAACATTTACCCAAATATGCTTTTCAAGGAACCGTACAATTAAGGGTGCTTAGTTTGGCCAATAATCGTTTGAGGACCTTAGATGATACCGCCTTTATAGGTGTCAATCGTTTGGAACTGCTGCATTTACAGGAAAATCTTTTAATGAATATAGATGAACGCAGTTTTTTGCCTTTGTCGGAATTAAGGAATCTTAATTTACATGCCAATAAATTGACTCTCATAACCGATAATTTATTTTCGAATAATACCAAATTGGAACAATTGGATTTATCTCATAATAATATACGTTTAATATCCCCCTCGGCATTTGAATCACAAAAATCTTTGGAATATTTGGATTTATCGGGAAATGCTTTAACCGATATGTCTATATCTTTAGTGAATCTGATGAATTTGAAAGATATAGATCTTAGCTACAATCAAATTTCTCGCATACACACAGAAGTGGTTTCCGCTTGGCGTCAGGTGGTAGAAGTGCGTTTATCGAACAATTTAATAACGGAACTTAAACATGGCTCTTTCCGCAATTTGGCTAAATTACAATATTTGGATTTATCCAGTAATGAGATATCAACAGTAGAACCGGGAGCTTTAAAAAATTTACCCGATTTACAGGAATTTGTTTTAGCCGATAATAAATTGGGTGAATTACAAGATCATGTATTCGAGGATTTACCCAATTTATTGGCTTCCCATTTTCAATACAACAACTTGAGATTTATATCATCCGAAAGCTTTTATAATTCACCTTCTATGGTATTTTTGAATTTATCTAATAATCATTTTCGTAATATGGAAAATATTGGTTTGCGTTCTATGCGTAATTTGGAAGTTTTGGATTTGTCCACAAATGGTGTTAAAATGGTAACAACTATGCCCTTGAAGTCATTAAATTGGTTGGTGGAATTGAAAATGGATAATAATGAAATTTGTAAAATACAGGTGGGTTTCGAAGAGAACTTAAATTTTAAATAATTTTCTTTATGACTTATTATTTCCTAGGGTTCACCCTTTGAGACCATGCCACGCTTAAGGGTTTTATCTATGCGTAATAATCGTTTGCGCACGGTCAAAGAGAGAACATTTAGAAATCTCCGAGGCAATATAGCTGTAATAGATATGGATGGTAAGTAGGGGAAAATCTGTTTTAAGGCTCGATATAATTTAATAATTAAAACTTAATTTCCTCCTCAGGTAATCCCATTGATTGCTCCTGTGAAATGCAATGGCTTTCGGTATGGCTGCAGGAAACCAACTTCCCATATCCGGGACCCAAATGTCAAGATGGCCGTCTATTGAGAATGTCACGCATAGATAAAAATTTATGCAATAATTATAGTGACAACAATCCTCGTAACGGTGGTGCTTATAGCGAAGGAGAAGGTTCAAATCATTTACCACTGCTTAATGATCATGGGGATATATTCCAAAGGAATTTGCATGATGAATATGGTGAAGAATGTGAAGCATATGAAACACCTCTCGGCGAAAGACCTTTACCAGGAGAAAGTGAATATTTTTATGATCAATATGTAGACTATCCTCCAGCCAATGAGACAGTAGTTTCCCAACAGCAGGAACATTCCTCTTCCACAACACATATTGAACATAGTAATACTATATTGAATCTGCCTAAGAAACCAGTGCCACCCACACCAATTAGCTCCAACATAGATTTGAATAATACTATTTTGAATACGAATTATTTCAAAAAGAAACCAGTATCTCCTTATTCTTCCTCCTCACCATTCACCTTTTTCGGTTATCCCATACCGAGTTTGAGCTTAGGAAGATTTTTTGGTGCCAATCAAAGAGGGCGCAAAGATAGGGGTGAACATGGCACCACAGCCGCCTCCACTACTATAACAACTACCAGTGAGATGCCGGCAACACATCGCATGCATACGGGATCTGGTAAAGTGCGTATGTATCAGCCTAATAGTGCCGAATTTGAAAAATATCTGAAAGATAAAGATGAGCAACCTCCTGAAGATTTACAATATGCTGATGCTAATGGCCGTAAAAGATTTATGGACATTAACTCCGATGAAACTTCAGCAAGTTCTGAAAATCCTTCCAGTGTATTTAAAACAGGTTTTAGATTACCAACTAGTGTGGAAAGGGGAGGATTTAAACCTATAGTACCCGAAAATAATGGAGGTTTTATGCCAGTACATGATCCATCCAAAAGAAGAGGCATAGTTGAGGTGGTAGCTTCTTCCTCCACGAAAATTGATAAAACAAAAAATTTAAGCCAAGATTATGAGAAATCTGTTAATACATTAAAACGTATAGTTCCACCAACAGCGGCAACAACAACTTCAACTACTGAATCAACTATGATTAAAGAAATCGAATCTCATACATATTATGTTACCGAAGAGAGTACAGAAGAAACTACCACTTATAGGCCCATAACACGTAAATCATTAAATACCACACCCAAATATTCCAAACCCTTAAATAAACCATTTATCACATCCACAACTACCACCAGCACCTCTACAACTTCCACAACCACTACCAGCACAACTAAAGCTCCCCATACCACAACTGAAAAAGATTCTTTTGAATCTGATTTATATGATGATGATTTAGAAGCTCAATCAGTAGGTATGATGAAACCACCACCTCTTATACAAACCACTACATCAGAAACTATATTATTAATACCCCCACCTGAAGAATTAGTAGAACAAATTAAAAGACAATCCTGGATCCGAACAACACCTAGACCAGACTCACAAGAAGATAATTATCTTACAACCATAACAAGCACTTCCACCAGCACTACCACAGCCCCTACTTCTAATTCATATACTACAACCACCTCAATACCTTTACCCTATCTACCGCGACCGGGTGGGGCAGCACGTTCTACTATAACTAAAGTTTATACACCACAAACATTAAATCAACATTTGCCCACAGCTGAAGAATATCAAAAGACTACACCCAGTCTTACTGCAAAATCATTTACAACCGAAGAACCTCAACTAACGGCAAATGCTCAGAAACGTGATGAACCTTCTATCAATCGTAAGGATGGAATGGATTGGTATTATGAGAGTTTTAAAAAATCACGTGCAAGTGGTTCCATAAAACCGGTTTTTAGTGATACAAGTTCTTTGAGAAGTGCAGCAATTAGAGAAAATATTTCGATATCTGTTTATTTAGTTTTAATTTGTTTGAGTATTTTGAATTTTCGAAATCATTATAGATTTTATTAAGCGCTAAGAAATATTCGACCCAAATATTGCAAAATTTGCTTAAGTTATAAGTTTATAAAAAAGTTTTAAGATTTTTAAATATTAAATTATTGAATAAATAATAAAAGTTAAAGATTTACACAAATAAAGGTTGTATTTTTTTAATTAATTTTAAAACCCGATAAAGATAAATATATAAAATATAAAAGACAGATAAAAAAGTAATCTCTCCAAATTTCAATTTGGAGAGATTACTTTGTATTGAGGACATTTGTATACAGCCCGTTACAGTTCTTAGCGAAGGATACCACGCAAGAGCAGCATAATTTATCACTGATCGACAATCGTTTGTAAATAACTAATAACATTTCATTGTCCATACCCCAAGTACTGCCGGCTAGTGCTTCGAGGACCTTATTCCTACTATGCACTTTTTTCGTGATTGCGGTGGCACGAGTTGAAGTGGTATATAGACTGTCGAATGTAAACCTCAACATTTTCGGGCGATTAACACTCGGAGTTTGGATTCCATCGACTACGATGCCTAAATTTGTATTTGCCTCTTTATTTCAGGTGGAGAAAAGTGTTGCATCACTTTTGGCCGCATCAACTCTGTGGCCCGTCGCCGTTATCGTACAGTAGTCCGCATATATTATCACGTCCTGGAGGAGGCCATGGGAGTTTCGAGAGATAGAAATTAAACAAGAGTGGGAACTGGACGCCGCCCTATGGAAAACCTTGTTTAACTCTAAGGGTTTTTAATTTTCGATTTCGTAACTCTGCGAATTACTGACGTCTACTCAAGTAATTCACGATCCCTCTCTCCAATTTGTTCGGCAAAGAGGACTACAGGAGCACTTTATGATTGACTGTGTCAAAAGTTTTGACAGGTCAAGTGGCACTAGGATCGTACGCTCGCATGGTCTCTTCTGGTTCAAACCATGAGCTATTTGAGAGGATACGGCCGTTAATACTATGGTGGTACTATACATTTTGCGGAATCCATTCTGGTGACGAGCTGCTATAAAATAGTGATTTAGCTGGGGGAGGAGAAGAGCCTCAAGAGTCTTCTCGACTGATGATAGGAAGGAAATCGGACTGTACGATTGTCCCTCATTCGCATTTTTCACAGGTTTCTGTATTGGAATGACTCTATCCCATTTCCAAGCATTGGATACTATTAAACACTTATTGGCAAGTTAAATACCATGGTCAATATTCTACTTCCGCTCGCCAAGGTTTTTCAGCATCAGCATGAAAATTCCACCGATGCCAGTCGCCTTCGATGGTTTAGCATGGACGTGTCCATTCCCATTCCATTTGATGCAGGAATATAAAAACTTTACGAAATGTTGAGGTTCTTTGTTACTGCACCGATTTTGCCTGTTTTGAATAGCAAAATTTTATTTTACATTAAAAACTTCTTTGTTGAAATTTTGATATCGGTTCTATAACTTTTTATAATGAAGTGATATTGTCATTAATAAAAATGATATACATAGTTAAATTGAGTCAGATTTTAATGTGATGAATGAATATACACATATACTTTATGGGCTCCTGGATGAATCTTTCTTTAAATTTAATATACACTCTTCGCCACTTGTGCTGGTGGAGGGTATTACCTCAAGTAGGGGTCTGTACTCCGCGAAATTAACTCGAAAATACCTCAGCTTAGAACATAAAATTTCATTAAGAATTCATGAAAAGTCATGAATTTATTTCCCCCAAAAAATTGGTTTGAATACACTGTGCAACATTTTTCCTATCAACATCATAAAAAACATTATTTTACTTTTTTAATTATGTTAAAATTTATTTCAATCATCTTTCAATAAAATAATATAAAACATTAATCCAGTTCGATGATTTCAGCACTGTAGGAAAATACAACTCCAAATCATAAAAAAGCTCATCTTTGCTTAACCGATAAATCCATCATTAAATCGTTCAAAACGACATTTATTCCATACAAATCCTCATCTTACAGATGTTAATTATACCGAAATTTATCCTAAAAGATTGTAAAATAAAAAATTGAGGTTAGTTTTTTCATTTAAATAACAACAAATAAAGTTTAATAAAATTTTTATAATCAGTTGGTGATGCATGTAAAAATAATTCCTCAACGAAATTCAGTTTTGGGTATGAAAAGTGTCATCATTCAAAATTACTAAAATAAGTCTAAAATTTTAAGCAGAAACTTACCATTTTCGGTATTTAAGCCTGCAATACACTGTGAAGCAGCTTGTGCCATCTAAAAATAAGAATATGAAAAAGTAATTTAATAAATTTATAATATATTTCGTTAAAAAATATTATTAATTAGGAATTTAATTCAGTTGGTGATGCATGTTACAAGAATTCCTCACCTTAATTCAGTTTTGGGTATGATTTTTCTCATCAATTTAATATAAAATTTAATCAAAAAAAAGATAGATTTCTTATTTTCAACTTACCATTTTATAATATGTTTAACTTTCGTCTTAAACCCTCCAAAAATAGGTGTCATCAGTTTGAGATATTTAATTTAAAGAAAATTCAATAGTACTTCAGTACACGTGCTTAGTTAATGTGCACAGTTGTAACAAAACGTATTAAATACTGGCATTTTATAAATTATGTAGAAACGGCTTCAAATTGCGTTGCCAACTCAAAAAATGTATTTATTTGAAAGTTTTACTAAATAAAATAATTTGATTTCACAATTAAGACTATTATAATCTGTCAAGTCCGACTATGTAATACCTAGTGTTTTGTATAACCAACTTTTATGTGAATTATGCATTTGAAATGGATTTTTATGGGAGTTATATAGAAGTTACAAGAGATTATAGACCTTCGTATAATTTTCACATTAATTTTTGCTTATATTTCAATTAATTTGACCAATTATTATCACAATACCGATATATAAGTGAGATTTATGCCACTCAGGGTGATATGATAAGAAGCTTTACATTTATATGAAAGGTACCTAAAATATTGAACCAAACATGGCTAATTTCGATAAGTTTCGTCCTTGGTCTAAAATAATATATACCAAATTTCATCAATATATATCACAAAAATTGCGACCTGTAGAGTGTTCACAACATTTACATGGACAGCAAGCGGGGCGGACTGATACGCGGTGAACGGTCATCGTTAAACTTAGTCAGAAAAGGATTCTGTCGAATTGCATACATAAAGGTGGGTTTTCACGTTAGTTAATGTTAAAGGATTAAAAACTTTTATTGACAAATTAAAATTTTACAATAAATTTCCTTTGGTTAATTTTTTAATCTATTTCGAACAATATTATAACTATAAATTCCATATTGTTCGTATTTTTGCCAAAGTTCAAATTGTACCTCCAGAGGATTCATCGCATCGTAATCTCAAATTTATTACTTTTTTAATTTGTAGGTTTATATAACTTGTACTATTTGACATTTCATAAATACATTTCCATAAATACACCTTGGTTAATTTTTGGGAATATGTTGACTGTTTTGGGTCCTTTTGGAGATATTGTTACTTTTGTTAAATTCGTGGTAAAAAATCATAAAAATTAATTTTTTCCGACGTATGATTTTCAATACCATGGGCTAATGTTCAAAAGTTTTATAAATAGTTTTATATGGAAGCAAAATTTGTACTGGTATTTTTATCTTTTTCACTAGCATTCAAAATAGTTTGAAATATAATTGTGCCGAATTTCCACAAACTTGGTTCACATTTAAAATTTTAATCAGCTCAAAACCGTTTTCTGCGAAGAGGCCTTAAAGGGAAAAATGCACCAATATATGTCATATTAATAGCATAGTTCTTATTTCGAAATAGAAATATATAGCAAAGGTCAGGTAATATTGTTCAAAATTTCGACCTATATGAAACAACGTTTCAAAATTTTGCATATTTAAAACTATAACGTTTGTTAATAATTTTCTGTCTTAGGTGTTTTCAGCTAAGTGTTACACGCAGAATGACAAAGTAAATACACCCTAATTATCACTCTGGTGGATGTATCCTTATTTGTTCAATTTATTCTTATTTTGATAATAAAATATACACACTCGCAGTGTTTTATAGTTTCATTTTCATACATTCTCATACACTCTCTCAGCAACACTGTTTTAGCTAAAAATACTACTACTTAATTGTACAACTGTTTAAGCATCAAGTGCATTTTTTTTATAATTTGTTGCAAACGGATTTTTACCGAAATTTCTTTTATTTGTGCAAAAAATACTGCTTAAATGTATAAAATGGAGGAAAATCGTTAATAATTATGTGTATAATAAAAGAAGTATTAATAATAATTAAACACAAATATAAATAACAAAGAAATTCATCAGAAATTGTACAAAAAACAACAATTACATTTGAATAGAGAAAAAACACTGACGCCACGATTTGTTCAAGGTGTCTGGGATATTTTTTATTTTAGAATTCTAGAAAAAGACTTCAAAAATATCAAATAATGGCAGCTGTTAATGTTAAACCAGTTATACCGCCTCTACAAGGTTAATTTTCTCCTTAAGCGTTTTATCATTTCAATAATCTATAATTCCAATTTTTTATATATCAGGGACCTCCACCTCCTCTTTGTTGGGAAACTTATCGATTACGGCCGAAAAAAATAAACAATGGCAGAGGGAGTTATTA
The DNA here is from genome assembly GCA_004302925.2 of Cochliomyia hominivorax. Taxonomy (NCBI): domain Eukaryota; kingdom Metazoa; phylum Arthropoda; class Insecta; order Diptera; family Calliphoridae; genus Cochliomyia; species Cochliomyia hominivorax. Next base: position 74,208,817 of record PYHX02000413.1, on the reverse strand, counting down.
ATGGAACGTATACGTTCCCATTCCTCACAACATAAATCGTTTCAAGAACTATCGAAAAGTATGCGCATGGGCATGTTGGAAAAACGTTATCCCCTAGATGCGGTGGAGAAATCTAACCTACAAAAATGTTTGGATAGCATGCAGCATTGCATTAAAGTAACCTCAAGACAGGGTTTAGTTGAAAGACTTGAAAGTCTTTCTCGGCAATTGAGTTTGAAATTTTCGGATGATACTAAGGCTTTGTTTATATCGACAGATATGTTTTTCCTGGAAATTCTCCTAGACTCAAATGGTTCTTTAACAGATGTTAAAGTACATCATGAATCAAAAGCGGATCAACAATCTTGCAGCGAATTGGTAGATTGCCTCAATCGTGGGGATTTCGCCGATTTTACAGCTCAGTTGGAAGGATTTTCATCCATTTATCAATTAAATGCTGAATCAAAGGTAAAAATTAAGGCTTACGATGCAATGCAGGCCATGGAAACAGATCTGTATAATATATTTCAAATGCAAAATTTTACAAAAGATACCCAGCAAGTTTTACAAGATTCTATTGTGGGTGTGGTCTTAAAGCGAAGAGGTGGTCATCCCATGCGTTTAGTATATTTTGTTTCTCCTTATGATTTAATTTCGCTGGAAACCAAATCCTTACAACCTCTTACATTAGAAACATTTAATAACAAGCAAATTGGTTTTAGTGTTACAGTTAATTTAGAGGCTTCTTCCGCCAATAAATTACAAATTTTACCAACCGTTACTGCGGGTAAAGATCCTCAAACAGGCGCTGATATTCCTGTATTTGCTCCTCTAAATCAAATGAATTCTATGCTTTTACCTGCCACTTTTGTACTACGTCTCAATAAATCTTTACCAGTATGTTATAATACTTTACGTTCTATGGGTATATGTGCGGCAGCAATAAATGAAACAAATCCTTTGCCTTCGTCGACTTTGGAAGCTCAACATAAACCTCCAGTCGTGGCCAATATAATGAGCCTGATTATACAAACTGCTTCGGATCAACTATTGAAATCTTCACAAAAAGGTTTATTTGTTTGTTTGCCAGATCAAACGCATTGTTACTTTTTTACAGAAAATAAATTATTAAAAGTGAGTATAAGTTGTAATGTTTATTAAAAATGTTTATAAACAAGAAAAAAAACATTATTGAATTAAATATTTTTTAAGTCTACTTTAATTCATTCAGTACCATTTACGGAACCTTCACAAGTGCCAAAAATCTTGGACTTTCTAAAAAAGATGGCTTTATTTTACTCATTATTGTCAAGTTGCGTAAGGCCACAATCAAAAATGGGAAATGGTAAGTTACTAATAATGACTGTAGTTGAACAATTCATATTAACAGTATTCTTCTCTTCGATATCTAAGTAACAATAAACTAGATTACATCTACTATCATTTTAAAATGACTTAGATACCTAAAGGTATCTAAGTCTTATAAATGCTAAGGGCTATTGCCGTGCTGATACACCCATCGAGGTATTATTTCTCACTCAACATAGTGTAAGATATGGGTACCAAAATGTGCCTAAAAACTAAGTTGGCCTGTTAAATCAATGACCATTGTTTTATATAATGACATGTTCTGTAGCATTGTAAGGAGTTAAGTCAAAAACGTTTTTATAGTGCTTCAATTTTCTTTTAACAAGAGCACAATATCTCTCCATTGGCTCTAGCCCGGTGATTTGCCTCTCTAGGTACAAATTCTTGTATCACATTAGACGTGTATGCCGCTGAAATAGTCTACTTTTTAGGGCATGATTGGGAGCACAATATTTTTATAGAATAATTATCTGAGACTTTTCGACTTTGTATGATTAGTGGTGATAATGTAGAAATATCTGCTCTGCATCAATCTAATATAATCCGCTATCTGAAAATTACCATTCGCGTCAGCAACTGGATAAAATAGCTTAATTTTCCTTAATCATATTTTAAATTTCTCTTTAAATTTCTCGTTTTAATCTTTTTTATTTACTTTCTTCTTTTTCCTTAACAGATATTGATTCTACCACGATACTAGAAGTTAATGCCATTTCCTTTCAACAAATCTCAGTAGCTCTTCAGCATCCCTATGAGGAATCAATGGCCACAGTGGAATTTGATTTGCGTTCTGGTCAGCCACAATGTACCATTTATAGCATAAGCAATAATTATGATTTACTCTCCATAAAATTAACGAATATTGCACAAAAATGTCTCTCTATCCCGGTGACAATAAGGGCTCTTTTGAGATTTTGGGATCAGGAACGTATGAAAATGTTTCAACGTAGTATAGGAGGAGGATCTGTGAATACAGGTGGAATAGGAGGAGGAGGGGCAGGAGGTGTAACAAATTTGGGAGGAAGTGGGGGAAATATGTCTGGCAATATAACTAGTACTTCACATTCAGCATATGGAAATTTTAATTTAACTGGCGGTTCGAATGATCCAGGTGGTGGTGGCGGTGGCGGTGGACTAGGCATGGGTGGTAATATGAAAATGGGTTGTGGTACAATGAAAATGGACACATTAGCCCAACAACAAAAATCACAATTACAAGCTGCCACAGCAGGTTTTTTAAAGTACAAAGGCGGAGAATTAAAACAGGAGGATTTTCATGAGAGCCCAAAGAGTCAAACTTTAGCTGCATCTACAGCACAACATGTTGCTACATCATTAATGCAATCTAATATAGAAGTTAACTCTTTGGGCCAAACATTAACACCACAACAACAGCAACAACATCAACTTCATACACAACAACAATTGTTTGAACAAAAGATTGCTACAGATCATGAAATCGCTGATAAATATAAAAATATTTGGAAAGATAAAACACCAAATCTAAAAAATACTGTTAGCATTACCCCTATAAATGATGCTTCCAATAATACTAATAATAATCATCCAAATACCTCGAATGCCAGCACTAGTAGTACCTCAACATTGGATGTTAAACGTACGGGAGGCATAGAAATTATTCCATTAACCGGATCCAATAACAATAATGCTGGTGTTAATGCAGGAAACAATACAAATGTAAACCCCACTACTATAACCATAACGCCCATTACTGCGGGTGTTTCGCCATCATCTATGGTGGGTAGCAGTAAGGAGAAAAAATCTTCTTCATCTGGCCTAAGTTCTTCAACAAGTTCGGTTGGTTTAACATCTTCGGCGAATAAACGTAGCCTGGAATGTGGCGATAGTCAAAAGGATAAGAAACGTAAGAAACGAAGAGATGATTCACCCATGGGACCACCGGAAAAAGTATTTTCAAGGCAAAATTCACCTGCCGGTTCAAGTGAGGCAGCCGCCACTGCAGTAGCTCGGAAATTTTCCTCCCCCTCTTCGTCTCCCAAGGGTTCTTCAGGAGGATTATTGGCTTCCTCAGCGTCGGGATCTTCCCTATCAGCTCGTCCAAGTCCAAAACACTCTCCGGTTTATAGTAGTCCTAAGCATAATACCGCTTCCAATAGTCCTAAATCTCCTTTTGGTACCCATTCACCCAAACATGGTTCGTCGGGTAAACCTAGCATGTCTACGTTGAAGAGCGCCACTGCTGCCAGTCCCAAAGGCGATAAATCCTCTTCCTCTTCGAATTCATCCTCTAGCTCAGTACTTAATACCGCTGCTTTAGTGCGTTCTTTACAATCGGGTTCATCCTCTTCAGCTACAGCTAGTACCGTAGCGGCTGCGGCCGCTGCTGCAGCAGCTGCAATGGCAGCTCTCAAAAATAAAGATAAATCTTCTGCTCTCAATTCAGCGGCAGTTAGTTCAGCAGCTGCTGCTGCGGCTGCCGCTGTTAAATCTAGTATGGGTGTTACCTCTATGCAACAATTGAAGTCATCCGTTACCGGTCTTAACCATATGACGGCTGCTGCGGCGGCTGGTTTTGGCGGTTCTAATAACCCGAACACAAATTTGGATTTAAATTCAGCCATGCGTAAAGGTGTAGCCGCTGCGGTAAGTCATGTTACAGTATAATCAGTTTAAAAATTTTCTTCTTTGTTTTTCCCTGTTGGTTTGGCTTGCATTTGTTTATAATTTTGTTTAGCTTTGAAATATTAATTTTCATTTTTGGTAATTAAAAACAAATTAGTTGGTTTTGCAAGTATCATTTATAAAAAAGCTTCTTAAAGTAGTTTGTTTAATGAAATATTTTATATTAATTTTGTTTAATTTATTTATAATTTATATGATTAGTGCATGCAATTTTATCAGATAATTTATTTAAATATATATTATTTAAAATAATATACTTTTATATGTAACTGTACACAACACTAAAAGTTTCCGATACATAATTAAAAAATTTTAAAAATAAAAACGTTAAATATGAGAAATATTAATTTTAATGGTCTGGAGATCCAACTGTTCTATGTGATCTCTTCAACAAAATCTGTCTCTAATTATCTGGAAATCCGGCTAAACTTACTGGAAGTGTTTTAGTAATAAAAAGCTGGGATTTGCGACAGTGTTAGTATTTGGTAGGTCGAAAGAAGCGTATTTTTGTTTTAATTAGTCCAAAAATACCGTTAAATGATTTTGACTTTCCGATCTGGTTTTATGTAATTTAACATGCTTTTAGTGGACAAGTGCTTCCAAAGAGTTCTCATCATCAACAAAAAATTCAAATCGTCGAATTCTTTAGAAACTTCCTTTTCATCCTCACAAGTTTTGATCTTTAGCACTAGATTTAAGATGTGGCATTAAGGTTTTTGCATATAATCCATGACTGATTAATTTTGACCGAAAGTGGTCCATATTTTGCTATAACTCCCATATTAAGCCTCTCTTAGGAAAACGATATCAGATTTATAGCAGAATATTTAACATAGGCTCTGCAAAAATCGAAGTAGTTTTTAAGATGATTAAAAAAAGTGATAGCTTCTATTGCCATAAATTGCCTAATAGAAATAAGGCACTTGTGTATTAGATGCTAGTTGATAGCACTTGGGTTATGGATAAAGATTCTTTATTAGCTACATACAAAGTGGTAATTAGCTTTCTACAAATGTCCTTTGTAATAAACGATTAACTTTTTTTGTCGAAACTGCATATTGCTTCCCATACCAAATTTTGACTGTTTTTGAGTCGTAAGCTTTTCTTTAACATTCCCTCAAGCTTCAGCAACATAAAATTTTTGACCAGAAAGTTGCGAAAAATCTGCTGCGTGATGGATGTCGAAATGTATGTTGCTTTCATCATCCATTATGTAAAAAGAATATTTTTAGAAAACTTCATCGCAATTTCCGTGCTCTGTTTTTGGCCTCAAATTTTTTTAGCAGCGTTTCTGTCAGGAACTTCTTAAACTTTGTATGTTTTTAATCTGCATAAGCTTTAATTTTTCGTACCAAATAGTTCGAGCACTGAGCTAACTGTGCTGTTTTTCTACTGAATGTATTGGAATCTCTATTGGAAAAAGCTTACTAATATGTGGACAATTCTTTCTACCTGAACCTGGTTTTCTATCAACAGACAAGTTCTCCCGGTACTGTTTAATAACATTGGAAACAGATCTTTGAGTGACTGCCCAACTTACTGTAGGACCAAGTTGGGTTTTGTTAAAAATATTAAATAATTTTAGTCAGCAATTTTTTCTTTTTTCTGCAATAACCAGTCGAAATCGGCTTAATAAATGATTCTTAGTCGGTCGGTATACTTAGCTTAGATTTCATAAAACTTCAAAATGTGTCCACTTATATTTGGCCTAACTTGGTATCCGGTCACTATGATAACCAAGCCCTTTAGTGGTAAAAGAACAATAATGTGATATTTTTGGTCTGACTTGGCATCCATTCATTGTGATAAACAAGACCATGATAATTAGAGATATTTGGTTTTTGTTAAAAGAGAATTGAGGAGCGTAAAAATGGTGTCCAAAAGTTTGATAGATTTAAAACAGAGATGCACTACCAGTTCGAGCAAAGTAACAGAAATCACAATTAAAACGTTAATGGATAGGTTTCCGAAAAAGGCTAAAAATTTTAATACAAGTGATGAATTTTTGGTAAATTGTAATAATAATTTAAATAAAATAAAATTGTAATTTCAGTGGTTTCGTTTTTATTCAGATTTTTTTTAATTTTAATCCTTATGCAGATTAAGCTTTTATCGGTATTTTTTTTACCACAATACAAAATTACAGATAACATATTTCAAATGTTTTCTTATTTTCCAATATGAAACTTATGATTTTAACAATTGCAACTTAACCTCAAAAAATTATTTATATAAAAATTCAATTGATTTTATTTTTTAATTATATCAAATTTTATTAATTTATTATAAATAATATTTGTGCACATTGCTGTAATCCATTTACTGTATGTAGTAATAAACTTTTAATTGAAATATTTTTTACCTCAAATTTTTATACAAATAAAAATAAACCAATTAAGTGTAAAATGTGTAATTGAAAAATGCAAAAAAAGGAAAAGCTGTAAATATAGATACAGTAATTTATAATATTAATAATATAATACAAACAATTATAATACCATGTTTGCTTACATTTTGTTTTAATATTCTAAAAAATGGTTTAAGGTGGTATTTCATTTGTTATTTAATTCAATTTCCAAAGGCGTAGCTAGACTTTAATGTAAATTTAAACAAGTAAGAATGATATATTCCACTATGCCGGATCTTCAATAATTCACCACAAATGCGTTATTTTTCATACATACACTTTCAGACGTGTACAATTTATAAAAGTTTCTCTTATATTGCTGAATGTGAGCGTGCCAACAATAGACAGACAGACGCACATAGCTAAATCGACTCAGATATTGATTCGATGCAAGAATATATATTTACATTATGGGGTTGAGATGATTCCTTCTTAGCAGAACAACTAATGAGATATATGTTTCATTTTTATACAGCACCGATTTTGATAATTTTTGAAATGGTAATGAAATTCATATAACCTAATATTAGGGCAGAAGGTAGGTGTTAAGATCCTTAAGTAGAATAACTTTACACAGCCACTTGGAGCTCCTTATTGTGATTCATTAAAGTTTGAAAGCAACAAATAAAACAGAGAAAAAAGGAAGAATAAAGATGATAAAATATTAGATCATGGAACAGATATCGTGAAAAATGAATTTTCTATAGAAATCCCCTTAGTCACTCGATGCTATTTACGAACCCAATCAGACCATCCAGTCTATAACCAAGGACATCGACTAGATTCTCAAAGTAACGAGTACCTAATCACCTCTGCCTACTTAAGCAGAATAACTTAATTCCACGGAGTTTCTTATGGTCCATTGTGATGAACCATTCAAGTCTGGAAGCTACAAATAAATAAGTAATAAAAGAAAGAATACAGAAAGTAAAGAATAAGATCATGGAACAGATGTCGTGAGAAATGTATTCACAACAGGAATTCCCCTAGCCACTCGATACCTTTTACGAACCCTATCCATGGATATCGACCAGATCCTCTAGTTACGAGTACCTACGTGCCTGCAGACTTGGACATTGGCATAAAATGTGTTCCACTGTCTCCTTGGCCTCGATACATATCCTGCAGAATTCAGGGGTATCCCCGAGCCAAAAATGCAATGTTTTTTGCTGGAACTTAGAGGTTGCCTCAGATATCGGTTTATATCCTTTAAATACTGAACTGATTTTGTTGGTGTTAAATAGGAAACTTCTCAAAACTTTCACAAATACTCTGGACATATTTTATTGAGATCTGTCAATTATTTTAGATGAGAGCGCGCCAACAACAGACAATCAGACTGACATATGATTATAAAGTTAATATACCTTCTTCACTACTTGCAGTGATTGAGGGTAAATTATTTTTATTTAGATTAGAAATATGTGGAATTAAATTTTGAATATCTGAATTTTTTAGCGCCTCATTGAGAAAAACTGTCTAGCTACGTCTGTATGTTTATTTGATAACTATTGATTTAATTTACAATTATTTAGTTTACTAACGTTTTAAAAATATTTGTTTTTATTTAGTACTTTTTATTAAACATAATTTGTTTGCTTAACACTTTTGGCCTCAGTTTGTGTTTTATAAGAATTAAGAATTCTCAAGAAATGAGGCTATAAAATTAAAATCTAAACACTATTTTGTTTCAAATCTGCCGTGCATGTCAATCTGAATATTTTAATAGAAATTTTACGTTTTTTGTTTTGTATTAAACAACCAAAAGTGTCTTTTGTCATCAATGCAAAATGTTTTTTCTTTTCTCTTTTTTTGATTATAAAAAAAAACAAACACATATAAATCTATAACAAAAAAAAACTTCCTGATCTTGATGATGAAAATCATGTCTATCAAATTTGTCAGGTTAGTTTGATGACGTCGACACCAACTACAGCAACAGTCTCAACAGCCTCAACACGGTCACCGCAACGGCAGTCGCTGGAGCAGCAGGACAAACACAAACATCCTCCAACACTAACGCCACAGCCACTTGGCAGCAATGAGTTAATTAAATTGTCAACATCGTCATCTTTGGCGGCAAATGATATTCTAAATACTAGTGGTGGTAGTAGCAGTAGTAGTAGTGAGTATATGGTTAAATCATCACAAGAAGGTTTAAAATTAACCATAAACAAGACATCACATAAATCGTCCTCGTCGAAATCGTCGACAACAACAAAGTCATCTGGCTCTTCGCCGAGTTCATCGTTATATAATAAAAAAATGCATACAGGCCTTAAACCGGGTGTAAATAGTGGACCAGCTTCCAAGAAGTCATCATCAACAACAACAACATCCACATCATCAACTTCTTCAAAAACTTCATCTTCATCCTCATCCACAAAACATATATTTCAAAAATCAAATTCATCTGGTAGTTTAAGTACAAAATTAGGTTCTAGTAATAGTTCTAGCAATTCATCATCTACGGGTTATGGTCTTTCCAAAAGTCATAGTACAAATTCATTTTCCGATATGCGCAGATCATCGAAAAAATCTCATAGTGCCTCAACATCACCAGCACTACCCTCATCTCATAATTCTTCTTCGACAGCATCATCATCTCAGCCAGCCACACGTTTGGATCATCATGCTGATATGATGAAAATTTTGCAGTATGCATCACCCATAATGGCAGCTAGTATGGAGGGTTTTATGAAGGGTTTAAATTCAAAATTTCAAATACCCAAACTATCACAACGCAACAATAATCCTAATACTTCAACCACTAACAGTTCTTCGTCTAGTACAACATCTACAACATTGTCGTCTTCATCAGCAAATTTAACAACTTCATCGTCTACAATTTCCGCTTCATCATCTTCGTCAGCTTTAACTGGCACACAAAATCATCCTGCCTTGTTTAACAAGTCTAAAGATATGAAATTATCAACATCTACACCTTCCTCGCAGCATCAATATCAGCAGTCTCACACGCAGTCCTCAGTTTCGGTGCACATTTTAAAAACTGATGCCTCCTCATCGGCAGCATCATCGTCATCGTCATCATCATCATCATCTGCTGTCACTTCGATGTCCAAGTCAAAATCGTCCTCCTCATCATCGTCAACTGTTTCAGCAAGTTCTTTAGACTTTCTTAACGCTACCACAAAGTCTACTACTTCAAATTCCTCTCATGTCGATGATACACTTTTGACAACATTGTCTGCGGGTAGCAAATGACACAGTGCTGCCTTCCACATTTTCCTTAAGTATTGGTCTTTGTATATGATAAATACATTTATTCATAAGACTGTTGTAAGTTGGTTGGATTTCGATTATTGTTACTTTTGTTAGTTAATACAAATATTTTATTTTGCACAAATAATTTCTGCCTTAATTTGTTAAGAAAAATTTGTAAATCTTTGGAAAAAAAATAATTATTGTTAAACAAAAAGAAAATTTTCGAAAGAATTGATTAAAAAAAGAAATATTTTAATTGTAAAATTGTGGTTTTATTAATTTTAATTTTTATTTTGGGTGTGAAGAGAATGGATCAACGCAAAAATATAACTGTTTTCTAAGGGATTAAGAAGTTTATTTTTTCAGAAACTGAACACTTCATTTGTGAGCCTAAATCTAGTGTATTTAAAAACCGAAACCGGCTAACCGGTTTTTAGCATTGCAGAAAACCAACCGGTTTCGAATCATTTATATTTTGGAATTATTGGACATTCAGATTTCTATTTTCAGTCTGTGAACCGGTTTTTAATGGCTGGAAATGAAAATTCCACAAAAATATTTTTGACCCATTAATAAAAAAAAAAAAAAAATTAAATATCCAGCATTAGTAGAATGGCCAAAATCTCAGACGTTGTTATTATTTTAAACGTTGTTTTTGTTTTAAACGTTGTTATTGTTTTCCTATAGTTATAAACAATAACAACCAAATGGGATTAATTTTTAAATAAAGAATTGACGATATCTCGGTGGTTTATGAGAAATGAAAAATATTAAATTCGGGAATAGGGGGTTTAAAATATAGGAAAATATGTTTTTGGCTATAACTTCAATCGACACACGGACATATCCCAATTAATTTCTTTTATCATAGAATATTCATACTTTTGGGGTCTAACTCGAAAATTGTGGAAACTACAAACAGAATGACAAACTTTTTTGTCTCAGGTGAAGGGTATAAAAATTAAATGAGATTCTGCAAAATTTATAATTTTGAAATAAATATTTTTAGGTAAAGGGACATATTGACCTATAATTTGTACATATTCAGAAATTAAAGAAAAAGTTTTCGTAAAGGAAGATTTAAATAGAACCATGGTATCTAGACACATTATTTTAAATACGATACCGAAATACACTAACTAAATAACTTTCACCCCAACCATTTAGGTCATTAAACAGTGCAAGTATAATTTGATGAACTCGTTACAAATGATTACTTTGATATAACACTATTTTGAATTATATTTTTTTCTATAAATTTATAATCAAACCAAGATCGGTTAACCGTTTTTTTTGGCATAAAATCGTATCGAAAACTGTTTTTTTTTGAAAAGTCCGAAAATTGTTTTTTTAAAAATGTCCTTTTTTGAATACACTAGCTAAGACTCACTACTTATGAATGTTTTGTTCAGTGGAAGATAATGGAGTTGAAAAGTCGTTATCATCTTTTACCTAAGGATCATTAACATGTTTCGTTAAATATCAGAGCATTACTCAGGACCGCACCTCAAAAAGTTCTCGAAGCATTAGCTGGTAGTACTAGGGGTATGGATAAAGAAACCTTATTTAGGTGGTGAATGTCATTGCTAAGTGATACGCAGTTGAATAATAATCAAAACTGGCCTCAGAACCATAACGGGTTGTATTCAAATGTCCGCTCATTCCAGACAATAAACAGATTTTGGCGCGCCAACAAGACTAGATTATGAATGTGGCAACAGGCTCAATGTCTTCTGGTTTCATATTGATAGTGCATGTGGCCAAGGACTACATGATACACTATATTTATTCAAATGCCTTTTTATTCAAATATCCTGTCCTGAAGATCTATTGACCCAACCAATCGAGGTTGCCATATTCCTTGGCCTGGTGTTCAATAAAAACATGAACTAAAGTTAATAAATATATTTATTCTTTCCAGCTGTTACAACAACAACTCCACCTCAGAAAGAACACGAAGTGATTATTTAATTTACTTGATGAACACACAGAAAAAATCAATGTAAACTTAATTCCAAAATAGAAATAATTTAACTATTTTCAGTTATGATTTTGCTTCATAGAAAAAATGTTAATTTAACATTGTTTCACATTAAATACAGTTACTTGACGATATTCTTGTACTTTTACTACTTAAAAGTAATTTAAAAAAATATCATTGTATAATTTTATGCATTAATATCGAAATATTCTAATTTAATTAACTTTAACTAAATGAAATGAATTAAAATTAAATCAACTATGTTCCACGTTGATTTTGCATCATGTCGTTTATGTGTGTTGAGTCTAAAACCTTATTAAAATCGGATTAGAAAGAATCATGGAATTGAATTATATGAGAACTTGATTTCTGCAATATTTCGAAACTCATGAATTGGAAAATAAATCATTGGGTGGGATCTAATAGCATATTTTGGGGCAACTCTGTTTGCATACATATTTAATTCAATGCTAGTGACAGATAATTGAAAAGTGTTATATTTAAATTCGGCTCAATTATTTTTGTAACTGTTTTTAATATATGTTATTAATATGACCAATATCGGTCTATATTTTACTATAGCTCCCACATACGTAAGTAATTTCTTTTCCTTAACGTTATTATTATACCCTTCAGTTGACTAGGTCAAAAGGGTATATATATTTTTTTCATTTCTTCTGTATATATATATATATATATATATATATATATATATATATATATATATATATATATATATATATATATATATATATATATATATATATATATATATATATATATATATATATATATATATATATATATATATATATATATATATATCGGAAACGGATGGGAATTAAAAAAGAAATTTGTCCGTACGTCCGTGTGTCGCTTGAAATCAAGTTTATGAAGCCGACCTGTAGGTAATAGAAATGCTTTCGAAAATTTTGCTGTTAAAATTTTTTCATAAATGAATTAGATATTAGCAAAAAATTGAAGGTACCTCATTTTCCGGTTTTTTCTATTTTTTTGAAGAATCTACAAGAGTTAGAGACTTATTTTTTTGCACTGAAGACTTGAAATGAATCGGACCATCAGTTACCATTAGTTACTGAGTTATAGGTAAAAACACATTTCCTTATGTTTTGAACACCTATGGACTTGGTTATGACACTGATTGATTACAATTTTTTCCCGAATTTAATATTTTTCTTTTTTCAAAATCGGTACATAAACCACCGAGGTCAATTCCTTCTTTCAAAATTTAGCCCCATGTGGTTGTTGTTGTTTATAACTATAGAAACGTTTAAAATATTGTTAATGACATTTTGGCCATTCTATTAATGCTACAATTTTTTACTAATGGGTTATAAATATTTTTTGGTTTTTACATTTGAAGACAAAAACTCGTCGAGACATGGGCGAAAACTTATTCTGACGCTCTTGGGGCAACTACGGACCTAGTTGCTACGCAGAAAAATTACCAATTTTTTCCTCGAATTTGCTTGTTTTTTTAAATTTCAAATCGGTTCAAAAGTAGCCAAGATATTAACAATACTTCATTTTCTTTGTGGTTGTTTTTGCATATAGTTATGAAAACAACAACAATTTAGGGCAAAGTAATGTTTTAAGCGTACTATTTAAGCAAAATACAAAATTTTTATACAAGCGAATCGGAAATAATGAAAAAAAATTTTTAGTTGAAAACATCAACAGTAATCGGTCCATTAGTTTCCGAGTTGTAGGCAAAAAATGCATTTTCCTATATTTTGAATCTCCTATGAGATTCAAATATCAAAATATCAAATTTTTTCCTGAATTTCGTTTTTCTTCAATTTTTGAAATCGGCCCATAAATAGCCGAGTTATTAATTATGCTTATTTATTTATATAGTATTTATTTATTTATTTATTTATTTATTTATTTATTTATTTATTTATTTATTTATTATATAGTATTGTTTTACTGAAAGCGTTAACAACTTGTGAATAAACTTTTGCATATTGTTTGCTCTAGAGTATCTATGTTGACCCATATAAAGGCTATAGTAATGACTGTTATTTACTTCTTCTTATACAAGTGATGATATAATGAAAGCCTATTTATAACAGGGACTTAACGTAAAATGTTTAGTCGGTTACTTAAAAAAACAAAACATTCCATATAAGCCAAGGTGAAGGTATAGAAAATTCGGCACGGCCGAATTTAATACATTAACTTGTTTTGAATAAAATCGCCTATTAAAATCTATAGCTCGACAATAATATATGTACAGTGACATATGTCATGCGTCACTGTAGCTTTTTTAAAGGGCAAATTTCCGTAATCGGGTATTTAAGATTCGGCACAGCTGAATATAGCATTTTTACTTTTTTGCAAAATACTGTTGCCGCCAAATAAAGACATAAAACATAAATGTTTTAACAACATAACTATCACCATCTCCTTTCCATGACCTTTTCAAATGTCCGCAGGAAAAAAATATCAATGACATCCGCTTATACTCTTTAAACAAATAAATAAATGTGTGTAATAATGACCTCATTTAAAACAAAATTAAAAATGTATTTAACATTTTTCCACTCATAAACTACGAATAAAATGAAATAAGCTAAATTAATTATCAAAAGACGAAAAAGGACGAAAACGGGTGGGTGTAGTGGAAAACATATAGACAATTTATATGTGTTAACAAAAATAATTAACTTGTTTTCAACATAATGAGATTTATTTCACACAAAAAAAAAAAAAAAAAAACATTTTCAATATTTGAAACTGAATTAAAATCGAACCTCAACTTATGACGTAAATACTTGTGATGTTTTAAAAAACAAATGATGGACAGACATCATGACAGATTTTAGTTTTGAAATCGTTAGGATACATGAACAAGTGAGAATGCTTATTCGGCTATGCCGAATCTTTAATACCCTCCACCACAAGTGCGTGTAAGTAAATACGTTATGTTTCGTACGCATTCACACATACACTCACGCAATTATATAATATACAAGTACACCACATTGAATGTATATGTCTGCTACGAGAAATTTATGAACGAGCCTCGTATAATTTTCGTTCCTTTTTATGCCTATGGGTGCAATAGATTATTACGTTAATAAAATTTATGTGAAACTTTTGCGTTTTAAGGCAGTTTTTTTGGAGAGTTATATGGGAATTAGAAAAATTATGTACCGACCCTTATTTAATTATGCACAGCGATTTTGGATTATGTTTATCCTAATTATTATTTGGCACATCGTTTGGAAATATAATAATATTTATTTTCGAAAAATTTGGCTCGTTTTATATTTATGAATTTTATGGACTAAAAAAACCTCATTCCAGGGGGACATTTGTATGGCGCCTATATAAAATAAAAGACCAAAATAATGTTACATGCCTTCTTGCAAACTGCGACCTTACTTCGCGAACAAGCTTTACAAGCCGGACGGACATGATTGAAACGACGTAGGAAGTGATTCTGAGTCGAACGGTATACTGGAAGGACTATTTTTTTTTGCCCCTTACAAACATCGGTACAAACACATAATACACACACCACCTATGGTGTGAGTATTATGCGTTTGCACCTAAATACAATACGGAAACACTTAATGAGTCATAAAATTAGCTTTATTTTTGGCTATAACCTTTTTTTCTTCCTAAACGATTTTGATAATTTTTGGAATGCTAATGAAGTGCATATAACTTTATATTATGACTAAATCATATTCTAATTGGCTGTTTTAGGAAAATACTTCACTGGAACTTTGAGGTTGCCTCAGATGTCGGTCTATATCTTTTGATATACTGAACCGATTTTACTGACAGATAGACGGACATATCTGCATCGACTCAGATTTGGTTCAATGTAATAGTATATATACAGTATGGGATCTGAAGTTATTCCTTCTTAGCGTTACTCACGGAATGACAAAGTTAATATACCCTCTTCACTACTTGTGGTGTTGTAGGGTTTTAAAAAAGAACAATAAATGCTGCTGTGATATTTAAAATTATGTCGTACTCGTATATCCTATATATCTGCAAATAATTAACTCTTCAATAGAAATTGACATACATTTGTACACATATGTATATTTGTTGCATTAACCAGGAAGTAGGATTTTCTACAGTGTGGCGAAAAACTTTTGTAATTTTATTTAGTATATGTGCGACTTTATTGGGGTTTTGTGCGGATAAAAGTAAGAAAAAGTTCATTTGTTCCAACGTGCTCCATAAATTTCAAAATTTACATAAAGGTATGTATACACGCTACAAGATCGGAACTATAAGTGACCTTTCCACACCTCGGGAAAGTGTCCAATATTCTGGCAGTGGTTAAATAGTGTCGTTATGTCTTGCTGCTTCCATAAGATTTCATAATGTGTCTACTTATTTTTGGCCTGTCTTTGTGTCCTGCTACGGCCAGTGGAGAGATATTATTTTCAATATGTTAAACTTCAAGAAATTAGATTTACAAGTTTCAGATATATACGATATTAAAAATTTCGTATAGGGGAATAGGATGAAAATTTGAATATTGAAGTCTTAATCGTTGGTCAATTGTTTTAGGTTTAGGAGGTTGTCTCAGATATTGGTCAAGTCAAGTCAGCTGGAATATCTGCCTTATGAAAAAAATTCTAGCAATAGCGTAGCTGCTTAAAAAGGTAGAAAGTCCTTAGACGTCTAAACTTTTTTTAAATATAACTAAACAATATTATACATATACTTCGTCCGAGAGCTACATCTAACCAATATCATTGGTAGAAAATAAATCAACAAATCCTAGAGCTTGGAATAAGGAGAAGAAAATATAGATAGAAATGCCATAGAGAAAATCTCAAGGGTACATAATTAGAAGACGATATTCCTCCTTTAAGGAACAATATATATTGCGGAGTCTCTTTTGAGCAATGTTGCAATTATATTATCAATATATCAGTCGTTCCTGATTGGGTTTTAAATCCATTAAACTCACAGATATAAAGATATTTTTTTTGTATTAGTCAAATTTTACATGCCAAATTTCAAGAAGTTCGATCCATAGTTTATGATTTTTTCAACCCTAAAAAAAGCACCAAATTTTGTGAGTCCATAAAGCCATCACTTTTGAAAATCACCTCAATTGGCATAAATCCCTCATTAATGTATCATTCAAATGTTTTAAATAATTATTCTGTGGGGTCGGTCTATGCCTGTGTCATAGGGTAAGCTATTATGTAGTCGGTTTTAATCGATATTAATACTCCATAGTTAAGCAATTTTGTTTAGAAAATAAATCTGCGGCTCTACACATATATCGCTCTAAATATGCTTATGATGAGCGTTATATCATAATAATTTACATTAAGATTTAAATGTATTTAATGGTAATCAAATTGTGCCTGAACATATATCGATAATCGTGATCGTAAAATCTCGATATCGTGACGTGTGAATCAATAAAGTGATTGAAAGAATATATAAAATTCTTTGAATTTCGGATGAGAAGGTAAACACGAGTTAATTTAATCAAAATAAATAACAAAATTAAATATAAAAATAGGGTACATCAATTTAGTACATTTTTGTAAACAAGTGACCGATATTAGATAAACATCAATGGACATGATATTTGTTTACTTTCTTCAAATTCCCATTAAAAATTATTTATTTAATAGTTTTAATAATTTTGTTGTAAGTACCGTTCGGCTCTTTACTACACGCAGAGAATTTTTATTTTGCAATATGTTCATCGCAAAAACATTTATTGTTATCATCAACATGTTAATTGTTTAATGTATATTATTTTGATAACAATTTCGTTCATGTAATAAAACTATGAATGTGATGAAAATGTGAATAAACTAAAGTTTTAGTTACTATAACAATATTATGTTGCTTCTCGTTTATGGTTATCGCAAACATATTTTTTCTCTGCGTGTAGTTAATTTGTTAATTTTATGTTGTTTATCTTGTTTCTTTTATAAATATTGTATAATGTCTATTAAATACCTTTTAAAATAAATATTTATTAAGCCCCAAAGAGGTAAATTTCAAGTGTTGTACTTGGAAAAATACTAAAATTAACTCGAACGCAAAGAAACATTGACAGGACCTTCTGCTACGAATGAGTTCTTACGTGTTTATTAAATCCATAATAATGATGATGAATGTTATAAAAATGTTGATTTTGTTTATTTAGGATGTCGAAAGGCAAAATATATGAAATGAAAAAGGAAATAGTGAAATAGTGACCGAATTCGTTTTTACCATCCAAATAAATAAATTCGAAATTTTATATTTTTTAACAGTATTTAAATACAATTTGTTAAAATGAACTTTAAAATGAATTAAATGTAAGTAAATTGCTGACACGAGCCATTTGCAGACGTTTTAAATATAAAAATGTCCTTAATTTGCAATTTTGCTACAAACCGCACAAACAAATTGAAATATATTGTTTGTGCTGTAAAACAAGAAAAGAACTAATTTGGATTAAAGGGCAATACTGTCTTGTCTTTTAATAGCGTTCAATGCGAAACTAATTACAGTGGCAGGTCATACAGAAAAGGCCATCGATTCAAAACTCTTTAAAATATATTTAAGGTGCGATAATTATCGTGGACCAATTTGGAGTTGACGTATAGGTATATTTCTTGTTATTTCTATGGGATTAAAGTCTGGCGACTGTATTGACTTAAATCCCATTAGTCGATAACTAATATTTGAGTAACTTCGATTAATTCTTCGGACCTTTGCTGTGCTAAATTCAATACAAACTTGAATTCCGTTAGCTGATAACTTATTTATATTATTACTTATTATCATATTATAGGTTAGGTTATGAAGATGACACCTATAAGAAAAATTTTTACCGGTATCCATAGCGATCTTGTGGTCCATTATGATTTCTCTAATTTTATTTTACTCTCTCATTCTCTTTATCACTAAGTTGTCTACGCTTTCCAATTAGCTGCATTGATGAATTTCAATAATAACCCTGGATTTTAATCTCTGATGTCAGCGAATGCCTGAAAGAAATAAGATCCAAATATTATATTACCAGAAATTAGGGCTTAATAGCAAACTGACTATCAATGAAAAACAAAAATAACATCACTATTGTACATTTGCAACATTGAAATCTATCTTGCCAGCAAAAACTTCAGCCTGGAAAATATTACACTCTGTTCTCTGTCGATTCTATTATAAGCTCGTCACAAACGACCCCACAATGAAGGTCTTTGATCCTTCTGTGTACGTATTTATTTCCGGGTGTTTAACTCTGCTTTCAATACAGTCATCAAGATATGATATCCTATCCACTCGTAATCCTATAAGTTATAGGTGGCCAAAAAATCTCTGGAAATTTTGTTTGGATTTCGACAGATATAATAGTTTCAGATATATTTGATGTTTGATTTCTATAATTAATGTTAAATATAATTGCTATTAAAATTAAAATTGTGTGGCTTAATTTTGTATCTAATGCAATTTAAATAATGGATCTTAAACATACGAGGTATGAATTTTTCTCCGAACTCTATTCAAAATTGCGTAGTCTATAAATGTAAACGTCTTCATTCATGTACCAAAATTTATTAAATTTATAGCTTTTTTCCGGTACCCATTGCTACACAAATATTATCCTTCATCTTAGATTCAGGAAAAAAATCATAAATAGCGATGTGTATTAAAAAAAAATTTGCAGTAAAACCGTTTCATAGGAAAGTGACAAAATTTGGAGACTCTAAATGAAATATTTTTAAGATATTCAATAGTCCTTTTTTCTATGTATGATAGGTACTTTCTTTCCTAATCCTATCTACCATCCATTTTCTAACTTAAAACTCTTTTGCTCGAAAATGATGGCATTCAGCTTTCGTCAAGTATCACATGGTTCTATTTGCCCCATATTTTTTCAGTACCGCAACTCTTTAAGAAAGGGATTGATACTTATTCGTCCTACATTTTATCTAGTTAAATAGTTCATTGAGAAAGTGTTTGGGGCCCAATTTTAAAGCTCTCGCTGTAATAGTTCATAAAATATCGATAAATATTATTGGCATTGTACAGAATATACATCCCACAGTGATCCTGTCCGTTCTACATATTGTCAAGAAAAACATTTACTTGAGACAGTGGTTGGAGCCAAATTTGAAAACTGTCGCTGCTATAGTTCTTCAGATATTCCATATTTAAAATTTTGTTTGCACAAATGCACAAAATTGTTTTCTCTGTCCCTGATTCTATTCGTCTTACATTTTGTACAGTAAAACTATTCATTGAGATAGCGATTGGGTTGATATCTTATTATTTCTATTTTAATAGTTCTTTAGATATGCGATAATTGATGTGAACCTATCTGTCTTGCATTTTGTTGAATAAAATGGTTTCTTGAGGAAGTGATTGGAATCAAATTTTATAACTCTCGCTGTAAGGGGTGAGGTCGAAAAAACCCAATGAAATATTTTTAATAAAGCTCAACATGGTCCTACAAAAAGTTGGCCGTCAAACTGTTTTCAATATTAATCAACAGTTCCGAGAGAACTTGTCTGTTGCCTGATTCAGGTAGAATGAATGGTCTACGTGAGAGCTCTTAATACATCCAATAGGAAAGCAGGACGGTTAGCTGAGTACTAAGAGTATTTGGTACGGAAAGTTAAATCTAATGCAGGTTTAAAAACATACAAGGTTCAAAAAATTCCTAACAGGAATGCTGCTAAATATTTAGAGGCCAAAAGCTAAGGACGGAAATTGAATTGGCCTGATTGGAATTTTCAAGGTTTAAGAAGGCTTTCAATACTTCAAAACCTAG
Source organism: Cochliomyia hominivorax (assembly GCA_004302925.2). NCBI lineage: Eukaryota > Metazoa > Arthropoda > Insecta > Diptera > Calliphoridae > Cochliomyia > Cochliomyia hominivorax. The sequence continues at coordinate 74,188,402 of PYHX02000413.1, read as the reverse complement.
AACAGCACAATCTTACATGTTAAATCGTAAAAATAACAGCAAAAAGTATCAATGTTGAGTTTCTTTAGGATTTAATATTTTCCCCTCAATATGGGAATTTGATTTTTAATATTGTCTCAAAAATACATCCGTCTTTATATTTCAACAACTCACTGTAAATTAAACTTACTTCGATGTTTACATAAGAAAACATATGCGTTATTTACTTACGCCATAAAAAATCAATAGAGGCTAAAGGGTAAAATTAATTAATTTTCTTCAGAGTACAAATTATTTCTTGTTCATCACCTTTTCCCTCTCGTACATTACGATCCATTAGTATAATAACAACTGGCAAAGAAAAACCCCTCCATAGTTGTTGTGTTAAGGAGGTGAATATAAAAAACAACAAATCGCATAAAATATTCCGGGATTTGTTTGAAACATAAAGAAACGCAATTTAAAGTTTATAGAAATTTTGTGGTTTCAGGCAAAACTAAGGTCAGGCAAAGCATTTTATGCGAATATAAAACAAATTGTTAACGACTGTGAGGTAAAAATAAAAGAAAACATTTTTCAAACTTTTGAGCAAAAAAGGTTTTAAGAGAAACTTTTTTTCATTTTATTTAATGATATTTTTATACCCTCCACCACAAAGAGGGTATATTAACTTTGTCATTGTGTGTATAACGCTGAGAAGGAATCATTTCAGACCCCATATACATATTCTTGTATTAAATTAATATCTGAGTCGATTTAGCTGTGTCCATCTTTCTGTCTGTTGTTGGCACGCTCACGTCAGACAGGACTCAATGAAATTTGACCCAAGTATTTACTGTAGTCCTGAGAAGTTTTCTATTTAAAACCAGCAAAACCGGTTCAGTATATTAATTGATATAGACCAATATTTGAAGCAACCTCTAAGTTCAAGCGATGAACTTCCGCAAAATTGTTTTTTATAAGTCGTTGAATTAGAATCAAATTTTGCCATAAAATTAAATTATGTTACCTTTATTACTATTCTAAATAATCAAAATCGGTTCGGAAAATAAATTATGTCCCAAAGAATCAAACTTACAATATGACTCATTAAGTTATATTTAAGAAACGCGCAGTGGTATATGAGTGTATATGTATACTTACGGAACCAATCGTATTAATTTCACATGACTTTGTGGTGGAGGGTATTGAAGATTCGTCATAGCCGAATATAGTATTCTTATTTGTTTCCTTTAACAAGATTTCTTGGTTCCTTTGCCCTCTTTGGATGAGTGAAATTTTTCATTTCAATCAGTGAAATTTTATTTTTATTGGTTTTGCGTATTTTTATATCCTACAACATTGAAATGCAGGGAATGTGTCTATATTGGAATAGTCATTTTGTCTGTAACATTTAATAGTCCTTAAAGTATGATAATTATGAATAAATTCATCTGATGTCCATGATCTTTTAATATCAGCTTCTCGTCCAAGTGAACAGAACAATACGAATTCAATGAAATTTGCTGATCAATTTGCTAAACTATATTGCTTCGGTATGAAAAAGACATAGGTCTTAAGGATCTTAAAGAAATGTTGTTCCACCTACACTGTAAATTTTCCACTTCCCAGAAAGTATTTAACGCTGTTAATTCATCTAATCTACCCAACAGAACATCCATGATGAAGTTAAAAACAAAACGTTTGCGAGCGGGCAGATGGATTGGAAAGGTTTTCAACATTCCAAAGTAAAGACGTGTTTGAAAGATCAAACACTTCTGCCATTCAGCAGAAGCTCGTACCAGCATAGATTCAAGAAATGCCCTCAGTCTGTCACAGTTCGCTTCTTCGATATCTTGTTGTCCGCACTGCCTAAAAATTTAAAGAGTTAGAAGGTGAATAATTCTAAAACTATTAGCGCTTCTATATACAGCAGATGTGATATCATACGAGTTGGTAAGCTATATGTGTCTAGTAACTTTGTATCTCAACAAAATTCACAATTCCTGCTCTACCAGTAACTTCAAATATTCATCAGCTAAGTAAATACCACCACACTTTAGCATCTTGGTAAAAAGTAAACCCAAATTTAGGAATTATAGTCGATTAAGTTAAAATCACTAATATTAATCGGAAGGATTATTCTAATTTCAAAATTGTGAAGTTTTAACCATTTCAGGATACTTTCAGACATGCTTCACAGAGCATACTTAAGTATTTGCTTATTTATAGCTCGAACATGGCAGCTCTTTAGTCATATTTCCTCCGATGGAAGTAACCATATGAGTGTCATAATTATAGGTCGCCCACTACACGTCGGAGAAAATGAGAAGTACATGACGTGTTCTCTAAAATTTTCAAACCATTGAGATTGGGATGGAGCAATAGACTCAATGCCTACTGGCCCCGTTTAAATCGTACGTCCATCATGGTACTCTTTACGTCTTTAACTACCATGCCTTTTAACTATACTACTTCACTCAATCTTATGGGAATTAAACTAGAATCAGGTCAATATCATTGAAGTTATTTTTGTATTTGCAGGAATGAGAAGATTGTTTAAAAACTTTTAAAATCGGTTCAGACAAGACAACAATTGTCAAAAAACGACTTGAATATTTGACTGTTTATAAGGCTATTAATTGCCATCGTGGCAGTTCTCGAATTAATGTCGGAAATTTTGAATGAGAAAATTTGGCACATCTGTCTTAAAATTTATATCTTACTCAATCTGACTGTCGCACTGGATATCATGCTTCATGTATTCTTTACAGGTTTTTTTTTTTTTTTTGACCTGGAATTCATGTGCCGCTGATAAGATAGGAGATATATTATGAACTAAAGATGATGTACGCCTTCATTATATCCTACGTCGCTACAATTGTTTGTCATGTTATGCATTTGTGTAGCTGTCTGTAGTACAATGCCGATCGACTAAGAATCCCCTCCTAAGCAATATTAACGTTGTTCGTCCGGCTGATTCTGTACTAGTCTTAATTAATATGGATATTTTCAGAAGGTTCTGCACAAAGCCATTTTCGAAAATTATTTTAAGATGAATCTCAAGCAATCACTTTTTTGGATGAATCTGTAGGAATCACCGATCTAAATTTAGTGAGGATATGCCTATAATTTTCTATAGTTTCATACACTTTGAAAATTCGAATGCAAACATTTTTGAACAGGCTATTGTAGAGTTGACCTTGACCGATTATTTTACTTCTACTTGTTTTTCAATTTAAAATAATTTCATTCATTATCTTGAAATTAAATACCTAGAGATGACATCGTTTTCCACTAATCTATTATATTAATAAAATCCTAACAACTACGTTTTGGTTCATTGTCCAGAATGTCTCTTTTTCAACTAAAAAATTTTAAGATTAAAACGCCAAAGTGAAAAGACAAATTTATCATTTATTCGTTTATTCAAATAATTAGATTTGCACATAAATTGAAAAATTTTTTGTTTGTCTACGTTGTCAATGAATTAATGAATGAATTCAAGGAGACAATTGAAATGGGCACCACAAGCTGTGAATTCGGGACAACATCGTTAGATTTTAGCGATATTTAATCGCTAAAATCTTAATCCTTAATATTTATATTTTCTTTGTTTATATAAAGATTTAAGGAGATTGATTTACACACAGTTTTGTTTTTAAATGAAAATTTAATTTAAGTAAATTTTAAAATTTGCCTTCGATAGTTAATTGAATAAATTAATGTTGCTTTTTATAAGACTTGCTATTGTTGGATCAAAAAACAAGGAGAAATGATCTTTATTTTTACTCTTCTTTGAGGAGATTAAAAGAATAAAACTCTCTTTTTTGATTTTGCTCTGTGCAAAATCGGAAGAAATATATTATATTCTTCTTTTAGCGAAGAGTAAAAAAAAGATGTTTCTTTTCAATCCTCAAAATGGTTGAAAAGAAACAAAAATATGCATTCTTGGCGCCATAAAAATAACTGTTGTTATTTTATACTAAAAATACAATAACAAAAACAACTAAGAATTCATACAACAAAAGTAAACACAACTTAATATGTGAGTACATATAAATATCCTTTTATCAGCTTAATAGAAAACGTTTTTCACTGCTACATATGACTTCAAAGAAATTGGTCGAATAATTCATTTAAAAATTCTTTTTCCGATTTTGCTCTCTATAACATTTTAAACTTTTGTTCAAAGAGCAATAAAAAAATAAAACTCTTTTTTAAAAATTAAACTCTTTGAAAGATCCGATAGTTTGAAGAATAAAAAAAAGAGTAAAAAATTATACCTGGTCAAAAATTTTTAAAGGAAAACTGAAATAGGTGAATTCTTTGAGATTAAAAGTATCTCCAAATGATATAAATAGCTGAAGTAACAGATCACCATCGGTCAAGAACCATTTTAATATATGGGGACAACGAAATAAATTGTTAACTCCTGTTTTTTAGTTTTTTTATCCTCCACCAACACAAGTGGTGATGAGGGTACATTAACTTTGTCATTCCGTGTAATGCTAAGAAGGAATCATTTTATAGCCTATAAAGTATATATATTCTTGCATCAAATCAAAATGTGAGTCGATTTAGCCTTGTCTGTCTGTCTGACTGCCTGCTGTTGACACGCTCACTCCAAAATAACTGACAGAACTCAATGAAATTTGGCCTGAGTATTTGTTATAGTCCTGAGCAGTTATCTATTAAAAACAAGCAAAATCTGTTCAATACTTTTAAATATACAAACCGATATCTTAGGCAACCTCTAAGTTCAAAGGAAGAACTTTCGTAAAATTTTGCCAAAATATACCTTTTTACCATATTTAAGAACAACACTTATATACTGTGTACGTCTGTGAATGAATGTGTGAGTGTGTATATACGAAACCGAATATATTTTTTCATTTGAAAAAATACCGAGGCAATAACTATATAAATAAATGAATCCCTTAAAAAGTAATATCAATCTGAATTTGTAAATTTAAATTAATTAAAATTTTTGGGATTTTAACCAAAAGAGTGGCAGCAATAATTCACTTATAAATTTATTTCTTATTATGAGTTTATAATTTGTTTATTGGTCCTTAATAATAACGCGTAAACATAAAATTCCAATAAGCCCACAAGACCCATCCAAAGTTCGTCTAGTAAAATAAAAAAATGGAATAATTAGAACTAACTGTACTTAGCAAATAAATTATATAATCCACATCTGACAAAATTCTACAAAAACAAGTAACCAATTCCTTTCAAACTAAATTCAGATAAAATAATTTCATTACTTAAAGAAAGCAGGCAGACCCCAACTGCACCATAAAAATACCGGAAAGTCACTTCAATTTTCCTAAAAATCTATATTTTATATGAAAAACTTTAAATGCGATTTCTGGCTAAACTAGAAGAGTTAGAGCCAAAAGGGCCCCAATTTGTAATCACCTCAATTTTCATTAAAAATCGATATTTTTTAAGAAAAACTTTAAGTGCGATTTCTGGCTAAACTAGAAGAGTTAGAGCCAAAAGGGCTTCAATTTGTAATCACCTCAACTTTCATTAAAAATCGATATTTTACATGAAAAACTTCAAATGGGATTTCTGGCTAAACTAGAAGAGTTAGAGCCTAAAGGGCTTCAATTTGTAATCACCTTAATTTTCATTAAAAATAGATATTTTAAAACTTTAAATGCGATTTCTGGCTAAACTAGAAGAGTTAGAGCCAAAAGGGCTTCAATTTGTAATCACCTCAATTTTCATTAAAAATTATTTATGAAAAACTTTAAATGCGATTTCTGGCTAAACTAGAAGAGTTAGAGCCAAAAGGGCTTCAATTTGTAATCACCTCAATTTTCATCAAAAATCGATATTTTTATGAAAAACTTTAAATGCGATTAATGGCTAAACTAGAAGAGTTAGAGCCAAAAGGGCTTCAATTTGTAATCACCTCAATTTTCATTAAAAATCGATATTTTTTAAGAAAACCTTTAAATGCGATTTCTGGCTAAACTAGAAGAGTTAGAGCCTAAAGGGCTTCAATTTGTAATCACCTCAATTTTCATTAAAAATCGATATTTTACAAGAAAAACTTTAAATGCGATTTCTGGCTAAACTAGAAGAGTTAGAGCCTAAAGGGCTTCAATTTGTAATCACCTCAATTTTCATTAAAAATCGATATTTTACATGAAAAACTTTAAATGCGATTTCTGGCTAAACTGGAAGAGTTAGAGCCTAAAGGGCTTCTATTTGTAATCACTTAAATTTTCATTAAAAGTCGATATTTTTATGAAAAACTTTAAATGCGATTTCTGGCTAAACTAGAAGAGTTAGAGCCTAAAGGGTTTCAATTTGTAATCACTTAAATTTTCATTAAAAGAAGATATTTTTATGAAAAACTTTAAATGCGATCTCTGGCTAAACTAGAAGATTTAGAGCCTAAAGGGCTTCAATTTGTAATTACCTCAATTTTCGTTAAAAATCGATATTTTACATGAAAAAACTTTAAATGCGATTTCTGGCTAAACTAGAAGAGTTAGAGCCTAAAGGGCTTCAAATTGTAATCACCTCAATTTTCATTAAAAATCGATATTTTACATTAAAAATTTTAAATGCAATTTCTGGCTAAACTAGAAGAGTTAAAGCCTAAAGGACTTCAATTTCGTTAAAAATCGATATTTTATATGAAAAACTAGAAGAGTTAGAGCCTAAAGGGCTTCAATTTGTAATCACCTCAATTTTCGTTAAAAATCGATATTTTACATGAAAAACTTTAAATGCGATTTCTGGCTAAACTAGAAGAGTTAGAGCCTAAAGGGCTTCAAATTGTAATCACCTCAATTTTCATTAAAAATCGATATTTTACATTAAAAATTTTAAATGCAATTTCTGGCTAAACTAGAAGAGTTAAAGCCTAAAGGACTTCAATTTCGTTAAAAATCGATATTTTATATGAAAAACTTTAAATGCGATTTCTGGCTAAACTAGAAGAGTTAGACCCTAAAGGGCTTCAAATCACCTCAGTTTTCATTAAAAATCGATATTTTACATGAAAAACTTTAAATGCGATTTCTGGCTAAATTAGAAGAGTTAGAGCCTAAAGGGCTTCAAATTGTAATCACCTCAATTTTCATTAAAAATCGATATTTTACATTAAAAATTTTAAATGCAATTTCTGGCTAAACTAGAAGAGTTAAAGCCTAAAGGACTTCAATTTCGTTAAAAATCGATATTTTATATGAAAAACTTTAAATGCGATTTCTGGCTAAACTAGAAGAGTTAGAGCCTAAAGGGCTTCAATTTGTAATCACCTCAATTTTCGTTAAAAATCGATATTTTACATGAAAAACTTTAAATGCGATTTCTGGCTAAACTAGAAGAGTTAGACCCTAAAGGGCTTCAAATCACCTCAGTTTTCATTAAAAATCGATATTTTACATGAAAAACTTTAAATGCGATTTCTGGTTAAATTAGAAGAGTTAAATCCCAAAGGGCTTCAATTTGTAATCACCTCAATTTTCATTAAAAATCGATATTTTTTATGAAAAACTTTAAATGCGATTTCTGGCTAAACTAGAAGAGTTAGACCCTAAAGGGCTTCAAATCACCTCAGTTTTCATTAAAAATCGATATTTTACATGAAAAACTTTAAATGCGATTTCTGGTTAAATTAGAAGAGTTAAATCCCAAAGGGCTTCAATTTGTAATCACCTCAATTTTCATCAAAAATCGATATTTTTTATGAAAAACTTTAAATGCGATTAATGGCTAAACTAGAAGAGTTAGAGCCAAAAGGGCTTCAATTTGTAATCACCTCAATTTTCATTAAAAATCGATATTTTACATGAAAAACTTTAAATGCGATTTCTGGCTAAACTAGAAGAGTTAGAGCCAAAAGGGCTTCAATTTGTAATCACCTCAATTTTCATTAAAAATCGATATTTTACAAGAAAAACTTTAAATGCGATTTCTGGCTAAACTAGAAGAGTTAGAGCCTAAAGGGCTTCAATTTGTAATCACCTCAATTTTCATTAAAAATCGATATTTTACATGAAAAACTTTAAATGCGATTTCTGGCTAAACTGGAAGAGTTAGAGCCTAAAGGGCTTCTATTTGTAATCACTTAAATTTTCATTAAAAGTCGATATTTTTATGAAAAACTTTAAATGCGATTTCTGGCTAAACTAGAAGAGTTAGAGCCTAAAGGGTTTCAATTTGTAATCACTTAAATTTTCATTAAAAGAAGATATTTTTATGAAAAACTTTAAATGCGATCTCTGGCTAAACTAGAAGATTTAGAGCCTAAAGGGCTTCAATTTGTAATCACCTCAATTTTCGTTAAAAATCGATATTTTACATGAAAAACTTTAAATGCGATTTCTGGCTAAACTAGAAGAGTTAGACCCTAAAGGGCTTCAAATCACCTCAGTTTTCATTAAAAATCGATATTTTACATGAAAAACTTTAAATGCGATTTCTGGTTAAATTAGAAGAGTTAGGGCCTAAAGGGCTTCAATTTGTAATCACCTCAATTTTCATTAAAAATCGATATTTTACATGAAAAACTTTAAATGCGATTTCTGGCTAAACTAAAAGAGTTAGGGCCTAAAGGGCTTCAATTTGTAATCACCTCAATTTTCATTAAAAATCGATATTTTACATGAAAAACTTTAAATGCGATTTCTGGCTAAACTAAAAGAGTTAGGGCCTAAAGGGCTTCAATTTGTAATCACCTCAGTTTTCATTAAAAATCGATATTTTACATGAAAAACTTTAAATGCGATTTCTGGTTAAATTAGAAGAGTTAGGGCCTAAAGGGCTTCAATTTGTAATCACCTAAATTTTCATTAAAAATCGATATTTTACATGAAAAACTTTAAATGCGATTTCTGGCTAAACTAGAAGAGTTAGAGCCTAAAGGGCTTCAATTTGTAATCACCTCATTTTCATTAAAAATCGATATTTTACATGAAAAACTTTAAATGCGATTTCTGGCTAAACTAGAAGAGTTAGAGCCTAAAGGGCTTCAATTTGTAATCACTTAAATTTTCATTAAAAATCGATATTTTACATGAAAAACTTTAAATGCGATTTCTGGCTAAGTTAGAAGATTAGAGCCTAAAGGGCTTCAATTTGTAATCACCTCAATTTTCATTAAAAATCGATATTTTACATGAAAAACTTTAAATGCGATTTCTGGCTAAACTAGAAGAGTTAGAGCCTAAAGGGCTTCAATTTGTAATCACCTCATTTTTCATTAAAAATCGATATTTTACATGAAAAACTTTAAATGCGATTTCTGGCTAAACTAGAAGATTTAGAGCCTAAAGGGCTTCAATTTGTAATCACCTCAATTTTCATTAAAAATCGATATTTTACATGAAAAACTTTAAATGCGATTTCTGGCTAAACTAGAAGAGTTAGAGCCTAAAGGGCTTCAATTTGTAATCACCTCAATTTTCATTAAAAATCGATATTTTACATTAAAAATTTTAAATGCAATTTCTGGCTAAACTAGAAGATTTAGAGCCTAAAGGGCTTCAATTTGTAATCACCTCAATTTTCATTAAAAATCGATATTTTACATGAAAAACTTTAAATGCGATTTCTGACTAAACTAGAAGATTTAGAGCCTAAAGGGCTTCAATTTGTAATCACCTCAATTTGCGTTAAAAAATCGATATTTTACATGAAAAACTTTAAATGCGATTTCTGGCTAAACTAGAAGAGTTAGACCCTAAAGGGCTTCAAATCACCTCAGTTTTCATTAAAAATCGATATTTTACATGAAAACTTTAAATGCGATTTCTGGCTAAATTAGAAGAGTTAGAGCCTAAAGGGCTTCAAATTGTAATCACCTCAATTTTCATTAAAAATCGATATTTTACATTAAAAATTTTAAATGCAATTTCTGGCTAAACTAGAAGAGTTAAAGCCTAAAGGACTTCAATTTCGTTAAAAATCGATATTTTATATGAAAAACTTTAAATGCGATTTCTGGCTAAACTAGAAGAGTTAGAGCCTAAAGGGCTTCAATTTGTAATCACCTCAATTTTCGTTAAAAATCGATATTTTACATGAAAAACTTTAAATGCGATTTCTGGCTAAACTAGAAGAGTTAGACCCTAAAGGGCTTCAAATCACCTCAGTTTTCATTAAAAATCGATATTTTACATGAAAAACTTTAAATGCGATTTCTGGTTAAATTAGAAGAGTTAGGGCCTAAAGGGCTTCAATTTGTAATCACCTCAATTTTCATTAAAAATCGATATTTTACATGAAAAACTTTAAATGCGATTTCTGGCTAAACTAAAAGAGTTAGGGCCTAAAGGGCTTCAATTTGTAATCACCTCAATTTTCATTAAAAATCGATATTTTACATGAAAAACTTTAAATGCGATTTCTGGCTAAACTAAAAGAGTTAGAGCCTAAAGGGCTTCAATTTGTAATCACCTCAATTTTCATTAAAAATCGATATTTTACATGAAAAACTTTAAATGCGATTTCTGGCTAAACTAGAAGAGTTAGAGCCTAAAGGGCTTCAATTTGTAATCACCTCAATTTTCATTAAAAATCGATATTTTACATGAAAAACTTTAAATGCGATTTCTGGCTAAATTAGAAGAGTTAGAGCCTAAAGGGCTTCAATTTGTAATCACCTCAATTTTCATTAAAAATCGATATTTTACATGAAAAACTTTAAATGCGATTTCTGGCTAAACTAGAAGAGTTAGAGCCTAAAGGGCTTCAATTTGTAATCACCTTAAATTTTCATTAAAAATCGATATTTTACATGAAAAACTTTAAATGCGATTTCTGGCTAAACTAGAAGAGTTAGAGCCTAAAGGGCTTCAATTTGTAATCACCTCAATTTTCATTAAAAATCGATATTTTACATGAAAAACTTTAAATGCGATTTCTGGCTAAACTAGAAGAGTTAGAGCCTAAAGGGCTTCAATTTGTAATCACCTCAATTTTCATTAAAAATCGATATTTTACATGAAAAACTTTAAATGCGATTTCTGGCTAAACTAGAAGAGTTAGAGCCTAAAGGGCTTCAATTTGTAATCACCTCATTTTCATTAAAAATCGATATTTTACATGAAAAACTTTAAATGCGATTTCTGGCTAAACTAGAAGAGTTAGAGCCTAAAGGGCTTCAATTTGTAATCACCTCAATTTTCATTAAAAATCGATATTTTACATGAAAAACTTTAAATGCGATTTCTGGCTAAACTAGAAGAGTTAGAGCCTAAAGGGCTTCAATTTGTAATCACCTCAATTTTCATTAAAAATCGATATTTTACATGAAAAACTTTAAATGCGATTTCTGGCTAAACTAGAAGAGTTAGAGCCTAAAGGGCTTCAATTTGTAATCACCTCAATTTCATTAAAAATCGATATTTTACATGAAAAACTTTAAATGCGATTTCTGGCTAAACTAGAAGAGTTAGAGCCTAAAGGGCTTCAATTTGTAATCACCTCAATTTTCATTAAAAATCGATATTTTACATGAAAAACTTTAAATGCGATTTCTGGCTAAACTAGAAGAGTTAGAGCCTAAAGGGCTTCAATTTGTAATCACCTCAATTTTCGTTAAAAATCGATATTTTACATGAAAAACTTTAAATGCGATTTCTGGCTAAACTAGAAGAGTTAGAGCCTAAAGGGCTTCAATTTGTAATCACTCAATTTTCATTAAAAATCGATATTTTACATGAAAAACTTTAAATGCGATTTCTGGCTAAACTAGAAGAGTTAGAGCCTAAAGGGCTTCAATTTGTAATCACTTAAATTTTCATTAAAAATCGATATTTTACATGAAAAACTTTAAATGCGATTTCTGGCTAAACTAGAAGAGTTAGAGCCAAAAGGGCTTCAATTTGTAATCACCTCAATTTTCGTTAAAAGTCGATATTTTAATGAAAAACCTTTAAATGCGATTTCTGGCTAAACTAGAAGAGTTAAATCCTAAAGGGCTTCAATTTGTAATCACCTCAATTTTCATTAAAAATCGATATTTTACATGAAAAACTTTAAATGCGATTTCTGGCTAAACTAGAAGAGTTAGAGCCTAAAGGGCTTCAATTTGTAATCACCTCAATTTTCATTAAAAATCGATATTTTACATGAAAAACTTTAAATACGATTTCTGGCTAAACTAGAAGAGTTAGAGCCAAAAGGGCTTCAATTTGAAATCACCTCAATTTTCATTAAAAGTCGATATTTTTATGAAAAACCTTAAATACGATTTCTGGCTAAACTAGAAGAGTTATAGCATAAAGGGCTTCAATTTGTAATCACCTCAATTTTCATTAAAAATCGATATTTTAATGAAAAACTTAAATACGATTTCTGGCTAAACTAGAAGAGTTATAGCATAAAGGGCTTCAATTTGTAATCACCTCATTTTTCATTAAAAATCGATATTTTACATGAAAAACTTTAAATGCGATTTCTGGCTAAACTAGAAGAGTTATAGCATAAAGGGCTTCAATTTGTAATCACCTCATTTTTCATTAAAAAGTCGATATTTTTATGAAAAACCTTAAATGCGATTTCTGGCTAAACTAGAAGAGTTATAGCATAAAGGGCTTCAGTTTGAAATCACCTCAATTTTCATTAAAAGTCGATATTTTTATGAAAAACCTTATATACGATTTCTGGCTAAACTAGAAGAGTTATAGCATAAAGGGCTTCAATTTGTAATCACCTCATTTTCATTAAAAATCGATATTTTACATGAAAAACTTTAAATGCGATTTCTGGCTAAACTAGAAGAGTTATAGCATAAAGGGCTTCAATTTGTAATCACCTCATTTTTCATTAAAATCGATATTTTACATGAAAAACTTTAAATGCGATTTCTGGCTAAACTAGAAGAGTTAGAGCATAAAGGGCTTCAATTTGTAATCACTTCAATTTTCATTAAAAATCGATATTTTACATGAAAAACTTTAAATGCGATTTCTGGCTAAACTAGAAGAGTTAGAGCCTAAAGGGCTTCAATTTGTAATCACCTCAATTTTCATTAAAAATCGATATTTTACATGAAAAACTTTAAATGCGATTTCTGGCTAAACTAGAAGAGTTAGAGCCTAAAGGGCTTCAATTTGTAATCACCTCATTTTTCATTAAAAATCGATATTTTACATGAAAAACTTTAAATGCGATTTCTGGCTAAACTAGAAGAGTTAGAGCCTAAAGGGCTTCAATTTGTAATCACCTCATTTTTCATTAAAAATCGATATTTTACATGAAAAACTTTAAATGCGATTTCTGGCTAAACTAGAAGAGTTAGAGCCTAAAGGGCTTCAATTTGTAATCACCTCAATTTTCATTAAAAATCGATATTTTACATTAAAAATTTTAAATGCAATTTCTGGCTAAACTAGAAGATTTAGAGCCTAAAGGGCTTCAATTTGTAATCACCTCAATTTTCATTAAAAATCGATATTTTACATGAAAAACTGTAAATGCGATTTCTGGCTAAACTAGAAGATTTAGAGCCTAAAGGGCTTCAATTTGTAATCACCTCAATTTGCGTTAAAAATCGATATTTTACATGAAAACTTTAAATGCGATTTCTGGCTAAACTAGAAGAGTAAGACCCTAAAGGGCTTCAAATCACCTCAGTTTTCATTAAAAATCGATATTTTACATGAAAAACTTTAAATGCGATTTCTGGCTAAATTAGAAGAGTTAGAGCCTAAAGGGCTTCAAATTGTAATCACCTCAATTTTCATTAAAAATCGATATTTTTACATTAAAAAATTTTAAATGCAATTTCTGGCTAAACTAGAAGAGTTAAAGCCTAAAGGACTTCAATTTCGTTAAAAATCGATATTTTATATGAAAAACTTTAAATGCGATTTCTGGCTTAAACTAGAAGATTTAGAGCCTAAAAGGCTCAATTTGTAATCACCTCAATTGCGTTAATAAAATCGATATTTTACATGAAAAACTTTTAAATGCGCATTTCTGGCTAAACTAGGAAGGAGTTAGGACCCTAAATGGGGCTTCAAAATCACCTCAGTTTTCATTAAAAAATCGATATTTTACATGAAAAACTTTAAATGCGATTTCTGGCGCTAAATTAGAAAGGAGTTAGAGCCTAAAGGGCTTCAAATTGTAATCACTCATAATTTTTCATTAAAAATCGATATTTTACAGTTAAAAATTTTAATGGCAATTTCCGGCCTAACTAGAAGAGTTAAAAGCCTAAAGGGACTCAATTTCGTTAAAAATCGATATTTTATATGAAAAACTTTTAAATGCGATTTCTGGCCTAAACTAGAAAGAGTTAGAGCCTAAAGGCTTCAATTTGTAATCACCTCAATCTTCATTAAAAATCGATATTTTACATTGAAAAACTTTAAATGCGATTTCTGGCTAAACTAAAGAGTTAGACCTAAAGGCTTCAATTTGTAATCACCTCATTTTCATTAAAAATCGATATTTTACATTGAAAAACTTTAAATGCGATTTCTGGTTAAACTAGAAAGTTAGGCCTTAAAGGGCCTTCAATTTGTAATCACCTCAATTTTCATTAAAAATCGATATTTTACATGAAAAACTTTAAATGCGATTTCTGGCTAAATTAGAAGAGTTGAAATCCCAAAGGGCTTCAATTTGTAATCACTCAATTTTCATTAAAAATCGATATTTTACATGAAAAACTTTAAATGCATTTCTGGCTAAACTAGAAGAGTTAGAGCCTAAGGGCTTCAATTTGTAATCACTTAAATTTTACATTAAAAATCGATATTTTACGATGAAAAACTTTAAATGCGATTTCTGGGCTCAACTAGAAAGAGTTAGAGCCGTAAAGGGGCTTCAATTTCGTAATCACCTCAATTTTCATTAAAAATCGATATTTTACATGAAAAACTTTAAATGCGATTCTGGCTAAACTAGAGAGTTAGAGCCTAAAGGGCTTCAATTTGTAATCACTCAATTTTCATTAAAAATCGATATTTTACATGAAAAACTTTAAATGCGATTTCTGGCTAAACTAGAAGAGTTAGAGCCAAGGGCTTCAATTTGTAATCACCTCAATTTTCATTAAAAATCGATATTTACATGAAAAACTTTAAATGCGATTTCTGGCTAAACTAGAAGAGTTAGAGCCTAAGGGCTTCAATTGTAATCACCTCAATTTTCATTAAAAATCGATATTTTACATGAAAAACTTTAAATGCGATTTCTGGCTAAACTAGAAGAGTTAGAGCCTAAAGGGCTTCAATTTGTAATCACCTCAATTTTCATTTAAAAATCGATATTTTACATGAAAAACTTTAAATGCGATTTCTGCTAAACTAGAAGAGTTAGAGCCTAAAGGCTCAATTTGTAATCA
>PYHX02000413.1:74150969-74173010 GCA_004302925.2 Cochliomyia hominivorax | reverse complement strand
CTGCTAGTATGTACATCAAAACGAAACCCCTAAACTTACAGTTTTATTTTTCTACCCTACACCACCGCAGTTGGTTCGTTCGACTCAGAATCACTAATTCGATTTAATGATGTCCGTCCGTCCCGCTGGCTGTCCATTTAAACGTAGTGAGCTCTATTCAGGTCACGATTTTTGAGATATCTTGATTATATTTGGCATATATTATTATTTTGGATCAAAGACGAAGCTTATTGAAATTGAATATGTTCGATCCTGTATTTCTTCTCCTTTCCGAAATGTTGTTTTTAAGTCATATAAGTCCTAAATATAGAGCGAAATTTGTCACAATTAAGTCCAATAATATTCTAAAATGATCTGCTAAAATGTGCGATGGTTGGTCCATTTTTTCTCATACGTCCAATATAAATTCAAATATCACTTTTATTAGAAATAAATAAAAAATCTCAAATATACGTTGGTATTGTAATAATAACAGGTTAAGTTTGGATAAATGTTTGCAAAAATCTATGTACAAACTTATACGAGGGTCGATTCATAATTTCTTCTAGGTCTCATATATTCCTCCAGCAAAATTTATTTCAAAACGTATAAATACACAGTTAAGAATAAAAATAAAATAAATAAAATTATACGAGGGTTAGTTTGTAAATTTTTCGTAACTACTGTTACTACTATAACCAACACGTGATGGCTGACCTTTGAATGTTTTTCCAATTTTTTAAAAGACCAAATTGAGTTTTGTTGAAAATATTTCAATATTTATATTCATTTGTTTGACATTAAACTAATAACATGATCCTATTCTTCGGGATCCACATATAGCAACGACATTCATAGAGCCGCTACGAAATTTCACGGTTTTAAATTACGTATGAAAGTATGAATGTCGTACTTGGAGGCCAACCAGCTTCCATTGCAGACTTAGAAAGAAATCTGCCGAGGTCTACAAGAGTAGTTCTTGCACAACTACGTTCGGGGTGAAGCAATAGGCTCATTGCCTACTGGTCTCGTATTGAATATGCCGTCCCCAATATTTGTCCTGCAGATGGCCAAGCACCACATGATACATAACATTTGTTTAACTGCCAAGCTAATCCTACCACTCTAAGTCCAGAAGATCTCTAGACTCATCCCATAGAAGTGGCACAATTTCTTGGCCTGTGGTTGAAGCAGAATCACAATAATCAACTAACAACAAGAACCGACATATTTTTTACGAAGGAAACAATGAATTTCCGATCTCACTCTTAAGTCGCAACAGACGATTCTCCCCACAGGTAAATAGTTGGACCTTAGGTGGGGGAAAGATCCGAAGTACCAAAAGTGAGTACTAAAAGATGATATAAGATTCAAAAACTATCAAAGGAAAAAAGGGAATCTGTTTTCAAATCATGAACCGCAATATATAATTTGTTCCGATCGGACTTAAAATGGTGGCGCATTACTCAAAAACAAAAAGGGCCGCATTTTAATTAAAAATTTATTTCTTAAAAGCCATTTTCAACTACTTTATTCGTCTGTAGCAATTTTACCTCCTTTGTCCTTCGTAGTGATTTCGATTTAAAACTTTACTCTATAGACGTCCCCGCTTTTTTATAATGACAAATTCTTGATAATGAACTTTAAAAAAAATTCTCTTTTATGTTAATTTCAGTTTACCCAGTGGTATCCATGTTGGACGTTCCAATGTTAAATCAGTGGCCGAAAGACGCTTAACCGAAATACATGAATTTATAAAATCTCTCTTCAATTCAGCAGATGAAATTGCTCACTCTGATTTGGTTTACACATTCTTTCATCCGTTATTAAGAGACCAAAAGAAAGCTCAACTAGAATTATCAAAGTTAAGGGTGAGTTTTTCTAAAGAAAAAAAAGAATAGAAAACATAAAGCAAAAACTTAAACTTCAATTATTTCAGAAGTTAAAACACGAGCATCTAGAGAAAGTACGTATGATGTGGGACAATTGAAATTATCCATGCAATATCGTAGAGAAGTTTTAAACAGTGATGGTGAGTAAAAATATTTTTTTATTATTGAAAAAAAAAATTGAAATTGTTTGTTTATTTTTTAAAAGATCCATCATGCCAAAGGTTTACCCCTGCTGCAGGGTGGTCAAGAACCCAATACTTATGTTAAATGTTATCTAAGACCCGATGACAAGAAGGCAACAAAACGTAAAACCAAAGTTGTACGCAAAACATGTGTGCCAAGTTATATGGAAACGGTGAGAGATTTAAAGTTTTAGGAAAAATGTAAAACTTATTTTAATTTTATGGTTTTATTTACAGTTGGAATATCGTATGCCTTTGCAAATTATACAAAATCGTATATTACATGTTACGGTCTGGTCCCATGATACTCTTCAAGAGAACGAATTATTAGGAGGCTTTCAAATTGATTTAAGCAAATACGATTTACGTAAAGAATTAATAGATTGGTTCCGTTTGGATACAATGACACGTCACTGACCTTGACCTTGACCCTGACCCTATAATCATTTAAATATTAAGGGTGTAATAAATGTTTAATATTACACATACACATACTCACTCATCCACATAATCATTTCTACAATTAACAGGGATATTGCAAGAAAATGCAAGAAAAAATCGAAAAAAAATCTGATAATAATAAATCAATTAATACACACAAAAACTAACATTTATTTATGCTAAAAAAATGGAATTGTTATAAAAATTAAAACAAATAATATAATTGATAATGATAATTATAATATAAATTTTATGAAAATTTATATTATTTTATATGTTGTATATTTAAGTGTGATGTTACATTCCAAAATTATATATATTTTTTTAATTTGTAATTATTATTTAGAAACAAAAAAAAAATACATCCAAACATTTATTTGCATTATTTCTACAAAAACAAAATATTTAAAAAATATATATACAACAAATATTTTATTATATATATTTTTTTAAAGATTTACATTTATTTTGTTATTTCTCAATGCACAATTATTTTATTCATTTTATTATATATTATGTAATTAAATTAAAAAAGAAACTCATTACTTTCATAAATATGATGTTAAAATTTAAATTTATGTTTTATTTAAAAAAATGGTATTTTATGTATGATGAAGAGAGGTCAATTTAGAGAAAAAGTGTTTCCAGTGTAACATTTACAACATTTTCTAAAGTATAAAATTTTGAAATAAATTTAATACAAAAAAAGCTTTTTACAAAGTCTATATTAAACAAGTAAATTCTGTTCTATCATAATTTATATTATTCAAAGCAACATTATTAATAATCCAGAATTTTGTTGTTGTAACAGTTCAGCTATAACCGATAGTTCTGTCTTGGTTGGAAAACACTTTCGTCGCTGTGCTGACAATCTTTTGCCGAGTGAATTTCGAGTCGTTCCAGAACCCCCAATTATCGTGAAAACGTGTAGAATTTAGTTGTAAATTTCGCTGTTGTTGGAATTTCTTCCCTGTGAAATTAAACTTCCGGTTGAGAGTCTTTATCAATTAATAGTCGAGTACGTGTGGAACAGAAATCGAATTGACAAGGGGACAACCTTTTCGTTTTTGTAACAGTTCGGCTGTATTTGATAGTTCTTCCTTGGGGACAAAACATTCATCGCTGGGTTTGGCCGAGTGTACTTCGAGTCGTTCCGGAACCCCCAATAGTCTTGGAAACAAGCAGAATTTAGTTGTAAGTTACGCTGCTGTTGGAATTTTTTCCCTGTGAAATAAAATCTTCAAATTTCTTTACCAATTAATAGTCGAGTACTTGTAGAGCTGCTATTGAATTGACAAGGGAAGAGACTTTTTGTTGTTGTAACCGTTAGATCTTTCTTGGGGAAAAAACTTTCGTTTAATACAGCTGTCGCTCGGTTGGCAATCTTTGACCGTGTGTTATTCGGGTCGTTGTAGTACGGAGATCCAATTGTTGTGGAATCGACTTTTTGTAGGGAGATTGTAGAAAATTGCTAAAGAATCTGGCCAAAAAGGCAACAATGATATTATAAAAATATTGAAAATTAATATAATGAAAATGTTAAACTTTTTTTGAAAAAAGATAATGATTTTAAAAGGGCAGTAATATTTGAAATCCCTATAAATTTACCTGATTTTATAATTAAATAAGTTATTACGTGGTAGGAAGGATACCAACTGGATAGAATTAACATGAGATTACTCTGTGGTACTTTTTGATTTTTATTCCCTCCCCCACCACATGTGATGATCTAAGACCCCATTAAGTAGAGATATCAAAATCAATCAACAGAAATTAACGATAACATATCGATATTGATGATGAAGTACATATAATTTACTTAATTATCCCACAATAATCATTAGTATCGGATTAATAGAAAACAAGAAGGAAAAAAGAAAATGATAGTTACAAAAAAATAATAAACGACCCTCCTATAATTTGATTTTCTGAATTATTCTTAAGTAAGCAGTACATTATTGTGACACTAACATTTATATGAAATTTTTACATTTTAAAATGAATTTTTCTAGGGGGAGGATGTTTGTAGTTGATTATATGGGGACTACAAAAAAATTACGAACCGACCCTGGTATAATTTTGCAAATCAATTTTTGCTTATATTTATCTTATTATTGCAATACCAACATATGAGTAACATTTGGATGGGGGTCTATATGGGACCTATGGGAAATAATGACCCAATCTTACTCATTTTGACACATCGTTTTAGAATATTATAAGACTAACTTGTGCCAAATTTCGTTGAAATCGTTTTGTATTTAGGACCTTTATGACCTTAAAACCCATGGGAGGTGCCTAAATATTGAACCGAACATGGCCAATTTCAATACGCTTCGTCCTTAGGACAAAATTATAATATGTACGAGATTTCATCGAGATATTTCAAAACTTGCGACCTGTAGACTGTTCATAACATTTGCGTGGACAGCCAGTCGAACGGACCGACACACGGATATCGTTAAATCGACTCAAAAAGTGATTCTCAGCCGAACGGCATATTTAAAGATGGGTTTAACACCATTTTTCTTCATGTTACAAACATTAGCACAAATGCTTAATAATCCCTTCGTTGGTGTAGGGTATAAAAAGTTGTAGGATAAAATATGTAATAATTTGATCAATTTGTCTTATAGATCTCCATTTAAATATATATTTATTTCGAGGAAATAATAAATCCAAAGAAACTAGATTTTGCTGGAGCCATAATTTGACTTAGCACCCATATAAGGCCTTTTCCCGGAATTTGCTTTTTAACTAATGAAACTTTTAAATTAGGATTATTTTAATATATGTTATACATTTGACTAATCTTGGCCCATATTTTACTATAGCTCCCATATAGGACACCTTCCCGGAAACAGTTTTCAGTATTTTATTAAAATTCGGCATAATTATTGTTCTAACTAATATCGATCAATATTTTGCTATAGTCCCCATATAAGCCCCTCCTTTCTTTAGGAGCCTTTTATGTATCCTATGGGAAATTATTGGCCGATTGCAACTAGAAAAAACACAAATACTTTGGATTAATTGCGAACGTTAAAATTAAATTCGTAAGGTGCCTTTTAATGGGGACTAGATCCAAATATGTTCCAATTTCCATCAAGTTTTACATAATGATTTCAGAGTACACGAAGGTAGGGACCGTTTACAACACAAAATCAGTCATATTCATTCTTTGACCTGACTAATGCAAAACACTTGACAAAACACCAGATTTTTTATGAAAACATTTCCAGTAATTTTTTCTGGTAATTTAATATGCTGTGAGTTATGTAGGGCAAGAGGCAGAAAAAATAACATAACAAGGGCAATTTGAAGATGATTCGAATTTTGCGATTTAAGAACTTCAAAAAGTGTTTTTTATTGACCAAATTTGGATGGGTCTGATTTCAAGATCTTTGTCCCAAGCTCATACGAATTTAATTTACATGCATTTTCGTCAAAAATTTGTTTCAAAGTTCGGAAAAAAATACTTTTCCGAAAAGATCTCTTTTCTGGAAAAAAATCAATATTAATCGGAATCTTAAAGCAAATCAACATACCTAAAGTTGACAACTTTGGAACGCCATCTACCAGCTGGGGCGTGTGGTACGAATTAACTCGAAAACAACTCAGCTGGAATCTCGTTAAATTTAATGCAAATATCTCATACGATTCAAAAGTTTTTATGCCAAAAAATAGTTTTATTTGGTATCAAATAAAATTCTTGTTTTATCTAATGAATAACAAAATATTTAATTAATTTATTGTTTAATTAATTAAATAAAACTTAACTAATTAATAATACAATTTCAATATATTTAACACTCATTCTATTTTCCGATTACCATATTTGTAGCGCATTTCTATCTCCAGCGTTTCTATACGTTCTTGTTTTTCCAACTCTAAAATACGTAATCTTTCCTTCATTTCCATTTCTAATTTTTTCAGTTCCAACTTTTCTTTTCTGTCGTTTATTTCCTCCTCAAATTTTCTACGTTTCAATTCAAATTCCATTTTAAATTTCTCTCGTTCAAAATCTAATTTTTGTTTCAACAGTGAATTTCTTTCACTTTGGGCAACCGACAGAAGATCTAATGATTTATTCGATGTAGTGGCGTTTTTATTTTATCAATTAGTTCCATGTCCGGCTCTATTATTTCATACTCATCATAATCATCTTCTTGTGCAGGAGTTTGAGATTTATTGTGAGTGTTTGGTGTTGAATAAGATTCATCTGTTTGTGGAGATTTTTCACATTCTAATCTTCGTTTTAACGGATTTCGATCATTTTGTACTGCTGCAGGTATATCAGGTGAATTATTTGATTTCGAGGTTTTTGATTTTGTATTTGCCTTCGTTTTGGTCTGAATATTTGTATCAATTATAACAGTCTCCGGATCTATTATTTCATAATCATCGTATTCGTTTTCCTGTTGCAAAGGTTCCGCTTTAATATGAATATCGGGTGTTGAAAAAGTCATATCCGTTACTTTAAAACCACAAAATTCTTGTTCGCTCTCATATGTATTTTCGGTACTATTGAGTTCCATGCTACTATTTGTGGTTTCATCAAATGTCACATCCGATATTTTATCACCAAAAATTCGATGTAATTCATCATAAAATCGACATCTTTTGCGTAGAGTATCTGAAAATGGAATACGTTTAAAAAATATGTACATAAGTTGAGACATAAAAGGGAAATGTTTACGTTTTACACAATTTTTAATTTAGTGTTCTATTGACAGATGTAAACTATATAAAGTACAAGTTATATTAAAATAGTTTACATCTGTCCGGGGGTAATGAACGGAAGCTAAAGGAAATTGTGCACCGACCTTTATAAATCGTTCACTTCGTTTAATGCTTGTGATTATTCTAATAAGACTTATTTGTGTCATATTTCGATAAAACCGCTTTATATTTAGAACGTTCATAACCTAAAAACTCCATCCCGGGAGGAAGATTTTAATGGCGATGAAATAACAGACCCATCATCACCAATCCTTACGTTAAATTTGTGATACATGCAAAGTTTCATCAAGTTATCTCTAAAATTACGATCACATTTTTGTTCACAAGGTTTACATGGACAGTCATGGACCCAAACGTGGTGGTAGCAATATATTTTCTGCCCATTACAAACTTCGGCACAAACGCATAGTACCCAATGGTAGTATGAGGTATAAAAATGTTATAAAATATCAGTTTTTAGGGCGGAACGAACGCAGTTTTACGAGTGTCATGAGAAAGGCTCTAACAGCAGAATTAGGATTCATAGCAAATGAAACTCTCTTCGGTATTCATATTAAAAAGTTAGCAAGGATCACTCTTTGCAGTCCGGGACATACGAAATCGCTGGTCTTAAAGAGTAGTTCTAGGATATAAGGACGTAAGGGATGGAGCAATAATCTCTATACCTTCTGGTCCAGCGTGAATCAAATCAAACCGAATCACAAGGATTTGTGGATGCCAGTTGTTGTTGTAACAGCTGGCAATAAATAGTACATTTATCAATTTTGGTTCATGTTGTTGCTCAGCTCCAGGCCTAGGAATCTGGTAACCTCGACCGGTTGTGTCCATAGATCTTCAGGACAAAGTGAGGTTGGATTGGACTGGCAGTTGAATAGATGTCGTGTATCATGTGGTCCTTGACCACATGCAGGACATAGGTTTGGGACGGCACGGTCAATATGTGACCAGAAGGCATTGAACCTATTGCTCCATACCGATCTCAGTTGTGTCTGAACTATTCTTGTTGATTGCGGCAAAATCTGTTCATTGTCTGCAATGGGCGGTGGGCGTCCTCCTAGCACGACATTCATGCGGTAACTTTAAATTGCGGAATTTGATGCGTCTCAATGAATGTCGTTCAAAGATGTCAAATACGAATTCTGAACCAAAGGATCTTGCATATATCTTTGTATGCTATGTTCGTATATACGGATATCCTTTTTTACATGCCTTGGCGGTAACTCCAATTGTGTAATATTGAAGTTGGGATGGTTTCTCCGATGACATCCAAGAAGGAACTGCTTACTTAGCATTTCATTATGTTCTTTTATTGGAAGGATCTTTGTTTCCTCATACGGCTTGTAAGCGAATAGTTATCAGGTACAAAATTATGCGATATTTTTACATAATGTAAATGATGCCAAAAAAAGTATTAAAGCGATTTTAACAAAATTTAACAGAAACACGTCTTACTATATTTGAAACCGATTTGCCAAATTATGAGAGGGATATGTCCCATAAATGGCCCCATTAGATATCACTTTGAAAGGAAGAAATCTCACATATGCGATGGTGTTGTAATAATAATTGGTTAAATTAGGACAAAAATTGAAATGCAAATTATACGAGGGTCGGTCTATAATTTCTTTTAGCTCCTAAATAGCACTTTAAAGGTAATAAATCTCACATAGTTGGTGTCTTAATAATATTTGGTCAAATTAAGATAAATTTAAGCAAAAATTGAAGTGCAAATTATACGAGGGTCGGTCTATAATTTCTTAAAGCACACAAATATCGCTTTGAAGGTAATAAATCTCACATATACGTTGATATCTTAATAATAATTTTTAAAATTAAGATAAATATAAGCAAAAAGCACTGTGAAAAATTATACAAGGGTAGTTCGCATTTGAAACCCCACAAAAATTAATTTCAAAACGCATGAATTTCACATAAATGTATATACGAGGTTCCTTCATTACTTTTTCGCAACTACCATTTATAGGGTATTACATAGTCGGGCTTGACCGACTATAACATTCTCACTTGTTTTCATTTTGTACTTATACTTTTGTCCATGACTGTAAATATAATCTACCTTGTAACACTGAAGCTCCTTCATTTGTTTCCAATAATTTAGCTTCTGTCGTTCTACGCCAAGATTCTGCTTTAATATAAGTTGTTTTTAGATATCTCACTTTCCAACGGATTATATCCCATGTTGCATCAATATCACAGGTTGCTAAAAATGTCCTATAAAATACTTGAGCCGTTGGTTTCTAAATTTAATAAAAAATTTGAAATTAATTCAAAAAATATTCATTCCCCCCGCATTTCTTACCTCAAACTCTTGTTGCTCAAGCAAATATTTTAATAGTTTTTGTATTTCGGTGTCAGCCCATTTTTTACGTTTAAATATGGGTTTTGCACTTTTATCCATTTTTGATTTCTTTTTATTTGCTTTATTGCAAGACTTTTGCAATATCTTTTCGTTATTGTGTTTACGTTCAAATTGCTTTTGTTGTAAAATTTTTATATAAACAAAACTAAATTGCAAACTTGCTTTTCACATTTTGTGTAAATAATTTGCAGTCTTGTAAATTTACTACACCGAATTTGCTACAATTGCATTTATACAACAGCGTTGGATTTTCATGTCATAAAGTACTTAATTCCCATGTTGCAGAAAAGCGTAGTATATTTTTTACTATTTTTACAAGTGTTAAATAGTGTTGCCAGTATAAAGTCCCGATTAAATAGTCGATTTGAAAAGTTGAAAATAAAACGACTTTTGTTTTAATATTTCGAAGATGGAAGAATTAAATATACCCTTCACCACTACAAATGGTGAAGAGGATATATTAATTTTTTTCATTCCACGTTTAACACTAAGAAGGAATCAGCTCAGACACCAAAATATTTTGAAAATATTTTGAAGCCCATTGAAATTGATTATGTTCGGTTAGCTTCCATACAAATGCATTCCCGGAATGGGAGTTTAAGCTCATAAAACTCTAAGTTATGAACGTATGACAAATTTTAAGAAGACCGACCCACAATTAACCATAAATCCCATAACGACCCACTTAAAATGCATAAGTCTAAAGAAACCATTAAACCTAATTTTGCGAAGATATATTCATTATATCTTATAGACCCTATAAAACCACTTTAAATGGTTTGATTCTCTCATTAGATCGGTATCATTTAAATATTTAAAAAGGAATTTTTATATTAAAATCAAACACTTTTACTTTCCTATTTAAACCAGTTTGAAAAATATAGACCGATCTATGATGCAACCTCTAACTTCAAGCAAAGAACTTTCGTAAAATTATAAATTTGCAAATTAGAATGAAATTTTGCCATAATATAAAGTTATATGTACATCATAACCGTTTCAAAAAATATCAAAATCGATTTTGTAGAAAAAGAGTTATAGACTAAAATACAACAAATTTTATGAATCATTATTTGTTTCTGTGTTACATTTAAGAAACTCTTTCATATATTATATATATTTGTCAGTGTATAAGTGACTGTGTATGTGCGAAACATAAAGTATTTACTTTATACACATTTGTGGTGGAGGGTATTGAAGATTCGGCTTAGCCGAATGTAGCTTTCTTATATAAGTGTTTTCATGTTAATGTACTTTTCGATACATGAGTTAAAGTGATTTTAGAAAAAAAATAAGATCTGTATGGGAACTAAAATAAGTTAAAGTCTGATCATTTTGAGATTTGACATTTAGATTAAGACTTACACACAGAAAAAAATCTATGTAAAATCAAATAAAATATAAAAATAATTTAACTTTTTTCAATTATGCTTTTGCTTCATAGATGATAAATATTAATTTAACATTGTTTTGCAGTAAATACAGTTTCTTGATAATATACTTCAAAGTTTACCACTTGAACTTTTACTACTTGAAAGTAATTTTAAAAATTTTTCGCAAAATTTTGTACGTGAAAACTTTTAATATAAACTAAATGAAAAATATATATTCAATCTCAAATCAACTACGTTCAACGTTGATTTTGTTTTATGTGTTTTTTTTTGTGAATGAATGATTTTTTGATATAATTAAAATATATTCATATTTAAGATTTATAGAAGGTTTGAATGGGAACTACCTGAAATCGACCATTTAACGTTATGGATATTCTACGTCGAGGGGCAGTCATAACTTGACATCGACTCTAGGAGTGTATCGACCTATGGTTGCACTTGTTTTTATAGTAATGGGAAAAAATTTAATTGTCTAAATTTTTTTGAATTCAAAAACTCCAAATAAGTTTCAAAAAAATATATATTCAGATTCAAAAACATCCGTTATTTCATTAGCATTGCCATACAGTAAATATTTTGCCATATAAAACATGGCAAGACTATTTTTATATTTTTATTCTGTCAATTTGGTATCTACACTGGCAACATTGTTTAGTATTCGTCGCGCCATTTCCTTGTCCGGTTGTTTATCTTTTGTAATAAAATAATTTCTATAAAATTCATTAAAATAATTGTGCAAATAATTATAAATATTGTATAAAATCATAGAATAAGTGTTCCGATTTTAAGGTTCTATATAAAATCATTCAAAAATTGAAATTGTTACAAAAAATGAAGTGAAATATTTGAAAATGCGAAAAGCCATCAAATTTTATTAATTTGTTTAAATCTTTGAAATGTTTTTTATTAATATTTTTAAATAAATATCGTTGTGATTAAAAAAGTCTGTTTAAATTGTGAAGTTCACAAATAATGAAAACAAAAAATATATAAAAGTAAATATTATTTGTTATTGTCTCAAATTAATTTCAAAGCCGTTCAGTTTTAGACGGCGACAAGCCGCAAATGATTATAAGTAAAGGCGGATGAGATAAAAAGCAAAACATTTAAAACAACATAAGAAAATCAAACAAGTAAGATACGCTTTTATATAATGTATACAACAATTTTAAAGAAATTCATCGTTTCAACTTAGAGGTTGGTTCAGGTATAGGTCCATATCTTTTATTATACTGAATCGATTTTGCTGGTTTTAAGTAAGAAATTTCTCAGAACTGTATTGAATACTTAGGCCAAATTTCATTGAGCTCTGTAAATTTTGTGAATGTGAGCCGTTCAATTACAAATAGACGGACATAGCTAAATCGAGAAACAGAAAAAACATGAAGCAAATTCAACGTTGAACATATATGATTTGAGATTGAATACATTTTTTCATTTAGTTTAAAATAAACGTTTTTCGTTTGTGGTAAAATAATATTACATAGCTAAATCGACTCAGATTGTGATTTAATGCAAGAATATGTATTTAAATAATGAAAAAATAATAAAAAATAACATGTTAGTAAATTCTACACCATTACAAGTGGTTTTAAAACCTATTTTAAGTTTGTCATTCCGTGTGTAATGCCAAGAAGCAACTATCTAAGGCACATAAGGCGTATATATTGCATTATATCAAAGTCTCCTGTTGATTTATCCATGTCCGTCAGCCTGTTGGAAATATTCCTACAAAAAAAAAAAAACATAAATCAAAATCAACATTGAACACAGTTGATTTGGGATTGCATACAATTTTTCATTTAGTTAAAAAAAAACGTTTTTCGTTTGTGGTGAAATGAATATTGTATATATTAAAAACTTTCGATATTAATATATTAAATTATACAACGATACACTTTTAATGTTTCTTTTAAATAGTAAAATTTCAATAATATTATGAAAAAAACTGCATTTACTATGAAAAATGTTAAATTAATATTTTTTATATATGAAGCAAAATTATAACTGAAAGAAAGTTAAATTATTTCTATTTTAAATGATTTTACACTGATTTTTTTTCTGTGTAAACAGTCACATTAATCATCAAAATCCACCCAGTAATAAAGAATTTATAGACCGATATCTGAGGCAACAACAAAATTCTGACAGAAAACTTAAAAGTAGTCATTATGTTAGAATAAAATTTAACTATAATTTTTAGATACAGTATTCGAACCGAAGTAACTATTTCCATTTTAGCTCTTCTTTTAAAATATCAAAGGGATTCCCATTGGGCCCAAAACCGAGAACTGCATTGGCTAATCCACAAATGGCCATAGTTCATATATAGACTTCCAAAAATCAATTTAAAGTGTATAAATTTCAATTATTATGGTAATATTCCCCCTAATCAGTGATGCCAGATAACATTTTCGAAAAATCCCTCAAATCGGCTGAAAAAATCCCCTTTTTATGGTATGAAAAGATCCCCCTATTTTTTCTCTCGCCAATTAAATCGTTTTAGAATTTTTAATAAAGAAGTTTTAATTTTCAGAAAAATACAATTTAATGGTTACAAACAAAACAAGTAAAAATGTTATATTCAGCGATGCTGAAACTTTAAGATTCTCCACATAATGGACTTATGAGTAATAGTGGAAACATATTAAAATTTCTGCTTGTAAGAGGAATGCACTACCCCGAGCCCTATCCCAAAATTACGTTATTTCTAATATTTTGAAATTATCTTTTCATTCAAGTGTCAATTCGTAAAATTTTACAAGATATGCGATTTTATTAACGGGATACAACAAATCAATATTTCCTGACCAAATTTCGTGAGTTTCCTGCATTAGTTATAGAATATTGGATATTAGCTGTCGTTTGTAAGGGGATATCCTTTCCCGTGCCCTATCCAAAATTTTTAGTTTGTAACGTTTCTTATTTTATTAAAGGCAAATATCAGTCTGCTAAAATTTAATGAAAATTCAACAAAACGTTTATTTATAATCGTTGGTCAAAATTTTCAGTTTAAGGAGGTTTTTTTTTTAGATATCGGTTAGTTTTTTTATTGAACCGATTTTTCTGATTTTAAATAAGTAACTTTTATGGACAATAACAACTACTTAGGTCAAATCAAATTGAGTTCTTCAATTTTAGCAAATGTGAGCGTGACAATAATAGACAAATGAGAGACGGTCATAGTTAAATCGTCTCAGATTTTGTTTTGTTACATATTTATATTTTATTTTTGGTATTCTTAGATGATTTCTTTTTGGTATTGCACGCGGAATGACAAACCTACCAGTGGTGGAGGTTATAAAATATAATAAAAACATAAATGAAATTTTCGTCAAAAAAAATCTCTGAAAAAGGAAAAATTCCCTCCACTTGACATCACTAATCCTAATTTAGATTTATAAAGATTTATAAAACCAAAAAGTTTCTGTACTAAATTTAACATGGATTGTTCTACAAATTATTATAGATGGAAATTTCGTAAATCATGCATAAAGTGCTTACCAGTACAAATCATGGAATGGAATACTATGAGGCTTGATCCATATTTTTTCATGCCTGCAAACGTCTTAACCGACTATTAACTATTCTTAATTGAATTTTAAGTTTCCATGTCAAAGGGGAAAAAGGGGATATCTTAATATATTCACAAAGAAACCTTTTTTATGTACATAAGTCCAATATTGGTGTAAATATAGATGTGCTTAACATGTGGAACATTAAATAATAATTTCTCTGATCTTCCTAATGAATTTATACTTTAACATAACTGACAAATTACATAAACATTTACAAATATGGTTTAAATTGTTCCTTATAAGTCCAGTTTTAAGTGCAAACAAAATATCAGTTATGAATACAAATTCGTAAATTAAAAGTTCAGCAATAATTTCGAATAGAACGAAAGCGAACTGAAAATGTTTATCATTTAATGTTTCAGTTTGTTTTCAGTTGTACTTCAATAAGTGTAAAGAAAAAATTAAAAGAAATCTGATTATATATGAGGTATAATATATTGAACATTAATAAACAAACAAGTTATTAACAATAATTGTGGATCTTTTCATCGATCAAGCCAATTTTAGGTTTATTAAGTTCTACATTGAACCAAAAAATCTATTTAATATAACGCAAAAGAGTGTAAAATTACAAAAAAGTTAGTAAGCCAACGAAATCTTTATTCATCAAAACGAAAATTTTCGTTAATTTTTCGTAACTTCTTTGAATTGATAAATTGAAGTTAATAAAAATGTGATTAATTTAAACAAATATTAATCAATATAAATAATACATTATTCAAATTGACAAAAAGTTAAATAAATAAATTCATTATATTGATGAATCATATTCAATTTAAATACCATATTTAAGTAAAATTTACGAATTTAGTTGTATTGAAGAAAAAAATACATTAAATTGTTGTAATAAATTAATACACAAAATAGTAAATATAAAATATTTCATGAAAAATTCCGATATGACCCGGGAGAGGAGTACTCTCCACATATAACAAATATTTATTATGGAATATCTTAAGAACTGTAACAGCAAGAATTTTCAAATTTGGTCTCAATGGCTTCCTCAAGTAACTTTTTTACTGGAATCACTTAATGTAAGAGAGATAGGAGATAAAAGAGGGGGAGAAGTAGCCCTCATACAAAGAAAATTTTGATTATCGGAATTTTAATAATCTACTGAAGTAAGAATTTGGACCCGATTACTATTTTGAGAAAATTCTATCGAGATCTAGGACTGAGGAGAATTTTTGTGCAGCAAAGCGCAACGGATAAAAGCTAGTTTTGGAGCCAAATAATAGTCAATAGGACGCTGGTGCACTTTCATAAATTTATGCAGTACAGTTCTAGTTCACTTCTAGTTCAGTTCTAATTCAGTTCCACTTCAGTTCTAGTTCAGTTTTAGTTCAGTTCTTATTTACTTTTAATTCAGTTCTACTTCAGTTCTAGTTCAATTCTAGTTCGGTTCTAATACAGTTCTAGTTCAGTTTTAGTTCAGTTCTATGTCAGTTCTTATTCAGTTCTAGTTCTGTTTTAGTTCAGTTCTTATTTACTTTTAATTCAGTTCTACTTCAGTTCTAGTTCAATTCTAGTTCGGTTCTAATACAGTTCTAGTTCAGTTTTAGTTCAGTTCTATGTCAGTTCTTATTCAGTCCAAGTTCAGTTCTACTTTAATTCTAGTTTAGTTCTAGTTCAGTTCTAGTTCGGTTCTAATACAGTTCTAGTTCAGTTTTAGTTCAGTTCTATGTCAGTTCTTATTCAGTCCAAGTTCACTTCTAGGTCAATTCTAGTTCAGATTCAGTTCAGTTCTAGTTCAGTTCCACTTCAGTTCTAGTTCAATTCTAGTTCAGTTCTAGTTCAGTTCTAGTTCGGTTCTAATACAGTTCTAGTTCAGTTTTAGTTCAGTTCTATGTCAGTTCTTATTCAGTTCTAGTTCTGTTTTAGTTCAGTTCTTATTTACTTTTAATTCAGTTCTACTTCAGTTCTAGTTCAATTCTAGTTCGGTTCTAATACAGTTCTAGTTCAGTTTTAGTTCAGTTCTATGTCAGTTCTTATTCAGTCCAAGTTCAGTTCTACTTCAATTCTAGTTTAGTTCTAGTTCAGTTCTAGTTCGGTTCTATTACAGTTCTAGTTCAGTTTTAGTTCAGTTCATTTCTACTTCAGTTCTATTTCAATTTTGATCGCCAAGTGTGATTTGATTTCGCGGTTCCTTTCACTTGAAATGTTCTAATAATTTTCCATTTTCAAATATTTCAAATAATTTGCATACCTCAAAAAATTTTGCATTGGATTAGAGTGGTCTCGAAACTAAGATTTCCTTTATGCCATTAAAATTAGCAGTTTTTTATTAATTTTATTTTCACTATTAATTCAAATGGCATAAATTCCAACTTATTAGCTAGCGAAACCATTCCAAACACGATAACGATTCGTCTTAATGATGATTATCAATTGAAAACAACAAATAAAATGCCTTTACATCGCTTCCGTTTTAAATGCATTTTTTTTGCACACTGCATTTTTTATAGCATTAAGTAAATATATCGTCAGAGATAAGATATATGAATTGTCTATTCTATATTTAGTTAAAAATGCTGATTAATTTATTAGACAACAACAAGAATAATTCTAAACTTTAGGCAGGGTGTTTTCAATCGCAAGTCGGAGTGGACTAAACAAATTTACACTACTTAGATGATTGAGCTATACTTAATCCAGAAGTATAGAAATCTGAGATTCAAAGACCCAACTTTAAATCTAATCCATTTAAAATTTTAGAATTTCAATAAAGGTCGAAAATTGTCTGGAAATTCTTTAATACCCTTCACCGCTAATATTAGCAAGAGTTGACGGTATTTTGATATCCGTAAAATTAGTTACATATATTGTAACAATTTAGATAAATATCTGAATTTCGATGAAATAGGCCCATATTTAAAAGCCTTTTAAGCCAATATTCCAAGAAGTGGGATTATATAGAAGTAATAACCAAATATGGCCTGATAATTGTCAAACTAGATCTATATATTAAAGACAGTTTAAAATTGTAATTATACTAAATTTCAATAAAACTGGATCAAATTTAAATCCCTTTTCCTTGGAGGGTGTCTTAAATGGGAACTATGGAAAAATATGGCCCGATATTCAGAAAATAAGTAACATATATTTAATAAAAAATGGTTGATACACATATAAAGGTTTAGGGAAGGGAAAGCTCAAAACTGTTTTCCGAGAAGGAACCTTATATGGTAGCTATAGCGCATTATGGACCAACAAATTTCAAATTAATAATATATATTCAAGGTACATAGAAAATATTTCAACGTTCCCTAGAAAAGAATTCAATAGAATTGGTTTTTATTTATTAGTTTTTTAAGATCAAACTCGTTTTCCGAGAAAGGGCCTTATATGGCAGCAAAATATGGACCAAATTATTAACATGTGTTTGAAATGATTAGAGAATCAACTGTGCCAAATTTCCATACAATTGATTCATATTTAAGAGTTTTACAAGCTATAAACCATATTCCGGGAGGAGGCCTTATAGAGAGCTAGGTCAAATAATGACCCAGCACAAATTAGTTTTCTTTGGGCTTATCTTTGTATCAAAATAAATACATATGGCAAATTTCAGAAAATAATCTTCAAAATTACAACCCATATGACACACAGAGTTTGGGGTGTATCAAAATTTTGCATATTTTAGTCTAAAACTTTTTTGCTATTGATTTTTTGCACGACGATGAAGTCCATATAATTGTACATTATAGTTAAATTTTTGTTCAAAATCAATAACTTTTTGTTGAAAAAAAACTAGAAAATATTTTATCAGAATTTTGAAGTTCGTTTAATCGTGACCCATTCTAAATTTCTGTAGAATATAATATTTTGTAATTACAATGCTATTCCTGTATCAAATATCGTAAGATTTCCTGTATTAGTTGAAGAGATATATGATATTAAAAGTTTCATATATTTACTTTATGGGTTCTCAGACGATTCTGGGCGTTACAAATGGTAATTAAATCCTCATCATCACTTGTGGCGGTAAATGATATAACAATATAACGAAAGTTACTTCCCGAAAATGCCCGTTAGAAAAGTTTCGGGACTTACAAAAATTAATTTCCCCGGAAAAAACCCGGCAACATTTTTTCACACAAAACACAAAATCTTTAGATTTTTGTTCTTCTGTTGGTGAAAAAGAAAAGGATATTTTGATTAGGCTCTCAGTCCAAATTTAGAAAGTTAAGAAAACAATTAAAAATATTGTTACCACAACTTTTACGTATACCGTTCGCCCACTGAATCACTTCCAGAGTAAATTTAACTATGTCCGTCTCTACATCCGACTGGCTGTTGATCAAAGTGTAGGTTTCGAAAATATCTTAATGAAATTTGCACTGGATAAGAACTTTTAGCCCGTAAATATAAAATGATTATATGTCTTCTAATATTATTAAACAATGTACCAAATTTACGAGAATCGGTCCTTTATTTCTCTTAGTTCCCATACAGGATCCATTCCAAACACCATTTTTAAATAACATAGATCTCACATATACTTTGGTAATGTATTTAAACTTGATTAAATTAAGATAAATATAAACAGGATTCGATGAGCGAATATCACCAAGGTTGGTCCATAATATCCCATAACTTCTATATGCCCTTAACACCTCAAAAAAAAAAAAAAAACGTTTTCAAACACATTAATCTCAAACAACTGTAAGCATCGCAGTTATTAACTGAACCCTTAAACAAAAATCAAAAATCATGCGAGGGTCGTTACTTAAGTTTTGGTAGTTACTATAGCTTAAACTTTCTTAAGCTTTTAATATTTGTAAACGATTTTAAAACAGGAGATTATGTAAAAAATTTCCTAATTTTACAAGGGTCAGTCCATAATTTCCCTTAGCTTTTATATGACTCAAACATATATTAGAATCACAATAACTAATAGAAACCCTTAAAGCAGAAATCAGAAAACCACTTAAACGAGGGTCGTCATATAAGTAACTTACTTAAGAAAGAAGTAAACGTCTATAACAATAATGAGATTTAGGGAATTATATAGTCGTACTTGGCCAACTCAAACTTTCTTAATTTTAATATTCGCAAACGATTAAAAAAAGATCATTCGAATATAATGATTTTACTCCAATTTTTTGCACCCATTGAAACTTAATGTATATAAAAATCATGGGATTCCGTATAAGCAATTGTCCTTACGTATTGTGTGGTTAACTGGAATTTAATAGTAATCATT
Source organism: Cochliomyia hominivorax (assembly GCA_004302925.2). NCBI lineage: Eukaryota > Metazoa > Arthropoda > Insecta > Diptera > Calliphoridae > Cochliomyia > Cochliomyia hominivorax. The sequence goes on along the minus strand of PYHX02000413.1, from coordinate 74,153,215 downwards.
CCCATTTGGAATAACGATATTCAGAAGTATTGCTAATGAATAGTTTTTTAAAAATAAAGTTTGGTCTTGAAAATTGAGTGCATATCGACGAAAAAAGAAGCTTCCAAATTTGCTAAGAATTAGCTGGTGAAATGTGGATAAACTACAGTTTTCGATAAAGAGATCGGAGTAATATATATTAAAGATTTTCATCGAAAAACTACAGTAGCGAGTATAAAAAACGCAACACCGCGCCGCATCTTCGTTAATAACTTCTGTTTTAAAATAATTTATTCTTTTATCGATAAGTTTTGAAAAAACCCCACACTTTGTTCCAAAATTTATTGTAAAAGCTAAAATTATTTTACTTATAACTCGACTCGACGCAAAGAAATGAATTTTATTTTCGGCGACCTACAAGACTTTTAGCACATAGCTCATTGGACCAGGTTTGTATCGTTTTATTAAATATTTATTCGCGAGTAAACTAAATTCAAACTTGCTAATTTGGACAATTTTAAGCTTAATACAACCTCCCATTTGCTCATTTGCTTATTTGCAAAAAATGCCACCCAACACGGGTTTTCCTTGAACATTTTTCACCAGTAAATCATTTAGAGGTCTTGCGAAAGTTTTTTTTTGGATTAACACTATTGTATTTCCCCATTGGTTTTTATAAAAAATCGAACTTTAATTCGGCACAAGGAGGATTAATTTATACTGAAGGAGTAATGAAAGTTACCCATGGATCTCTTTCCTTCTTTTGGGCTTGCAAACCCTTAATTATAAATAAATTCTATTGAAATTCGCCACAATTTATTTTTCTGTCTCAAATAAATGTTGTTAATTTATCAAAACAGTTTTAAGCTTATATACGGAACCGATCTTATTAAAAATCGTCATGATTATTTTTGTTCCAATATATGTTTCCAATTTGATGAATATCGGTGCATATTTTGCTGTAGCACCATATAACGCCTCTTTTCAGAAAACGAGTTTAAGTTTAAATGCTTAATTCAGTAGAATTATCCTTTTTTACCTTTAATAAAACTAACAGATTTAACGAATATCGTTTTATATTTTGTCTTGCTTGTATGGACTTATTCTATCGAAATTCATTACAATTATTTCCTAATTATGATAGGGAGGTAGGTAGATATGTAGGGAAGAGTGATGTACATGTAGCAATCCACCTACATGCACTTATCACCCATAGACCATGGTGGCCCATTGTGATCCCTTCTTCCAATTTACAGCCTGAGCCTTAAAAGAGAGAAAAGAGAAAGAGGAAACTAGATATAATAGAAAGTAACAGAAGAGATAGGGTGGGTACAGTCAGCAAGTAAAACGAAGAGAATGTAAAGTTTAATGAGAATTGGCAGTTCAACTACTGCCAATTCATGTAGCCCATCCAGAAATTGGGTAGGTCCACTTATCCTCGTCAGTTGGAGTCGAAGGCATCTACTTTATAAATAACCCTTTCCTGAAAATAACTGACATTGCAAGAGTCCCATTTCACCGCCATCGCTCCTATGTGACAGTGTACCTTCAGATATCTTATAACCTTCCTCAGGCAGACTCTGTCGGTGCTAAATAGTAGGTTCGAGCGTTACAGGATTAATCCTTGGCCATAATGCCCTTGACACCCTACAATTGTTCCTATCCATACACATACGTTGAGCCCTTCTCAGGACATTTCCCGATATAGTATTGTGGAAAAGCACAGGGAGAGGGTTGATCTGCTTACAATTACCAGATTTGGCCAAGCTGATCCACCACGAGTCACTTCATTGGTTCTTTCGTTGCCTAATATCTCGCAGTGTCCGGTAACCATCTCGCAGTGTCCCGGTAACCATCATAGTTTGACCATTTGTGTTTCCTAATTATACTGAATATTGTAATTTCAGGAACTGCTTCCTTATCAGACTATAAAAAAGGCTTTAGGCCGGTAATAACTATTTTGGACTTGGCTTTAGCAAATGCAATGATTTTAGGAATCATCAGTCCACATTCTACACTAACTCCCATACGAGGAAACAAATACGAACACACTGTTCGTATTTAAATGTTTCACTAACGGCTGTGACGAGCTTTCAGACAGTCGTTTCTACGACAATTGGATCACTGTTCCGGAGAGTCACACACGGCTTTAGATTGTCACCCCAGCGAAAGCAGCATGAATTGAAAATGTTTTTCACAAGAAAGAACAGATAGATACAGCCCGAGCTTTAACACAGCGAACAAGAACAGATCTAATGTAGCAGTAG
>PYHX02000413.1:74124439-74150869 GCA_004302925.2 Cochliomyia hominivorax | reverse complement strand
AACACTCTACAAGTCACCATTTTTGAGATCTTAATGAAAAAAAGAAAGTTCCATGATATACTAAAACGATGTGCCAAATTTTTGCGAAGATCGTTCATTACTTCTCATAAGAACCATACATCTCACATATACTTTAAGCAAAAATTTATGTGCAAATTACACCATGGTCGGTCCATAATTTCTTTAGGTACCATATAAAACACCAGAAAAAATAATTTAAAAACTCCTTAATCTCACATAAATGTTAGTTTCATCAATATACTGCACACTTAAAAATAAATCAAAGAATAAAATTATACCGAAGGTTGTTTCACTAATTTTTCGTAACTGATATTTATAGCCATTATTGTGATGTAGGGTACTATAAATCAGGGTTTTTCCGATTAAAAATGGTTTAATAATTCCAATCTTGAAGAAAGTTTGTAAAAGGAAAAGTAAATTAGAACGAAGCAAATCGAAACGACGCAAGTCGGGCTCTAGTGTATTGTTTTTAATACTTTCCCTACAAAAACACTTTTACTTGAAATAGAAAAAAGAAGAGAAAACATAAATATTATTTGCTGTTTTTAAAGATTTAACTGAATATATATAGATAATTCATATTGCAAGTCTAGTTAAGTGTATTTATTGATGTAAGTTTACATGTTTTTCTCTAATATAGATAAAACAAACACATTGATATGAGATATTTACACATACATGCAATAGAATGTACACATATATTAATGATGTACTTTTACTAGTATAAATTTCTTTGTATCATATATTAATTGTTAGTTTATATGTGCATACAATGTTCATCTTGTTTATTTAAGAACAACATATCGATATTTATAACATACATATATATGTGTTCCATAGTGCCATAAGTGTAAGTATACTCTCTCTCTCTCTCTCTTGTGTATTATTAAATCACTTTAATCTAACAATGTTTACATAAACACATATATATACTTACACACAAACACCCACGTGTATTAATATAAGTAAAAGTATTTTAATACAGAACAGTGGATTAACAGTAACACTAACATGGAAAAATATAAATAATTCAAGTAATATTGTTAAGCCGAATTATAAATACTTTAAATTTTTCACACCAGCTATCGTATATAAATCAGATCTGCTCAAAATTCAGATTCTGAATCACAAGGAATCCAAACTCAGCTACTTCACATGTGCACTATAAACGACTGTTACTTTCTATCGAGCAAAGTGGGTATTCATGTAATGTACTATTATTATTATTTTTTTTTACCCTACATCATCACAGGTGGTTGGGATTTGCCAAATTATACGAGACTTAGTCTATAATTTCCAATAGTCCCATGCAAACTCCCCTTTAAATTATCACTTTGAAGTGCTTAGTCTCACAGATACGTTGATATTGTATTAAAAATTGGTTAAATTAAGACAACTATAAGAAAAAATTGATGTGCAAAATTATACAAGAGTATACTTTTATGAGCTTAACATGATGATGTTTGCATGGGAGGTAACTAAAATATTGAACAGAATATGGTCAATTTCAATAGGTTTCGTCCTTAAGCCAATATAAAAATACATGAACAATTTCATCATATTTCAACAATTTTGATTTGTATAACATTCACAACATTACATGGACAGTCAAGCGGACGGACAGACAGATGAACAGATGTCATTAAATCGACTCCGAAAGTGATTCTGATTCGAACGGTATATATAAAGGGTGGCCATAACACAATGTTGCAAACATCAGAAAAAACGCATAATGCTCTAATCACTTAGAGAATAATAATGTGTTAAAAATAAGAAAAGGGAACAATTACGAAAGAAGAACTCGCTGTTGTTCTCCCATTATTAAGAGTAACGAATCAAAAACTTTGCCTTCGTTTAAACGCATTCCGAACTCCAAAGATATTAAAAGATACATTTTTGAGATCAAAGATAACAAATTAGACGATCATCAAATCAGACAAATAACAGGCAAAACCGAATAGGGCCGAATAACGTCATGATAGTGCCTCTAATTCAACATAAAGACAGAATTTTTAAAATCAAATACAAATTAATGTTTTAAACATTCACTTGTTTTAAAATAATTAGACTCGGTCGGGGTTTGAGTTCGCTGAATTCTTAAACATACGTTATTGGACAACTTGTGAATTTATAGAAAATGTGAAATTATATTCTTAATGAAATTAAAAATAAGGAGATTTTGTGATTAAGAGGTTAGACATGCGATGAAAAACGAACACGAACATGTTGATGTGAATCTGTCGATCTAACATACAAAATATAATTTAGATAATTGTAAAAAGTGCTATTTAACCATAAAAGACTTTTTATCATTTGACACTATAAGACACCAATTTTCAAAAAGGGAGATGGTATCAGAAACAAGGACATAATTTTTCAACATGAAAACGATTAGCCTCATGTAGCCAAACCCATCCAATTTTTGTATTTAAATGGTTGATGATGGTGGGCTATTGGGTGGATGAGATCAGATCATCTGACTAGCATTTTTTGATCCTTGCCAAGAGCTTTTATTGGAATGCATTCTACTCTAGAACAGGGTATAAATTCATTCCAAAGTGAAATATATTATTAGTTTAAAATCAAATTTTATTTTTAATCAAATAAATTATATAGAACTGCATAACATGCTTTTAATTATTTATTATTATCATTGTTTTATTTTTTGAGAATATGTCGCGGGCACATCGCTTATTTCCACAACAATAAATTTAATTTAGACCCCATAAAATAATTTAAGCATCAAATATAAATCTAAATACAAAGGAAGGATATTTCATTTTTTATATTTTTAGTACCAAATACGTATACTTAATATAACTATAAAACGAATACAGTCCATAAACGCATTCATATTTATAAAGGAGCTAACTGTGATAATCTTCTGTTATTTTTGAAAATTATCTCTAAATTCACTTAAATTTGTGTCTATATATAACAAGTAAGAATGCTATATTCGGCATATAAACGCATACAGTATATGGAAAGTTTCTTTAATATAAAAAAGAAATCTTAAATTTTATTAAACCGATTTTAATAATTTTCGTACAATAATGAGGTTCATATAACTGCATTGTACGGCATTCCAATTGAACAATTCATTTAATTCTACGGATGGTGTTTTCATCGTTTTAGAGACTGCCACAGATGTCGGTCCATATATTCTAAGTACAATAACAAATACTAAAGACAATAACAAAATCCTTCTTGGTGTTACAAACTGATTTGCAAAGTTAGTAAAGCCCCTTAACCACTTTCAATGGTGGAAGGTATAAAAATGAATATGTGATTGTTTGTATAATGATCCCAATGTAACCGAAAATCACATAAATTAAAAAAATTGTAGAGGTACACCCCATACCAATACCACTTAACAAAGCTAGTTTTTATTATAAAAATGTAGGAAGGATATGATCAATAGGAGATGTAACCTCCAAACAAAAAAATTTAGTCACTGAACATTTAAAGAGCATAAAATTTCATCCCAATTAATTTCCAAAGGAAACCACCACCCCCCAACAAGGATAGTAATAATTCCGAATCATCAGTTACAGCGACAGTTAAAAAATTTAGTAAAGAAAAATTTTTGTTAAGAAAAGTTGTTGTGTTATGAAAAATATAGGCCAAATAGAACCATGGTGTACCTTCTACACAAAGCGAATATTAATTGCCAGAAATAAAACAGTTTTAGCTTCTTATGGATAATGACAGATATATTCGACAATATAATCTGCTACTCTGGGTCTCTCTTTAATGTATACTCTATATTTAAACTGATTTATATTTAGCCCAAATCGGTATTATCCAATAGCGTCAATTGGTCAATATCATCCTACGAACCGTAGTTTTAACAATCATCGCGTGACACATACACAAGTAAATAAATCCTCAGTTTCAAAAACTTCTGCTGATATTACGAAAAATAACAAAGAATGAAAGTCGATCTGACACTTTATGTATGATTGTATCTTTGCCCGCTTGGAAGCTGGCACATCGCCAAGATTTTTTTGGTGTCAAAAAAATCATCCTCTTTCCGCAAATATTTAGCAAAATGTCTATGAATTTCAGTAAGGTGTACCTTTTAAATTTAGCATGGTGAACAATATCATTCCATGTGCAACCCTTCAGTGCCTCCATCGTATATCTAACATTACAGTATATTTATACCGTTCGCAACCATGGGGAATTATGCTTTCCTGAAAAGGTGGTGTTACAACCAGTCGATTTTCAGACACTTTCTAAATCGAATTAATGTTTTCCGTCTGTCAATGTAAACGTTGTGAACACTCTACAAGGATGAAATCAATTGGTCATATTCTGTACAATATTTTAGTAGCTTCCAAATAAATGTTCTACTGGAATATGGTTTTAAGCTCTAAAAAATGTATGTTTTCTTGTACAAATCCTTATGCCATATTTCGAGAACATCGGTCGGCAGGGAAACAGGTAATACATAAGAAAAATTACTTGGAATGCGTAAATAGGAAAAAATGTGAGTACTATGGTAATATTTAGTATGTTTAATGCTTATACAACATCGTTGAAAATATGGTGGAAATAACTCCATAATTTTTTATAGCTTTCATATAACTTTTACGTGCAAAAATCAGCACAAACACCAAAATTAACTTATATTAGAGTATATAATGAAATATTTCAATGAAGCATAAATCATAAACTGAAATTCTACGAGAGTCATTCCATAATTAAGCTTATGTATAGCAAAAACAACACATACTGAAATCATTCATTATAAAACGTTTTGCCAAAAATACAAAAATCAATTTTTAGTATTTTTAGTATGAACTTCAACTCTTTAAATATTTTTCTCATAATTTTTTGCTCCCCAACAAAATCTTTTCCCAACCCCAAATCTTTCCATAGCAAAGAAAATCCAATTATTTATATATTTCCCTTTTATTCCCTAAACCTCCCCATTGTGTATTAGTTTATAATAGATCCAGAGTTTTGCTTACTCAATTCTTACATAACTGGGAGAAGTATAACTAAAATATTTCACAAACGTATGTTCTTATATTTTTAAGCATTTTTCTTCCTTTCTTTGCATTTATACTACAATGATTCCATGGATATTGGTATGTAAGTCTGTCTAGTTAAGTAAACACTTTATATTACTGAGCTGTGAAATGTGCCTACGTTAACGTCTTCTTCTTTATGAAAACGTTTATCATACGCCCTGTTTTGTTATACCAACAGAGGCTTAAATGTATTTAACTGAAACTACTTGACTGACTATATTTTTGATAATGTTGATTTTGTTGTGCATTTGTATTTGGAAATATCCTGCAGTTCTGGCATAAATTGGGAAAACAAAATCTTATAATAATTATTTTATTAGAATGACTAAAAATCAATATGAAACTGTTAGGTAATTTCCAAGTCAATGTATGTATGTGTTTGGTTCTGCATAAATGTAAAGATGTGTAATTTCGTGACTTAGGATTATGTGCTTTACATGTCTAAGGCTTAATTTATATATGTGAGTTTTCTCATTGTTCAATATCGCTCTTTTAAGAGCAATAGAATGGAATGAGAGAATATTAGATTTATCATACAGCATGTAACAATTAAATCAATTCAGATTTAAATATGATTGTCGCCTTCGTAGGACTTCATTTCTGAATGTCACCTTAGATGCATAAAGCGGGCTATAATTTCTTACAGTCCTCTCACAACCCATCTTCTGAAAATTACCCCATATGCCATAAATCTGACGTAAAAATGTGCATCATAAAAATATTTTCTACAAAATGTGTTCAAGATTTATTTGGGTACATGCCATGTTCGCCTAATCATACGATAAATGGTGTAAGCCCTTCCAGCAATTTTTATTTTAATATCTATCGCGAAACACCCCGAAGATCTTCATCAACAATCAGCCCAATATAACCATATCACGTCCAGATTTAGTGCAATAATAGTCTTATCTTTAAGGACATCAAGTTCCTTAGGCAAAATATTTGAACAACTTCAAATCATAATCCAATTTTACAAGTATTAGTTCGAGAGCGTTTGGAATCCAATACAATGTCAAAACACTTCAAATTCTCCAACCCAATACATTCTACGCCATTCAGAAGAGGTAATGTAGTATTAGGATTCATGCATTTCCAAGGAAATACAGGCACTGCGATTGCGTATTTGGAAATTTACCATATTCTTCAACTGCCATAAATTGTGACTATGCCACTGTCTTAATCTTTAAAGTATCTAACTTCCTGACCATGATATAAACGATATCATTCCAAAGCCAACATAATGTAGATCGAGAGTCAGAAAAATTGTATACCCTCCAAGAACCTGTATCCAAAAGGCGACCAGAGTGTAATCCCCATGATCGACTGCGCTATCTATGACAGCTATGATTTTCAGGTTTTCGAAGTGAAAATAAGGTTCTCAAAGTACGAGCCGGTAGTACTTAGGGTATGGTTATGAAAAACCATTGAGCCGCCAATGATGAATAAAGCTCTACAGCAAAAATATTAAAAATGTAACCTTGAGAACCGTAACAGGCTGCAATGTCCTCAGCATGTCACCTACATGAGAAAACAAAGATCCTTCCATTTTAAGGTACATAATGAAATGCTTGGTATACAGTTCCTTCTAAAATGTCAACAGAGGTTTCTTCTCAATTTCATATTACACATTTCAGGTCTCTATTGAGATGTATCAGAATAGAGGAGAGTATAGGTTAATGATCAAAATTCGTATATGACATCTACCTATACACCTTCCATTGCAGGCAATAAAAAGATTCTGCTGTGATCTACAAGAGTATTTCTGACACAACTGAGATAGGGGTAGACCAGTGGCTACTGGTCTCTTATTGACCCTGCCGACATTAATCTGTGAATTTGAATTTGGCCAAGGACCCAGATATATGCAGCGTTGGTTCAGCTGTCACTTTTATCCTACTTCTGTCAGTCCTCAAGGTATAAGAACTCATCCAATAGAGAATATTCAATTCTCAGTGTGGAGTTAAACTAACAAATGAATCAACTTAATTAACAAACTTGTCTCTAAATGTCTTCCACGCACCTACAGAAGGTATTTTGACAAAAGCATATGTCTGTTCTCTTGTTCCTAACTTTGCAAACCCTAAGTCACTATATCAAGTCACTGTAACTCTAGTTCTTACAAAATTTTAAACATTGCACAGTATTTCAATTGAAATGGGAATAAATCTGTAAGATCCGAACGGCTGATATCGGACCATTGAAACACGGTCATATAAGAAATGAGCCAGATTCATTTATAGACCACTAAAGACCTATAATAATCATTTTTGAATGGTTAAATGAACATTAAGCTTCAGAATTTTAAATTTTGCCTTTCAATCGAAGATAGCAGGTCCAAATTTCAACCGATTTTTTAAGTGATTACAAAATTTTTAAAAATTTCTTCATGGAACCAAAAATCATGAGCCTTTAAATTTGAATTAAGAAAAAAATGCTGATTTTTTATTGGATTTTGTTCAATACAAAAAAGTTTAAAAATCTTAAAGTTTAGGAAAATCAGAGTTTCCAAAATTTGATTTCTTATTTCATAAGATTCTAATTATCGGCTTAATTGAAAGAGAAAAAATTTGATATGTTAAAAAAAAGTGAATGCTCAATGTACACCACTTTACACTTAACTCCACTGGGGTCCGGAACCCCAAAACTTTAACAATTCCCTCCCCTGCTACAATCACGTTAAATTCCAATCTAATGATACAGATTTATACCAAACAATTAAATTCTGCCTCACCAGATGGTGTAAACACTATATAATGATATTTTGATAAATATCAGTAGAGATTATTTTAACCATAAAAATTGTGTAATAATTTTTACGAGGACTCTAGTATAGTGTAGTGTATTATATAGTCTGTGTTAAGTGACTATTACACTGTTCTAATTTTTGTGAGGTTATTGTGTGAACTTGTTTACAAATTTTCCACATAAGTACCACCATACACAACAATTCACATAATGTGTGGCTTTAATATCCTTAAGCTAAATTGTCGAAAAAGTTCCTATTCTCTTTAATGAATTCCTATACCAAAAGTACTTCTAATATATGAAACAAATGGGGAGAAGTATGACATCCAACAGAACATTTAGAAAATCTTGAAATATTTAAAAAATTTTAATTTATTTAATTTTGTTTAAAAAATGTTTATTTCATTGAAAACCACGTAAAAACGGAATTTAATTAAAATTAACATTTAACCGCGACCAGAAACATTTCTATGTCTAATCAACCTACGACCCTTAGAATAGCCTCCCTCTGAAACAAAAAGAATTGTATTTTGTGATTTTTGTGTAAAAACACTACAAATGCACGTAGCAATTTTTAACCCTGCCCCCAACAAAAACAACAAGAAAAAAACTAAACAAAAGACGTGCTACGAATTTATTTAAGTGTGAATAAACGCCTTGAGATTTTTGTTTTTATACCCTCCACCATCACAAGTGGTGAAGAGAGTATATTAACTTTATTATTCCGTGTGTAACATTAAGAAGAAATCATCTCAGATCCCCTATTCTTGCATTAAATATATATCTGAGTCGATTTAACCAATAAGTATTAAATATTGAAAAAAAATAATATTACCACAGTTTATATTTTTTATAATTTAATTTGTAAGTACGTTTCTGTTTCTTGCCGTGAGATGAATTACATACATCTAAACTGAGAACGCATTACATCCGTCAAAAATATATTATTTTTATTTCAGATTAAGCCGGAAGACGATGTGGTGAAGGAAGGAACGAAGGAGTACTCACTTGAAAAAGCACTTTGGTCAGGGCAGCTGGAGGGTTAGTTCTTAAGTGGTTCTGTTAGCCATTTAAGAGTTAAGATGAATATATCAGCAAATGAAAGCCAATATCTACGTCATCACAGCAGGACAGACGAGCAGCAGAAGTGGCTTATCAGAGAAGCAGCAGCAGGTCAGGCAGAGGAAGTAGCAGCAGGGTGAGATATACAGGTTTATATGCGGGAAATGAGCAGCAGTAGAAAAAACAACATAGCAGTATATGAGCATGAAGAGTAGCAACAGAGAGTGACACATTAAAGTATGTATACCAAAAAAAGCGATCACAATAACAAATTTAACAAGCACAAGAGAGACAACCTAAAACCAGATCAAAAGAAACATTTAAGAAATGTTTGATCAAACAACCGCTTCAAACCAACTGGTTCAAAACCAACTGCAATAATAACAGTTGAATTTAGTGTATAAAAACGGTTGTAAGCAGGCAATCACTCTCATTTATAATTCCGTTTGCAACGATCTCGTGTTTTCAATTTTGTGCTGGTCGGTGGTAAAAGTGGTGAGTAACCCGTAAATATAAAGATAAAACTAAGAGAGCAGTGCTAGGAAAAATATATATTTTTGTTGAATTTATTACATCGATTCAGCTATTCCCTTCGCTGAATTACAATCAGAAAGTTTAACTTCGAAAGAAGATTTACAATCTGAAGTTTGTTAGGACTTACACTGCTCAGGGTTAAGAGTAGAATATTTTCTTAAAAAATAACACTCGGAATATATAGGGAAAAGAGTAAAATCTCAGATTACATCTTAGATATTTAATATATCAGTAGTTTTCATAGGAGATGCAGTACTGGCTATAACACCAAGACTTCAAAGAGCAGCATAAGTTCTCAATAAAGAAGTTCTCAAATTAAAATGAATTATTAAACATCATTAGAAGTAGAAACATAAAGATTTTTTTTTGGAATTGAAACTTTGAAAAAGATTCTGGTGAATTTCTTTATAAATTGGACGTGACTGAGTATGCCCCGCTGAAAACCCGGAAAACCTAAGATTTCTTATAAGCTCTGTCCGTCTATTTGTCTGTATATCTGCCTGTATGTCTGTCAATCTATCTGTCTGCTGTTAATTTAAGGTTAAGTATATTAAATGATATAGACCGATATCAACCACCGAACTTTCGTTAAATTGTCAATAATAAATCGACAAATTAGAATAAATTTTTTTCATAACAAATTTTATGGCTCATTAATTCTTCCATGTTATATTTAAGAGAAGCCTTTATATATTGTATACGTTTGTGTGTGTATGTGTCAGTATGTATGCACAAAATGTATTTGAATTAATGTATTTATTTTGCACGTATTAGTGGTGCAGGGTATTGAAGATTCGGCTTAGCCGAATATATCATTCTTCCCCAATTTCTTTTACTTATTCAACAAATGCATTTAATACTTTAAGATTAATTTGTGATTAATTTATTGCGTAATTTAAAACAGTCAAAAATTTAATTGAAATTTTTGCATTAAATAAATTGAAACGTAAATGAAATGAAATTTAATTATTTAAACAATAGATTTTTTAAATAAACAAAGAAAAAAACGTCTAAATTCATTTAAATACAATTAAAATGCATTAAAAGAAGAAAAAAAACTAAAATATTTTTTCAAAAATATTTTCAATGAAATTGTTTATATAAAAATACCAACTAATACAGAGAAAAAGGAAAACTATTTAAGTGCAGGAAAATTCCATTTATTGTTAAATGGAAAATATATTTAATGCATTTCTAAACAAAATATATGTTTTCCAAGCCAAATATATTAAGTTGAACAAAAAAACACATTAATATGGGAAATAACGTTTTTAATTTAAATTGAGTTGACAGAAATTTTGTACGTAAATAGAATTGTGAAAAGAAAAAACAATGGAATGATGTTTAAAATATTTTTATTATCCTTATAGTTTATAACTGTGAAAATAGTGATTATTTTCAAATTTCCACATTTTATTATCATTTAATTTTTTTTTAAACTGACCGATTGAGACTATGGACTGTTTATAAGATATTGATCGACCCTCTTCAAATTTGAACAGCAATTACTTTTAATACTTATTCCAATTAAATAAAATTTAAAGTTTTAAAGAGATATTCGTAAGTGGCACTAATATGTGAGCTATGAGAAATAAAGTACGGAAAAAAAAATAAAATTTTGCACCTTATTGTAGAAAATTCCCACGAATTATTTATTAAGAATTTTAGAAGCTAAAAAGATCATTCTGTGTGAACTGTTGTATAGGGGCTAACGTAATGGATCTGTTATCACACTTTCAATAGAATTTCTTACGACCTGTCATCTAAATGGACATCGCTAAAACGACTTAGAAAAATTGATGGTAGTAATTCTTTGTCCGTTTCATTGTCCGTGCGGAAATAACAAATACCTCAATAATCTATGGTGATGTAGAGTAGAACTATAACGAAATTTGTTAGGATTTCTGAGGTATTTTTTAAAGGATATATGACAACTTCTGCCCTTATTTCCATATTTAGAAAAATATGGAACCTGGCATATTGCTTTAAATGCACATATCTTTTTATTTAGCTAATAAAAGCTAAGTAATCGGTCTTCTAAGTACCAAAAGTTGAATCTAAAAACATACTACTCTCAAAAGGTTCCTTACAGAAAGCTGCTAAAAATGAAGAGACCAAAAATCGAGGACGGAAATTGAATATATTGAAGAAATATAAAGCAGTCAAAATTTTCCAAAATTTCTTTGTATAGCAATCAATATATAGTTCCGGAAAAATAATCGAATCAGTTGTTACAGAGGGCTCTAAAAATATCAATATTCGACATCAAGGAATGTTCAATAGAAAAGCTGCTTCTATTCATAAGACTTCATAATGTGTTCTTGGCATACTGTCACTATGGTAAACAAGCCTCCCTTGCACCAAAGGAGGCAAATCCTTCAAACTGTGAGGGGTTAACCAGTGGAGAGTTATTGGGCTGCTATTTAGAGAAAAGTGAAGAACATAAAAAAGATGTCCAAAGAACAATAATGTGGTATTTGAATCAAGGAAGGCGAATCCTTCAAACAGTCCGGAGTTAAGACCAGTGGAAAAATATTGGGGTTCGGTTAAAAGAAAATTGAAAAGCATAAAAAAGGTATCCAAAAATGTGGTATATTTTAAACGGAGATGGAATACCTGTTCACTATAAAAACGTAAATGGAAAAAGTCCTACATTTCATCAATAGTGGTTAAAAATATAAAATTTAAACTATAAACTTAGCACTTCGTTTCCATTAACATATATGTATGTTAAGTATTTTCCGATCTCAATCCATGTAAGTTTCAAGCTAATTAAACTCATAAATGCTACAATGATTCTAAGAATTTTGACATTATTTAAGGATTGAGGAATTTAAGGATTTCCGGACAGCCCCTAATTTTAAAATCAATTCGTACAAGTTTTTCAAAAATGGAAATAAATAAGATGAAGGCGATTATAACACACTTACTTGTTTTAGCTAACTTATTAAACATGGGGTTTTTAATAATGTGTTACTGAGTTTTTTAGACTTCAACAAAATCATGGTCAGTATCTTCCAGAACAAAACCTATCAAAGTCAGTTAAATAGAAGAAAGTTCAGTCTATATAGGACGTATATAATCCCCTTAAGTTTCATTAAATTTTGATTTTTCGTCAAGAACAATGGTGGTTTTATATCCTCCATCACCACAAATGGTCATGGGGGTATATTAAATTTTTCATTCCGTATGTAACACCAAGAAGGAATCATCTAAGACCTTAAAAATATATATATTCTGGCATTAAATCAAAATCTTTTTCTACAAAAAATAACTGTATTTAAATAGAATTAAACCACAAGATACAGTTATATGTACTTCATTAACGTCCAAATCATAATCAAAATCGGATCAATAGAAAAAAGGTTATAGACCAAAAATACATATTTATGTTGTTATAATAATAAATCCAAACGAAACTTATAACAGCTCCTTGTCGGAATATGATTTTTAACCTATAAAACCTTTTAATGCAGAATAATTCTGTTGAAATTCGAATACAATTATCTTCCCAATTGTCTTTAGTGTATGTTAGTTATCTCCTGAAAATCGGTCCATATTTTGCTATAACTATTTCTAACTATACATATTTTGCTATAGCACTCACATAACGTCACTTCCCGTTACGTTTTTTAAAATCATCACGATGACTTACGGTTTTGAATATATGTTATACATTTTCTGTAGCTCTCGTTTAAGTTTCCTTTCCGGAAGAAAAGTTTTACTCTTATGAGACTTTGAAACTTGAACCAATTCTAATGAAAATCGGAACAATTATTTCTCTAACTATTTTGAATATACGTTACTTATGTAACAAACTCGACCTTCCATTTAAAACTTATTTCCGGAAATGGGTTGAAAGCTTGTAAGACTCTAAAATTTTAACCAATTTTATTGAAATGTGATACAATTATTTGTTAAACAGTCTTTAATATACGAGCCTTATCAGTTCATATATGATTATTTTTTTATACCCATCCCTAGATGGGTTTATTCAACAAAATGTTGTTGAATATGGACAAATTCCATCGAAATTCAGACATTATGTAAATATTTTTATTTGTTACAATCCATATAGAAATTTCCATTCCCAAAACATTATTTTTTTTATATCCTACACCAACGAAGGTGGTTGAGGTATTACGCGTTTGTGATGATGTTTGTAACATGCAGAAAAAATGTTGTTTTTTTTAAGTATACTGTTCGACTCAGAATTACTTAACGGTGTCCGTTCAACTGTGAGTCCACAAGTCTGTACGGCTGGCTGTCCAAGTAAACGTTTTGTACAGTCTACAAATCGCAATTTTTGAAATATCGCGATGAAATTTGGTATGTATTATCTTCTTGGACTGAAAACGAAGCCTATTGAAATTTGCCATGTTCTTCCGGGTATGGGGTTTAAAGGTCATAAATATCCTAATTATAAAGTGATTTCAACGAAATTTAGCATAAGTATTATAATATTCTAAAACGATTTGTCAAAATATGATATGGTCGGTTCATTATTTCTAATAGATCCCATACAAACCCCTTTCCAAATATCACTTTTGAGGGTAAAAATATCATATAAACTTTGTTATTGTAATAATAATTGGTAAAATTAAGAAAAATATAAGTAAAAATCGATAAGCAAAATTATACGAGGGTCGAATTCATAATTTATTGTAAAAAATTTCATTTTAAAATGCATACATTTAATATAAATCTTAAGAATAAATTAGAAAATAAAATTATACTTGGGTTGTTCATTATGTTTGCGTAATCTACACTTTTAACTGACGATATGGTGTAGGGTATAAGATAGTCGGGCTTGTTCGACTATACATTCTTACTTGTTTTTTTAATAAAATCGTGTTTTACAATGTATTGCTCGATACCAATATTTACAGATATTTTCAAAAATATTTTACCATTTTTTCTATGATTTTTAAAGAAACCTTTTTCTAGAATTGGTATTTAAGCTGATAAAAGAATATGTAGTTTTGTTTTGCTATATCTTTTACTCATGCTAATTTTTAGCATTATATAAATGGTAGAAATTATCTAAAATTTGGCTCAGCCAAATATAGCCAAATATATAGAATTTAATTATGTAGTTTATGTAAAAAATATAGACTAAGAAATTTTAAGTTGTTTAAAAATAACAATAATAAATGTTTAAATTTGTCTTAACTTTACAATTACATGATACAAATAAATTGTTATCTATTTTTATTCGTTTGTTTGTTTGCCAAACACAGCTAAACCATAGGACCGATTTTGACCCCATATAATGTAAATGTTATTTATCGAATATCTTAAGAAGTGTAAGAGCAGGAGTATTCAAATCGGTTCTAGTTACTTTCCCAAGCATCTTTTTTACTGGCCAAAATGTAGGACGAAGAGGCACATGGGGAGAGGTACCGTCCACTTTATAAGGGCGGCAAAATGCACCGGCTCTTAGGTAGTTCTAAATAAAATTTCTTCATCACCATTAAGCACAAAATCATTTAAGACTAATTTTAAAGGTTTTAAAGTTAAAAAAAATATCTCAAGTTAGACTTTTATTTATTGCATTTGAAAACAAGCCCAAGATAACTTTTTATATTTTAAAAATTTAGTATTGTTGATGTCCAACATTCCTCAAGGAATTTTCTACCTTTTAACTTTTTCACTTTTACTTTTCTCATAACTACGTTTTTGAACTTTATTTCCTGAAAAAAAAAAAACAAAAAAATATTTGGTAGTCAGTAAATTTGCCAAAAGTAACAAGAAGGAAAAAAGTAAAACCCAAAAAGTAAAACACGAAAAGGAAAAAAATGTTAAATTGATAACAAAAAGAAAGAAATTTGAAATGAACATATAAAATGTTATGTTCGGCCAAGCCCGACTGTGTAATACCCTACACCACAATATTGGTTATAAATAACAGTTATGAAAAATTAAAGAACGACCCTCGTATAAATTTATTCTTTAATTTGCTCTTAAGTGTGCAGTATATTAAAATGAATTTTTTTGGGGGGTGATGTGGTACCTAGAAGAAATTATGGATCGACCTTCGTTTAGTTTTGCACATCGAACTTTGCTTTTCATATTAATTTGACTAGTTATTATTGCAATACCAAAGTATGTGTAAGATTCATGTCCTACAAAGTGATATTTTGAAAGGTGGTTGTATGGAACCTATGAGAAGTAATAGACCGACTCTCGCATGATTTAAATGTAATAGCGCTTACTTTTCCCAAATTTCGTTAAAATCGCTTTATACTTATGAGCTTAAAACTTCATTCCGAGAGGATATTTGTATGGGAGTTACCCGTAATATTGGACCAAACATGATCATTTCCAAAGAGCTTCGTTCTTGGTACAAAGTAATAATATGTACCAAATTTCATTGAAATATGCCAAAAATTGCCTTTACAATGTTTACATACAGCCAGTCGGACAGACAGACGGACGGACATTGTTAAATCGTCTCAGAAAATGATTCTGAGTCAAACGGTATACGTAAATGTGGGTATAACACTTTTTTTTCTGCATGTTACAAACATCATCACTTACGCATCTTCGGTTATGTAGGGTGAAAAAATCATGAAAGAAGTTTAGACAAGGTGACATGTAATAATTACTACAAACGAGAAATCGAAACTTTAAAGACTTAAAAGCTAAATTTTATTTAAAAGCTAAATGAGAATTAAGATAAAAATAATTACTTTGGTTTGCAATGTTTTGTGAAACATTTTTGTATGAAATATTATGATTTTTACTTTTAATAACTTCTTAATATTTTTGGGATGTTATTTCAATTTGATTAGGATACTTTAATACCTGAATTTACTTATTTCAAATTAATATACAAGAAAATGTCTTATTTCTTTAAAATATAATATCATAAAATTTATATTTACTAATTTTATTTAATAATAATTCCAAATTATGAGTTTATTTATTTAATAAAATATCAATATTTTTAAAATGTATTGAAAAATCTATATTTAAGAAGACTCTTCAACAAAGTCAGCAAATTGGTATTGTATTACGTATAATAATGAAAGAAATAATTTAATATATTTCAAATAATGCTAATATGATAGAAGATATGAACCTATTGCATAATTAAGAAATAAATAAATAAATAATAAATAAATAAATAAATAAATAAATAAATAATAGATAGATATGTGAATGTCCTAGAAAGCACGCAGTGATCCCAAAATGCTTATTTCTTAAAAATAGTATTTATGGAACTGTCAAAATTTTGTCTATTAGTTTTACTTGGATATTTCTTAGATATTTTGCAGGGGATATTGAAGAGCACAAGTCCTTAGTCGGTTTCTATGAACTAGACCTGAACTAGAATTTAAGTAGAACTGAACTAATTAAAACTAAAAACTGAACTAAAACTTAACTATAACACAACTAAAACTTAATTCGGGCTGCACTAGATTTAAACTTCAGTTCAGCTCTAGTTTAGAGCTGAATTAGAACTGAACTAAAACTAAACTAGAACTGAGCTAGAACTTAACTAGAGCTGAACTAGAACTGAACTACAACTAACCAGAGCTGAACTAGAACTGAACAACAACTGAACAACAACTGAACTAGACTACAGATAAACTAGAACTAAACTAGAACTGAATTAAAACTAATCAAAAACTAAACTAGAACTGAACTAGAGCTGAACAAGTGCTGAGTAAGAACTGAACTAGAACTGAATTAAAATCAGAACTGAACTAAAACTTAACTAGAACATAACTAAAACTCAATTAGGGCTGCCACTATATTTAAACCTCAAGTGAACTTAACTAGAACTAAACTAAAACTGAACTAGAACCGAACTAGAACTGAACTAGAACTAAACTAGAACTGAACGGTATTCAACTTTTGTTAAAAGAGGTTATTAATTGAAGTATTTAAATAAAAAAGTATTTATTTTTCCCAAATAATACTTTTTTGTTTAAATTTTACAGCCAGATACGGAGAATGAGAAAATATTCTAATGTACATAAAAGTGCTTTATGTACACTTTTATGCGTTTTTTGTTTATAAATAGCGATTAAGAAATTTTAAGTTTAAATATATAAATGATAGATGAATATGTCTATGAAATGGCTAAGAAAATGTCTAAAAAATATTTAATGGCAAAATTAAATTTTTGGCAACATTGAAACAAGCGTATAAGCAATATACATGAGTATTATATTAAGTATTCGTCAAAAACATAAATTATTATTTTTTAAATTATTTTTTTCAATTCAATACATTAAACAAATATTAGTAAAATTTGGAATAAAATTTTTCAGGAAAATGGAATAATATCACTCCTAAGTTTTGTTTTAAGAAATAATCAAGTATAGAAGAACTTTTAATAATATAAATCTTATCTATCAAATTCAATTTTCCTTAGTTTTAAAGCAACATTTCATCATGTGCAATTTAAATCAACTTATCTGTGAGCTTTTTTCAGTAACAAAAATGCATCCAAAAATTAAGTAGTTATATACCATAGGACATCTAATGAAACCATTTGATTCCTTTCACTTTCTCCCTCATCTTCTACCCGAGAGGGTAGAAAACCCTCTCTTCAGTTAGCTGCCCTGATGAAGCCCATAAATGACCAAAGATTAACATTTTTGATGTCCTGTGTTTTACAAATAATATAATGCCTCCGTATCTGCTTGAATAGTCGTGTCGATGATCCCTATCTCTCTTCAAACGATTTAATTGTCTTCAGAATATGTGCCCTATTATTTGCTTGGTCCAACAAATAATATTATGCTTTTGATATGGATTTCGAGCTGTCAGCAGCTGTTTTATTTTCTAAAATCCTAAAGCAGCCTTATTCCAATAAAAGAAGGTTTTCAGACTTTTCTGAAAACCAACTTCATATACAAAAAATAAGAATCAGTTTTACAATTGAAAAACAAGAAAAATGTTATACTTGGTCAAGCAAGACTTACGTAATACCCTACACCACAGTGTTTGTTGAAATGTCTACTCAACAAATTTGTGAACGGTCCCGGAATAGTTTAATTTTTTGGGAAAGTTATGCATATTAAAACGATGTTCTTTTGGAAGGATATATGGGAATAAGAACATATTATTGACTAACCCTCGTATAATTTTGCACCGGTGTTTATTTATATTTACCTTAATTTAACCAAATATTACTAAAATACCCAGTAATATATGAGATTAATTCATTTAAAAGTAATGTTTTTCCCTTGTATAATTTAGACTATCGTTTCACAATATCATTATTTCAGCAAAATTTGCTTCAACTGGTTTCATATATAATAATTTGCACGAACTCACCGTGATAGCACCGCACAAACGCATAATAACCACACCGCCTATGGTAGTTAAGGTTATAATTATGTCTTAACACTAACGTTTATTAAATAATTAATTATAATGACAGATCACATAACAGTTTTTAATGTCTTTTGGAAAGAAATACCTGCAAAAGACATTACTTAATTCATTGAAGACCTGTTCTTGATCTTTGTACCATCTTGATACCCTTAAAGTGTTTTTTCCAAAATTTATTACCCGTAGACACCTAAGCTTGCGGGATATAAGTTAGGACATCAAAAAAAAATATTATGACTAATAAAAATACAAAATAAATTGAATTCTTTAACAAATTTAAATTAACTTTCCACCAAGAAAATAAACTCTCTCCTCTACCAACAAAAAAATGGGAAACATGCAATAAACGCCAAAAAGTTTACTTATTTGACATTATTTGAGTTAGAAATTTAAATAACTACTTGAACAACCCAAAAGCCATCCTCATTAACACGCTTGAGTTGACATTGTCAGGATCTTTGGTTACATGATTGTAAAAAATTTATTTACACGTAAACATCAAGTAAATACATTTTGTACACAAAAGAATTAAGTTGAAAAAGAATAAAGAAATAACAAGAAGAATAAGAAAAATAAGCAAATGTCTGTATTAACCCCATAAAAAATGAACTCCAATCTGTTATGCTTTAAATTGCTTTCGCTCGAGAAAGAAAAAAGGAGAAAATAACACAAATAATTTAAAAAACACAAAAATGTACAAGTACACACACATACACATATACACATACATATACATGGTTGTAAATGTTTGTAAATTAAATTGTATGTATGTGTGTGTATTGGTGTAATATAAAAGTTCAATACTTTTACAAGATTAGATGCGCATGATTTCATTTACACTTGTTATAAAAATTGAACACACACAAGCATACAAATACAAATACTAACATAGAGAAAAAATGATGAGAAAACAAAAGGGAAAAATTCAATACACAACCATTCAATCAATGGAACAATGGTGTACATTTATTCTATACCAACATCTTTATACTCGTGAATCGTGTTCACATGGTTTTCAATTCAAAACTTAATGCCAACGTCAAATAACAACAACAAAAACCCAAAACACCATTGTCACCTAAGAACGTGTCCAAGTATAAAGTTAAACAGTTTTTTTTACAAAAAGTGCAATAGTTCCAATGAAATACACTCACGAAAAATACATATATATAGATATTGGGGAAAAAATAACAGATATCCTTATATAGATGATAAAGTTGGTGAAGTTTTAAGAGAGCAGTTCTGAAAATTCGTTCAAAAAAATATCCAATTTTTAGCCCTTAAAAATGAGTACACTTTTTACGTCTCCGGAGTCGACTCCACACAATCTAGAATTAAATCGAATAGAAGTAAAACAACCAGAGGCCTTAGTTTGAATTTGAAACCAAAAAAAATTCATTTGTTGTTGGATTTTTTCCAAAAATGTGGCAACAACTCACAATAACACCATTTTTATAACCTACACCACCGTAGGTGATTGGGGTATTATGTGTTTGTGCAGATGTTTGTAACGTGAAAATAAGTATAATGCCCGACTCAGAAACACTTACTGAGTCGATTTAACGATGTCCGTCTGTTGTACGTCTAGCTGTTATATAAACCTTATGAAAAGTCTACAGGTGAAAATATCTCTATGAAATTTGGTCTAAGGACGAATCCTTTTGAAATTTACTTTATTTGGTTTAATATCTCCGGTATCTCCATTACAAATTGAATTTAAGTCATATGATATTCTAAAATAAAATGCTAAAACATGCAAAGGCCGCTCGATTATTTTTTATGGGTCCAATATAAACCCTGTTCCAAAAATCACTTTTAAGGGCATAAATCTCACATAAACGTTGGCATTATAATAATAACGGGTGAAATAAAGAAAAAATCGATGTGCAAAATTATTCGAGGTTCATAATTTCTTGTAGATCCCCAGAAAATTCATTTGAAGTTTTATAAATTTAACATAAATGTTAGTGTCATAAAAAGCACTCTAAAGAATAAATCGGAAAATCAAATTATAGGAGGGTAGTTCATTAATTTTTCGTAACTACCATTTTAAACCAAGAATCTGCTGTAGGGTATTAGAGAGTTGGCTTTGACCGACATTCCGACCGAACATTTTTACTTGCATTATTCGAACTTTATAATTATTTATTGTTTTATTAAGAAATCGTAAACTAAAGATCCATAGACAAGCCCTACCTGAATTTAGTCAGTTTTAAACAAAATTAAAATTCTTTTGTTATGTTCATAAATCAGAAACCCGAAATCATCTTTATATTATCTTTATTTTCTGGCGAACAGCCTCATCATTTAAATAATTTACAGGGATCCAAATTTTAGGTATTACCTTATGGAAAGGTGACAATTTTTTCAACTATTTCGTTTATAACTGGGCTAAAAACTCGAACCTAAACTAGACTTCCTCTACCCTTAACTTAGTTATTTTCAATACATTTCAATCGCAAAGTAATTGGAAACTTTCTTATCTCAATATATAAATGAAGTTTCGGCGAATTTTTAAAATACCAACATATCAAGGTGACCATGCTGGAAATGCTAACCTCTACGAAGTAGACACTTGTACTTCTCCAAATGATTAGAGAGATGTCTCTAATCACATCATTGAAATATCTGCAATAGTTTAAAAGTTACAGAAAGAGATAGAAAAATCCTTTTGGAGCCACTGTGTGGTGATGGAGGAAAAGAGGAGACTATTAAAAGATTCTTGAACAACTACATTCCAGTCTTTCTTTAGTGAACAATCACAGTTAAAATTACATGACCTATGATTACTCAAATGTGGATGGACTTAGCGCTTTTTGCTACTGAGGCAACAGAATCACTTTCATTTTATGAATTGTAGAAAAGGTGGTATTTGTCGCAACCAGATAGTTCTTGAGTATATGAACAAATTTAAAAAGCACTGCAATTGTTTCATCATAAAAATAAGGAAAACTTTCAAACTTACGCTGACCTTAATTTTTTGTTTCAAATGAAGTTAATTTTTTCCAGTTTATTGATCATCCCAATATCAGTTTGTGAATCATCACAATACCAATATCGAAAATCGTTTGAAAATGCGTATATCTCACACAAATGTTATTATCATTAGTTATAAGCGAAAAGAAAACCAAATATAACTTTCTTACTTGTTATATTCTCCACTACCTCAAGTGGTGAAGAGCGTATATTAACTTCGTTTTTCCGTATGTAACGCTAAGAAAGAATCATCTAAGATCTGACATGATTTCTATTATAAACATATATATATTCTTGCATCTGAGCCATTTTAGTTATGTCCGCCTGTCTGTCGGTCTACCCGTCTGTCTGGTCTATCTGTCTGTTAGAAAAATTTAAGGAGCTCAATGAAATTTGGCTTTAGTATTTGTTGAAGTCCTGAAAAGTTTCCTATTTATAAAAAGCAACTACATTGACCGATATCTGAGGCAACCTCTGAGTTCAAACGAAGAACTTTCGAAAAATTGCCAATTATAAGTCGATAAATTAGAATAAAATTATATTAAGTTATGTAAACTTTATTGCAATTCCAAAAACGATCAAAACCGATTCGGTAGGAAAAAGCTATAGCTAAAAATATAAGTTAATCCCGTATTATATTAAAAACAAGTAAAAATTTATAGTCGGTTAATCCCGACTATATAATACCCTACACCGCATCGTCGATAAAAAAAGATTACGAAAATTAATGTACGACCCTCGTATAATTTGATTTTCTTATTTATTCTCAAGTGTGCAGTACATTATGGTGGTACTAAAATGTATGTTAAATGCGTATTTTAAAAATGCATTTTTCTGAGAAAGTTATATGGGAACTACAAGAAATTATGAAAGCGACCCTTCTTAAAATTTGGACCAACTATTATTACAATACCAATGTATTTATGAGATTTTAGCTATTAAAAGTGATATTTGGAAGTGGGTTTGTGTGGGGCCTAATGAGAAACAATGAACCGACCCTACATATTTTGGTACATCGCTTTAAATGTTTCGTTTTAAAACCCCATTTCGGGAAGAACATTTGTATGGGAGGTACCTAAATATTAAACCTAACAAACTTTGCCCTTAGCCCAAATAATATGTACCTGTAGACTGTTCACAAGGTTTGTATGTTAAGCCAGCCAGAATAACAGACGACGGACATCCTTAAATCCACTCAGAAAAATTTGAAAATTTTAATAGGTCATTTGCTATGGTCCATGACTAGTTTTCTCTTCTAAAAACAATAATATTAATCTACAATGAATATAGTTCCACAGATAACAATACTCTATTATATGTTATGTCCCTTTATCGGAATAAAATTACTCTTAAATTTATTGTATTTTGAATAAAAATTAAAAAACTTTTTAAATTTTACGCCTTTTGGCCCGCGTAAATTATACAGAGAAGTTTGAAGAATTATATTATAACTGATCACGTATTTGAGGACTGTATACTTAATAAAATTAGATACAATTTCATACGCCCTTAATTTAAACTGTTTGAAAATGTAGTCACATTCAATTCTGCTAACGGCATAAGAAGGCTCGACCATAACCATGGATGCAAAATGTGATTATGGGTCCAGTATATATAAAATCAATATAACATTCAAGTTTAAATTTTTTCTTGGTAAAAATTACGAACATTGAAAAAACCCTCCTTTCATCACTTTTGTTATTCGATTTTTAGAAAAGAAAAATAAAAAAAAAACAATTTCAATTCACATCGAAACAAGAAAAATCTAAAAAAATTGTTACAAATCAATGCGCCAGAAGGAAAAGTGAACTAAATGAATGTGCAGTCAGTTGGAAATATTTGTGAAATCTCACACTCAGACCCACGCATATACACACATACATAAACATTTATATTTCATATCGGTGTAACAACAAAGATAAAAGTAAATATGTATATGATGTCAACAATAATGATGATGATCACACTTTTGAAGTGTATATTTGTAGATACTTCATCACAACAGACAGTTCCTTCTAGCAATAGACTACACACGCAAGCACACACACACAAACATACAATATATATATTCAATAGATACTATTAACACACACACAGCATTGTGATAATAACTTTTGAATGAAGTTTGATAAAGAACACACCACATCTTGTTAGCCAAAGGATAAATAATATGAGTTACTTGCGTTGCATATTCACCACAAAAAGGGGTCGAAGAAAAATTTAATTAAATTTTTTGACTGATAAACTAAATTTAACTGGGAAAATTATAATTATTTTAGAAATTTAGGGGAACTTAAATTAGTTAAATATGATTTAAATCGGTGAATGCAATGATGAAATGTTAATTAAATGAAAACGTTAAAAGTGATTTAGTGAGGTTGATAACACAACGTTTTCGTTACGTTAAAAATCAATTAATTACGAAATAGAAATCATTTCATGTGAGTGAACCAAAATGATGAAAAAAAAGGTGAAGCATGGATGGGGTTACTAAATATGACTTTCTCACTGAAATTGGAAGTTTTTCCATCACTATAGTTTCTCTGCATCTTCCATCCATGAAATTCATTCATTTCTGCAAATTTGAAACGAGCTTCACAAAACTCTTTAATGGAAGCTTCAACCTTCTTAATAACAACAAGTGATAGTATTCTGAATTTTACTTGCGTCTAATGGATATTGATCACTTATTTAATTTGCACATCTTCGAGAGATGTACAATTGATAAATTGATATGAATATAATTGCTCGATATATCTAGGATTCCTGTCATTTCTAACAGGAATCCTAGAACTAAATATGATCCAATATTGTAAAATTATTTGGACATATTAGAGAAACTAAATAAAATACAACCGCTTCATCATTCCACAGGATCTTAGCTCACAGTCCATTGATATTGAATATATTGTCGCCTACATTCTAGACGCTTCTTCTTATTGTTGTACAAATACATCTAAGACTATTTCTTCTACCTCCCCGCATAATATTAAAAAACAGACATACGCGCTCCTATGTTGATAATTTACCTAATACTTTAGTATTATTTCATAGCTTTCCTTTCCGTTCTTAAATTCCTCTTTATCTCTCAATCAGACCTGATTTCCACCTATTTCCACTTTTTACCAAATATGAATCCTTCAGGAAGATTTTTTAATTGTCTTATATATTTCTTACAAGTTACTTCAAAGTTTAAGCATGTGTTCTTTAAAAGCCTTAGTGGACCTGACAATAATCGTGCGAACTCAGTGCTCTAAATATCTTAAAATCTCGACCTGGAAGATATAAGCCACATTCATTCAACATCCAGGATAAATATGTCTCAGTCAGTGGAACAGTCCTTTTCCACATCCGTCAAAGATTATTGACACCTGCTCTGGGGTACAACAAATATGATATTCAGTCTTCACGTTCTTTTGAATCAATAATGACATCGAAATATTTCCACTGCCAGAAAGTATCAGTTAAGGTGTTTCTATGTCTACTATCTTTCACTACATAGTGAAAAATACTAGTTCAGTTTTGCTCTGGTTCACATTAGAACCCTTTCTACTAACCCATCCATCTCTTCAAATGCCGATTGCACCAGCACCGTTGTAGTGATAAGAAACTTCTCAGTAAGCAATATTATAATGTTATCAACGTAATAATAAAATCGTCCATTAATTGTTCTTAAAATTTCTTTCAAAATTTCAAAATAGGCTGAACCTTAGTTTATTTATTGCTCAGCTGAGTGCCTTTATAGTTATATCATAAAAAGCTCAAATAGATACTTAGGCCGGTTTTGATATTGATACACTCATTGAGTGTATTAAAAAGTTAAGGTAGAATGAACCACTTAATATAAGGCGAATTCTGGAGCTTATGACACTCCAAAATTTACCTAAAATAAAATGATTCATTCTACCTTAACTTTAGAATCGTTAAAAGTATTCTTGTGAATTTCACTTAGTCAGACCTGAGGTGTTTTGAGTTGATTTGGAAGAACTCAAGCAACTATGTGGTCAGGGCAAGTCAGTGACCCTTCTAAGTTAACTTTTAAAAATTCGCCAAAAATACATTTATGAATTGCATGTTCACGTTATCTTTATAGTTTCGAGAGATTCAATTTGAAATACTTTTTTAGCCTCTTTTTTGCCATGTTTTAGATTTATTATTATATTATTATTATTATTATATATTATATATTTTATTTTTATGTGAAATTTAAGTGTAATTTTATTAAGATATCTTCACAGTTCAAAAGTTATAGAAGTATGTCCAAGAAATCAATCGACCTCACTGTGCAGCGGCTTTGGCTGGTGTTAAATACAGTAACTTTGTTTTAATTGCTTGAACGCATTCAGACTTGAGACTGGTTCTCAAATTCTAAATGAGATAATAAGCCTTCTATATTATTTATAATTTTAGTCTTATGAAGTTAAATAATATAACGATCCGGTAGAAACCGATTTACCAAACAAATATGAGAAACCAATTCCGTACCGTTAATGAGATTGCAACTGATGAGCAGCTACGAAATGATTTATCGGACTCAAAGAATGCAGTAGCTTCGAGATCGTACAAGTAAAATAAATACGGACTTAATACAATTCGGCACTAAAACTAGGCAAACTTACACGTGCAATAAACTAATTCGACTTAAAAGATTTGGAGCTTTCATATTCGAATAAACTACTGATATATGATACAATACATGT
This sequence comes from Cochliomyia hominivorax, assembly GCA_004302925.2. NCBI lineage: Eukaryota > Metazoa > Arthropoda > Insecta > Diptera > Calliphoridae > Cochliomyia > Cochliomyia hominivorax. The sequence continues at coordinate 74,124,441 of PYHX02000413.1, read as the reverse complement.
GA